>MASP02000084.1:0-295914 GCA_001693025.2 Colletotrichum lindemuthianum | reverse complement strand
ATATATACCTTTAACGTAAGGTATCACTTTACTGGATGTAGGTCTCAACCCTACCTACCTCTCTACACTTAGTATATAACTACTTTAGTAGATTAGTTTCTTTTTTAACCTCTATTTAGTCTTTCTTGAAAATTAATAGTAAGAAGTATTTTATAAGATATTTTATATTTATAATTAGTATATACTAAAATATTATAGTAATATAAATTAATTTAGAAGGAAAGAGATAATAAGCTATATTTATAAAGTAAACTATATTATATAAGATATTTAAGAGTCTTCTAAAGTAACTATTAAACTATAATATTAAAGATTAAGTTACCTAAAATCTAAAATATTAGAGAAATATCTCTATATAATAAAAAGAATTAAGATTATAAACTTTATAATAGTAGTTTATAAAATATATATAATTAGTAAAGTAAAAAGAGTTATCTCTTATTAAAAGTCTAATTATAAGCTGAAAGTAATTAGGAACTATCTAAATCTTAATATTTTTATATTTAGTAAGTTATATAATAGAGAGAAGTATATTCTTATCATTTAAGATAAGTTTAGTAAATATATATTTATCTACTAAATAAGATAATAAAGAGAGATATATAATATAATTACTAATATAATAGTATTTCTAGAGAAATATTATAATTTTAGTATTAAGAATTATAGGTTAGATGAGGAAATAGTATTTTAGAATATATAGAATCTATAGGTAATAACTAGAGAATTTTTTATAGAATATTTAGTTATTTATATTTAAGTATAAAACTTTAGTAAAAAATAGGAGGAATTCTTATAAAGATCTTATAAATATTATATTTTTAGTTATAATTTCTAGAGAAAATAATATTAAAACTCCTGAGGGTAGTAGTTATTTATACTAATAAGTTTCTAAAACAATTACTAAAATAGAAATTTCCTGAGAGTCTCTAGAAGTAGTATCTTAATAGCTTTAAGGATAGAATTTATAAATACTAAGATAAGCTAGAAATCTCTTAGTTTAAAATATATAGATATTAAGTTTACTTATTAATATAAGAATACTAATAGGAAGTAGATAAGTTAGATAAAATCCTCCTATAAGTTTATATAGAATATCTTTATAGTTATAATAATATTAATATCTATTATATATAGATTCTAATATTAAATAAGATCTTATATATAAGGAATATAACTTTTAATAAGATAATATTTTATAATTTATTAAAAGAAAATACAAGTTTCCTTTATTACTAGAAGCTTAAGATCTAATTTAATATCCTTAAGATCCCTATTTCTAACTCTATTAAGAAGCTATTAATACTAAAAGTAGAGATCTAGAATTAAGAAACTTTTAATAAAATTAAAAAAACTTTATAAATAGTAACTATAAGTCTAAAAGAGAAAAGATTAATAGATTAGTAGGTAGATTATCTACTTATATTAACTTTATTATTATTATTAGTAAAAAAAATAGAAATAGTAATCTATTTAGAGAAGAGTTACTAGATAACTGAGGATATTCTACTAATAAAAATAATATGTACTATAGCTATAGCTTTAAGAGAGTAGAGAATTATATTTAAGAGATATAAGATATTCTGAGAGAGAATATTTAAGAGATAATTATAATTTTAATAGTTATTAGAAATTTTCTAAAAAAGAAAGATTAGCTAAAAAGTAGTGGGAATAATAATATTTACTCTTAAGGGATATTTATTAAATAGAAAAATAACTAACTATTAGGAGTAACTTAATTTTTAAAAAGAATAAGAGAGAGAATAATCTAGTTATTGTTTTATTAAGCTACTAATATATATAGTAAAGCAGATAAGCTTAATATTAATATAATAATATACAGTCTAAGAAAAATCTATTACTAAAACTTCTTATTATTACTAAAAATATATACTAAAATTTAAGAATATCTATACTAAAACTATTAGTTAGTTATAATAAATATTAAGAATCTAGTATATTAGGTAAATAGTATATTTAAACTAAAATCCCTCTTAGAAGTTAAAGATATTCTAATAATCTTACTCCTTAAGTAAATATAGAGATATAAGTTTAATAAATATAGTTACTTTAAGAAGTTTAAAGTAAGAATCTATATTTAGGATAATCTCTAGAGAGATATAAATTTTAATATCTATACTATAATACTTATAAGTAAATTATTTAAATATTTTATAGTATTTAACGTAAATTTTAACCTATTTATAGTATAAATAGATATTATTAATATATTTACTAATATTATACTAGATAAGATTATCTATATATAATATCCCCTAGAGTTTAAAAAGGTAAGTTTTTACCTCTAATTATAATGAGTATTATATTGCTTCTAATATAACTTAATATTATAGTAGAGGGATCTAATATTAACTTTAAAAGAAACTAGCTTCTAATAACTAAATAAAAACCTCTATATATTCCTAGATAATAAAATAGTTATTTTTAAGTTTATTAATAATATTATCCTCTCTGGAAGAAATAAGAATAGAAAGTAAGTAAAATAAATTAGCTAGAGTCTTAAAAGTTAGTATAAGATAAAAAAGATAGAGAGTATCTCAGTCTTCCTTAGTATTTATATACTATAAGATATAGAAACTAGAAGGTTATAATTTTACTTTAATAAGTATATTAAGAAGATTTCTAATAAGTTTAAGATTAATATATCTAAAAAGGATCTTAGTATACTAATAGTAGCTAATAATCTAATTCCTAACTAAAAATAAACTACTAAAAGGTAAATATAATAATATTAATATTATATAAATTATATTAACTATATTATAACTATAGATTAGTCTAATATTATATATATAATATTATAGCTATTAGAATTCTTTATAAACATTTTAGTAAGATATTAATAGATAGTAAATAACTACCTCTTCTATTTTTAGTATAATTAGTATCTAGCTATAAGAAATAATATTAAAAGAGATAATATACTCTACTATATTTTAGATATTTTATTTACTAATAATATAGCAATTTAGAGGAATATTTAAAAATATATAATAATAATATTTAGAGGATTAGTTATATAGAAAGTATTAAAATAATATTATATAATAATATTAAGTATAGAGTCTAAATTAGTAATATTAGATATTATTATAAAAGACTATATAGTAATAATTTGGCTAGTTTAGAAGCTAGAGATTAAATTAGATAATAATTTTAAGATATTTTATAATAATAAGTAGATCTTATAGCTTATTATAGCTAAAAACTCTCAGGTTAATATAAAATTTTACTATATTAATATTAATAGACTCTAGATCTACTAAGTTATAATAGATAGAAATATTAAATACTACTAAGTTAAGATAAATAATATAATAGCTAATAGTATAACTAAAGTTATATTTACTTAGAAGTACTAGAAGTTTATAGTATAACTAGATATAGTTAGTATAGAGGATTAGATTTAAGCTCTAGAGGCTTAGTAGTAGTAACTAGATAGTATTACTTAGTTTAAATATCTAAATAACTTTATACTCACTTTTAGAAATAAAATAGAATAGTAGTATTTATAGTTCTGAGGGGATATATTAACCTATAAGCTATAACTATTAGTTATATACTAAACCACCTGAAACTAATATAGCTACATAATATTATAACTAACTAGGGATCCTGGTAAACTTATATCACTTATAAATCATAGATTACGCCGCACTAGGCTAGAGCACCAGTTTAACCAATACACTCATTATGCCTAAATGAATCCGACCCACTAGAGGTGGCCAGAGGTCAACACCTTTAGACCACACACGTACGGACATGACTGACGACATCGCGTGTTCCCCGGTTTACCGTCGGCTGAAGCCCGAGTGGCAGTGTTTTCTTATAGAAAGCAGCTGCCGTACCTGCGCCCGTTGGTCCCAAAGACCAACAAAATGTCTGACAAGACGGCCTCCACATGAAGGTACAAGTCCCGATTGCCCAGATTGTCGAGTGTTGACTATTATTTCTTTTCCTTTTTCGGGGGGCCGTTTTATTAGGTAAGACACCAATCGATATTCATCACATGACCTGCCTAGACTTTGGAACAGCTTAGGTAAGTGCCTTGATGGGGGACCACCTGCCTGAGGCGCCGAGATACACCAGAGCAGCTCAATGCACTGCATAACCTCTGGCATAACTGTATCGCACTCATGCAGAACCAGAAAGATGCACAACCCCGGGTTAACCTTATGAACAAGCTCTTCTCTCCCCACCCACCCAAAGGACCACCCAGCAGCCACTGACCACTAATCGACACTTCCAAACAATCACGCCATCGCCCTTGTCAATCACATCTTTCGTCCAAGCTCCACACCAGAGCCGCGCTTTCGACGTTCCCGCGTCGTCTACCATCAAATCGAAGCCCATCTCGCCCATTCTTGAGCTCAAATCTCCCGATGCAAGCCCCGAGGCGTCTGTTTAGCGAGCTGCTACAGCTTTCGGCCAGGCGGCCCGTTCCTCCTCCTCGTCTGTTGCTGTCGCAAGCCTACCGGCACACCCCGGCCGCGAGCCTGAGCCTCCATCTCCATCTCCATCCCCATCTCCGCCTCCTCCACGCGTCTCCTGCTGCCTGCTCAAGGAACACCCGGCCGACATCCGCCTCTTCCTCCGGCTCCGAGTCGAAATCCAAGTCCAAGACGGAGGAGGGCCCCCGCGAGCGTCGCCGCAGGACCCCCGTTGCCGTCCGTACCCTCCTCGCTAGTGGCGGTCTGCTCTCCCTCTTCATTGGCCTCTCGGAGCCCTTCAATGTCCCCCAGCAGGGCGACGTCGACGCTTCCGGCTCGGTGCCTTCCACTAACGGCACCGACGAGACCGACGACCGCGACCCATCTCTTCCTCGCTTCCGCCTGACCGAAATCCGCAAGCACGATGCCAAGTCTAGCACGCCATGGGTGACACACGGTGACAAGGTCTACGACATAACCGAATGGATCGAAGCTCACCCTGGAGGTGATGTCATTCTCCGTGCCGCTGGTGCCAGCATCGAGCCTTACTGGGATATCTTCACCATTCACAAGTCGCCCCACGTCCGCGACATTCTCAACCAGTATCTCATCGGTTTCATTGACAACGCCGACCTCGTCGACGGCAAGCCCGCTGCCCAGGAGATAGAGGACCCTTTCAAGCACGATCCGAACCGTGACCCCAGACTCATCACCCTGACCCCCAAGCCTCGCAATGCCGAGACCCCAGTCGAAGCCCTGTCAGATAGCTATCTCACTCCCAATGAGCTCTTTTACGTCCGCAACCACATGTGGGTTCCCCAGGTTGACGACACCTCGGACTACACCCTCAAGATCGAGCTCCTGGACGGTTCCGTCAAGGAGTACACCCTCCATGATCTCAAGACCAAGTTCAAGCCCTCCACCATCGTGGCCGTTCTTCAGTGCTCTGGCAACCGCCGGAGCGACATGACCCGCAATGCCCGAAAGACAAATGGCCTTCAATGGAATGTCGGTGCCATCTCTTGTGCCGAATGGCAGGGTGTAAAGCTGTCAGACGTTCTTGCCGACGCCGGACTTCCTGTTCACGAAGCAATGACCGGAGACACCGAGGCCAAGCACATCCAGTTCTCTGCCCTCGAAGCCTACGGCGCGTCTATTCCCATCGAATCTGCTCTGGACCCCCGTGGTGATGTGCTTCTGGCCTACTCCATGAATGGCGAGCCCCTACCGCGAGATCACGGCTTTCCTCTACGTGCCCTCGTGCCTGGTCATGTTGCTGCCCGCTCTGTGAAGTGGCTGAACCAGATCACCATTTCGGACGAGGAGAGCCACAGCCAGTGGCAGCGCAAGGACTACAAATGTTTCGGGCCCAACGAGACGAGCCCCGACTGGGACCGCGCCGCTGCAATCCAGGAAATGCCCATCACCAGCGCCATCACTACTGTGAGACTGGGTGATTGGGCAATCCCCGCCGAGGCCTCGTTTGCGGATGGCGTTTCTCGCGCCCGTCGTCAGGCTTCTTTGCAGGGGTACGCTTACTCCGGTGGCGGCCGCAAAATCGTGCGAGTTGATGTGAGCGTGGACAATGGCAAGACCTGGGACCAGGCCGAGCTCCTCGAGGAGCCTGGGGTTCCGCAAAAGGCCGGCCGCAAGACATGGGCCTGGAAGCGTTGGCGCTACGACGGCTTTGTGCCGCTCAGCGAGCCCGGTGAAGGGGAGAAAAAGTGCACAACACTGTTGGTCAAGGCCACTGACGAGGCCTACAACTCTCAGCCCGAGAGCTACGCCGCCATCTTCAACCAGCGCGGCAACCTGGCCAACGCGTGGCATCGCCTCAAAATCTGCTCCGAGTGCGCGCAGCAGCCCTCGCAGCCTCCGGAGCTGGGCAATGGCAAGCAGCGGATGGTCGAGAATAAGTCATAAGCAAGAGGAGAAATTATTGATGGAGTAAAAGTAGAAGTACCAATCACCGAGGGCATTGGCGTAGCGTGGTCGGTCTGTTGTGGCCAGTATAGAGATTGACCTGGAGGAGCGGCATTTCCTTTTCATTACCACAGGCGCATCCTGGAGGCGTTGTTGCGCGTGGGCGCGACCTCTTGTCGTTTTCCGCTTTTGTTTATTCTGTTCTCCTTTCAACTGCGCGGTTCAAGTTCGATATCAAACCAGTGGCCCGGTCAACAAGTCAGGCCTTCCAAGTCGCTTGTTCTTTTGTCCATTCTGTAACGCAGGCTAATTAGTGTCATGGACGCGAAGCAATCAATACATTAGTCGTTTGAACATGTGGCGATGAATTCCATCTGTTCTAAAGTACACAGCTAGGTCAAACCCGTCAGGCCCCAGCTGTCGTCGCCCCATCTATGCTCTAAAAACCCCGTAGCCGACGTAGAAGTACAGTGTTGGTGCGCCTCTGACTAGCCGCAAATCTACTCGTCGTCCTCAGCCTCGTTGTCGGTGAAGTACTCAAACTCCCCAGGCTGCGGTGCCTCTTCGTCTCCCTCTTCGTCCTCGTCGACAGCGGTCAAGACACCAGCTGCTGCCGCCGCGCCACCGCTCTCCGACACACCGCCAAACTCGCCACGCCTCTGTCGGCCCAGGAGCTCACTAAGATCGTTCAGCGAGCGGAGATCCCCGGCGTTGCCTCTGAAGGCCTGGCTCAGCAGGTTCTGTTGCTGCCTCGCCAGCCCTGCCGACGAACCGCCAGCATTGCTTTGACCGGCGACGGGTGCCTTTTCCGTTGTCACCTTCTTGAGCTTCTCCTCGATGAGCGACTTCTCCTCATCTGGCTGACTGTCCTGCAACAAGAGGGGTCCTCCGGTAGGCTGCTCACGGTTAGTCAATCGTCAGGACCCAATGGCGCACGCGAGATCCGACATACCTTCTTCACAGGCTTGTAACGACCTGAGGGGAAGCTGATGAACTTGAGCTGCCCAGGGAGCACGCGCGACATGTTCTCCATCTCGTAGCCGACCTTCTCTTTTTCTGTCTTCTTCTTGGTGTCCGCTGGAGCCACCGAGGCCTCCTTCTCAACGGCCTCGCCCTCCTTCTTTTCCTTGCCCTCGTCCTTGCCCTCGTCCTTGCCCTCCTTCTTCTCGTCAACATCCATCTTGTCCGAGACGGTCGGCTTGGCGGACGAGTCAATATCCATGCTTTCACGCCTTTGGGCGCGCTCCTTCTTCTGCGCTCGCCTTTTGGCCTGCGCCGTCGTGGAGAGGATAGCAGTGGCGACCATGGTAGGGCCCTCTTCGGCCTTGACCTCCTGCTCCGGAGGGTAGTCGAAGAGGCTCGGTCGGGTGGCGCAGTGGAACTTGAAGCTGGGGATCTCGAGGTCGTGGTCGAGACCAATGATTGAAGTGGGAGAAAAGGCCAGCGAGAGGAAGTGGGTGAAGGGGAACCAGTACCAGTACTGGGTGAAAACGGCCATACCGACGATGCCGGCCATGTTCAGGTTGCCGGATTGGGTCTGGAGACCAATGGTGCAGTTGCGGCCACCCGCATCGATGATGCCCAGGGCCAGGGAAGCACCGAACTTGGTCATGGCATCTTCATGACGGTCCCCAACGACCTTCTTCAACGTCTTGCGGATGGAGGCCACCTTGGGGTTCATGACCTCGTTCTGCTGAATCATGATCATGGCGAGGGAGATGAGAGCACCCTGGCGAACAAAGTCGGTGGGGTCCTTCATCATGGGTTCGAGTAGGTCGATGGCCTCGTCGAGACCTGTGCCAGCGCAGGAAATACCCAAAGCCATGGCGGAACCATAACGGACGTGGGGGTTGTATGACTCGGAGAGCAACTCAACCATGCGAGGCACGCTGCCCGGCTTGCGGAACAGAATGAAGCCCAAACTCATGACGGCGATGCGGCGGACGTCATCGTTTACGTCGCTGACGGCGATGTGCAACAGCTTGCGGATGGCCTTGTTGCTGCCGGTGCCGCAATAGGCGAGGGCGACGGTCATGATACCACCGTACCGGAGAGTCGGGTCGGGGTCGTTCAAAAGGCCTTCGATCATGGCATCGGCGCCTTCTCGACGGCCGTACATGATGAGGGCCATGCCGATCGCGAGACCCCGCACAATCTTCTCGTGAGTCGTCTCGTGGGCGTAGGTAATCATATCCTCAAGAGCGCGCACGTTGCCGGTGCCCAACATGATGAGACCCATTGCGAGACCGACGGCTTCGCCATTCAAGGCGGAGTCGGCAAAGAGAACGGTGCGCAGGTTGTCAAAGATCTCCTCGGAGCCGGTTCCCATGCCGGCAATACCTAGGCCGAGAGCGCCGCCATGCTGAATGACTTCTTCCTCTGCAGAGTTGAACTGAGTCTTGAGGTATTCAAGCGCGTCGGCACCGTGGTTGGCATGAATCAGGCCGTACGCGTAGAGGGCACCGCCCTGACTAAAGATGGAACCGCTGCTCAAGCCACTCTGGCGGGGCAAGTAAGGCTCGAGAAGCTTCCGGGATTGCGTCAGGTTGCCGCGATGAATGACACCGAGGGCAGCAGTCGCCGTGAACTTTGACCAGTTGACAGCTTTGCCAAGCCACTCGAGATTGTCGCGGAAAAACTTGTCGTTTGTGGTGCCCTGGTTCATGAAGGCGTTGCAAAATGTAACTGCTGTATGGAAAATGGAGTTGCGGCCTTCCAAACTGTCCCTGACCTTATTGAGGATGCTCAGATCGGTGCGGTTGTTACGGTAGAGGAACTCAAGGTTGAGTTGAATCGTCTTGCTACCGTCCAGAATAGAACGAATGTTTTTGTACACCTTGGCGAAATTTTCGGGGACGTCCTCCTCGGACGACTGCTGGTTCTCAAGCAGAGGTTCCTCCTCGGTCGCATCAGCTGCCGGGGCCTTTGCAGGCTCGCCGGAAGGAAGAGAGTTAATAATCTTGCCCAAAAACTCTTGCGTGCCATTGTCGTAGAGATCGAAAGCGATCTGGTACGCGTTGGCGGTCGAGTTGGGGTCATCGTTGGTGATGAGTTGGCGAAGCATACGCGAGGCCTCCTCGTCGGAGCTAAGATAGACGACACACTTGGCGATGGCAAAGTAATCGGGGTTGGGGATCTCGTTCAGCAAGTCAAGAATGAGACGCAGGATCTCTGTACGGAAACTCCTCTCCTGGACGATATCCATGCAAATGCTAAGGACGTACTCCATAAGCCCTTCGGCGGGACCTTGGGTGTCAGGGAATTTACCCTTTGTCTTCTTCTCGTCGTCGCTCGCACGCTTGATGACGCGGCGCAGGACCTCAAGGTTCTTGGCCTCGACAGCAATGCCGACTACCTGGCGGTACCTCCCGTCTTTGAGGCAGGCCTCGAACAGGCGCTCGACGACGCGCTGCAAGGCGAGCTGGGTAGCCTGGTCGCCAATGGGAGCGATAGAGGCAGAGCGGCCCTCCTTGACGGGCTGGAATGTAGGATCAAGGATGGTGTTGTCGGTAGAGACTCGGGAGAGCAGCGACTTAGATGGGAGAGTGGTCTGAGAGAATGGAGTAGTTGGAGAGATGAGAGCAGAACCGTCGGCGGTACCGGTCGCGAAAGTAGTGGCGAGGGCGGGCAATGAGTTGTCGTTTTTGGGAGACTTGGGGGCGGTGTGCTGAGCAGAAGAGACGGCGATGTACTGGTCGACACACTTGGAGATGATTGTTTCCTCGAATTCGCCGGGAGCATCGAGCTTGAAGAGATCGCCGGCAGCCAGGGCAAACGTCATGCTCTCATTGTACGCCTGCAGATGGTAGTATACCTTGGCGAGGACGAGGGCGGCCAGCTGGCGTTGGGGGAAAGTGTCATCTTCGTATAGAGCCTCGCTAGAAGAAGAAGGGGAAGCAACGAGGTCAGCGCGAGAACAATCAGGACGACGAAGGTGGCATGGGTATCGATTCAACAGCTCGGCGAAGGTGGAGAGGGCACGAGAGGGGCAGGCTTACATTTGGCTTAGAGCACCAGCAACTTCGGTCCAGACGGTATCGATGTCGTCGTTGAGAGTCTGGAGGGCGAAGACCTTGAGGTCATGCTCCTCGTCAGCAAGGAAGCCCAAGACTCCGGTAGCTGATACCAGGCCAGGCATTGTGGAAGCTTCTCTCGACGGAGGTCGAAGACAAGACGATGATACGCGACTGACGTGCTCTTCGGAAGGAGACCAAAATTCGAGGATGAATCGTGACAGGCGCAGATTCTAAGAGATGGGACGAGGCTGATTTGGGGGTTGTTGAGAGCTCCGAAGAGGCGAGTTGGCGAAGGGTTTGGTGGTGGAAGACGGACACCGGAATGCAACACGTCCTTGGTGGTTAGGTGAGGTAGGTACTGACTGACTGACGGTAGCGGCAGAGCATCCACGTCAGGCAGGTCTGCCTGCCTCGCCTCATCTGGCCTGTGCACGGGTACGTACCTTGAGGCGCTCTACCTCGAGTACTCCGTACCTACACTGGATTACGTCCAACGTGCCCTTGCCTTGGCTTACCTAAGGCGACCTATTTGGCTTAGCTTGCCTTTATGGCTAGCTCGTACCTGACCTGGGTAGCTGAGCAGCTAGCTTGGTTTACTGCTCAGTCATCATGGCAGGTAGGGGCAGTTAAGGAGGGCAGGCGTATCTAGTTCTGTACAGAAATACCCATGTAATTTCAAGGTTGACGATGCTTTCAATTCAAGATTCTTTCTGTCAGTACTCGTCTGAGGCAGTTGGACCTAGCAACCTCTTAATCAGGTGCTTACAAGACTCGCTTCGGAAATACCAGCAACACAGCTTTTTTTTTTAATTTTTTAATCATTTTATCAAGAGCTTGAGTGGCCATCGCATACCGGCGGCCTACCATGGAAGAAGTAGGAAGCACGAGACTGCAAGGGTGAGAATGAGAGAGCAGGCGTGAGGCTGAGATGGAGAGTGAGCTCAAGACGCGGATGGAAGGTGAGAAAAAAAAAAAAGGCTGCGAGCACGCCCTTGCCATTGGTGCGCGACCAATTATGTCCATCGTTTCTTTCTCTATGCAAAATTTCCCCCGTACTGCAACGCAACTACCGGGAGGACAAGATGATTTCTTCCCGATATCTTCTTTGAAACCTGCCTTCCCTTGGCTTGTGCATTGCCAACGTACCTGTTGAATACCTCGCGTGATTTGGGGGGCATGCGAAGATGGACAAGCACCTGAGTTACATTACCTCACGAGGTACCTACTCAGCTACTTACTATTATGTAGCTGCCTGTCTCTGCGTTCGCCTCTGTGTTTGTCACGTCGACCCACGATCACTAACCACTCTTGAGTGAAGCTGATGCATGTTGACTTCGACACGCGACACCAGAGTTGATCTGGAGACGACGACAACCAGCACCAGCACTAGCACCAGAATCGACTCCAGATTCAGCTCGGTATACCATAAACACCAGACGCGAAGCTGGACCGTTTCCTATTAAGTTTCGTAAATCACGCTTCAGAAGACACTAGCAAATCATCAATCGCTAGGACTCTCCAAGCCCATGAGCTACCTCTTGTAGCTGTAGACTACGTAGTATTAGGTACTTACTCCGTGCCCTACCTATAGTAAGGTAGGTACGCTGAAGTAGCTACCTGTCCCATACCAATCCCATCCATCCCATCTTCTGCATGAGTTATCACTCCTCCTTCTCCTCCTCCACCTTCAACCACGATTACGACGCCCAATTCGCGACGCCTCGCCTCCCCATAAGCCCCGTCCGTTGCCTTACCTCACCCAGCTTGGGTAGCCGTAGCAGTCCATCGACTTTCCCAGACTTCGTCTCCTGTCTTGTCCATTAGATTGAAGGCCAGAGACCTCTCGAGCGTCGCCATCGCAATACGCAATCGACATCGCCATCGCAAAAACCTAGTGCTATCGCCGTCGTTTTCTTCGCCTGCCGACATCATATTCAATCTCGTCTTTCTTCGATCCCGAACACACCCCTCTATCTAGGTATCCGCCGCCTACCTTGATTCGCCGTCTCGCGCGTCATCTCGTGTCGTATCCTCGATCGTCGCCATCCGCCATCTGAAAGGAAAAAAAAAAGCTCAGTACCATATTCGTCCTGTACCGAACCCTGCGAATCTCGAGTCTTTCGAAAGCACCTCTCTCATCAAGCGCATGCTTTGCTAGGCTGTTTCTTGCCTGCCTGTGACCTTCTGCAATCCCAATCTCTCCGAATTCCGACTGCGACTACGACTGCGATTGCGACTCCGATTCCGATACCTTGGCTGCCATCAACTGCTACCTGGCCATGACAACCTGATGAACTCGTCGACCTGTTTTCCACCATATCGTAATACCGCCTTTTGTCGAGAGTCGCCATCCCTTGCGCACATCCCCCTTGGAGCACTCACCACCTACATACCAACTTCGCCTTCGCACGCCGCGCACATGACCATTTGGCATTGACCTGGTGGAGCTGAAACTTTGCGTATCCCACGCGAAGACGGGCGGAGCGCTGGGCCGGACGGACTAGACAAAGAGGAATTCACATTGGCCGGCACTGCGCGCCCGCAGCCCTCGTCATGGACTTGCGAAGCTTGATAAATAATCCCGCGGACGACGCGAATGCGAGAGCCTCTGCCGCGGCGGCGGCGGCGGCGGCAGCAGCAGCATCATCCCCCGTTTCTCAACCACTTGCGCACAAAAGTCAATATCAGCAGCAACAGCAGCAGCAACAGCAACAGCAACAGCAACAGCAACAGCAACATCAACAGCAACAGCAACAGCAACAGCAGCAGCAGCAGCAGCAGCAGCAACAAAAACAACAGCAACAACAACATGGCCAGCAGCATGGTCAGCAGCATGGTCAGCAGCATGGTCAGCAGCACCCGCAGCAGCATCTGCAGCAACATCCATCGCAGCGCCCTCACCAACTGGGCCATCCGCATCCCCAGCAACATACGCAACAGCCGGCCCCGAGGACGCCTTCGCAGGCAGCAACCGCGTACGCTTTTAGGGAATCTGCTTACACACATGCCTTGCACTCATCGCCGGGCAAACCGCCCGCCCCGCAAGAGTATGCCGTTCATGCTCAGGCTTCAGCTCCGTCGTATCCTCCACAGTCGCCGTATCAGACCCCGGGTCCGTACCCTGGCAGACCGGCACCGCCGCCGCTCCAAGCTGGCACGCCTGGCCCTTATGCCGACCCGCGATCTCCTCAAAGTGCCTCCATGCCAGCACCTTCGCCGTATCGTCAAACACCGACGTCCTCGGTGAGCGGGCCTGCCGGCGGTTATCCTTTCCCTCCGACGGGTCCACCTCAAGAGGTTGCCAGCCCTGTGCAACGGCACCAATATCCGCCATCAGCTGCCTATCCTCCGAGAGACGGCTATCCTCACCCGACTGGTGCGACCATGTCTCCTTATTCGGCAACACCACAATCGCTACCACAGCAACATCATCATCTTCAGCAGCAGCAGCAGCAGCAGCCGCCGCCGCCGCATTCTCATCCTCAGCAGCACCGAGAACCGCAGCATCGTGAACCGCAGCACATGCCCCAGACGCCCCCAATCGGCATTTCTGGGGGCGGCCACCAATATTTACATCAACGATCACAGTCAACACATTCAACCCCGACTCCCACTTCTGCGCATAGCCAGCAGCATCCGCAACATCACGTTCAGGCCTTTCCCCACGGCAGTCCTGTCGTGGCGACGCACCAGCCCCCTGAGGCCACCAGACAGCGCTCACAACCTCCTACCCCACTGGGCCCGCCCCATACCGGGCCTCGCCAGTCATCCACTGTACCGGCACCGGCACCCAGCTTTGCGCAACCACAAAGTCCCTATCAACAAAGGCTGTCTGCCGCCCACCTAGCCCAAGCCCAAGCTCAAGCCACACCTCCACCGCCCCTACCTCGGCAGCCCAGCTCACACAGCACCCACGAACGAAGATCGTTGTCGCACAGCGTGCACAGCGAACGCGAAAGAAGCGTCAGTGTGAGCCCAAAGACCCGAGTTCCGAGTTTGCCGAGCAGCGTCGGTGGCCATATCGAACCCGAACCTCAACCCCGACCGCAGCCCAGCGTTGCCGCCATGATCGAACCCGAACGCGAACGTGCCGCAACGCCCGCAAAAAGAAAGCTTGCCGATCGCGACTTGAGTCCGCAAGAGCTCGAGAGGAAAGAGTCCCGGCCTCCACCTGCCGAAGTCAATGGCGGCCCTACCTTGTCTCGCTCCCCAGTCGCGCAGCGCAGGAAGAAAATTCACACCACTGCTCCCATTTGGGCTCAGCAATGGAATGCTCGCGAGGGCAAAAGATTGAAGTTGGCCAACTTTGAGCTGCAAAAACGAGGTCCTCCACATGTCAATGGTAGACCCGAGCCCAAGCAGGAGACCAACACCAGCCGCCACACATCTCCAGAAGCTGCGCGGTCTGTCCCACCACCAGTGCAGGAACCCAAGGCCGACACCCTGCTTGGGCCTTGGGAAGAAAGCATCCTCGGGACTCGCCCCTACGAAGAGCTTTCGAGACAGGTGGCCGACTTCCTCTTCAGTCACATAATACAGCATCGCGTCTTCAACGAGATCTCGAGTCAACGCGACGTAGAGTACGAAGTTGAGGCCAAATTGGGCGTTCTCATCGACAGAGATACCAATGGTCGCGTCGACAGAGCAATCGCCACCGAGTGCATCCTGGCCGATAACGGTCGCTTGGCATTCAAGAGTAGCATGACCGAGGTTAGTTGCAGACCGATCTGCCCACACCTGCCACTTTTGCTGACAGCACTTCTTTCCCTAGGCCATGCACAAAGCTTACAACGACTTTCTCAATGACCTGGTCGTTGAGACCGATCCGCGCAACCCGATACGTCGCAACCGGGTCCAGATTCACTACAAGCATCGTCGAGAGGTCGACAAGTTCTACGAGCTGCCTATGGCACTACATAATACCCTACCTAGTTGCATCAGAGAATTGTTGCCTCAGAGGCGGCCGGTCAAGGTGCGCGTCACCTACGACATGAAGACGCAACAAGTCCTGGCAAAAATTGTCAAGGCACGAATAGCCGACTTGCACATACACTTTCCTGGAAGCCTACTTGACTGTCGAATCAGCATCAACCTGGAAATGGCATGGGACGGTTCCGTGGAGGAATTGGAGCGGGCGGCCGTCGGGCACGGCGAGAAATTCCCAGACCGCAACAAGGACCGTCTCAGCTACAAGCAAAACAATTATCAGATCGACTTGACGCAAGTCACGCAGATGAAGCCGGGACCTGGCGTAAGTTGACTTTTGTGCAAGGGACAGCATCAAGCTGCTAACGAAGCCACAGAATTCCCAGCGGATGGACAAAGAACACGAGCTTGAAATCGAAATGTCCTCGGGCATTCTCCTCGACCAACAACGCCGCGCGATGGCCTCGGAGCCCCACCAATACCCACAGCTCGTTGAGGGCTTCGTCGACAATGTGCGGGTTCTCACGCGCAAAATTGCCGAACTGCTTGAGAAGTAGAGGGGCTGATGCTAGGAAGTGGAATATTTTCAAGGGGATTGTGTATATCGGGTATGGGCGGTTCGCGATACCAAAGCACAAATAGGGGTGCGTCCGGCGTCAACAACTACGGCGGTTGGTTCCGCGTATTACTTGAACCACCGATACTTGGATCATACTGTGCATCTCATGTCTGGCATTGCAGTCAAAGCTGCCTTGTTCACCACATTCATACTGGCGCGCGGGCCAAGTCAAACAAAAGCATTGATTGTCGCGACTCGACGATGCTCCGTCGCAGCATAGGTACTCAGTCACTCCCGCTTCAGGGGGGTATTATTCACAGGCAATAATCAGCTGCGGTTGATGAGCGAAATCCGCAAGTATTTTGAAAGAGTGAGCAGTCAAGCAGAAACAATGGCCATACTTAATCCTCATGTTACGATGGGTCAAGAAACTGATCCAAGCAAAGCAGTGTCCAACCTTATTCGGCATTGGGGGTATAAATGCTGTAGATGTAACGAACCACTCCCAAATATTAATCGCTTGTCACTCACGCCTTTCGTGTCGATAGCCCTGCGGCTCAAGCCAGCTTTTCATCCCCTTTGGAAGAGCCGCTGTGGCCGGCGGGCTGTATGTCCTCAGAGTCGGCTCCGCGCGCGCTGTCGCCTCCGTTGACGTCCTTGGGGCCGACGTCGTCGGCGGGAGGTGGTAAGCCGCATCCCTCGGTGTCTTCGACCTCCTCGTCGAGGGTCAAGTTGAGGAGCATGCACACAAAGGCAGTGATGGCGAAGCCGGTCTCCATAATGAGCACGAGGGCGTCCATGAAGCCGCGGAGACCGCGATTGTCGCCGGCGTAGGTGAAGACATTGTCAAAGTAGGTGGGCACGAGTGTAGCGCCGTAGCCGAGGGTCAAGCCGGCCGTGAGAATGAAGCGGTTGCGGCGATTGAACGGCACGCCCTTGCTGATGATGGCCATACCGGAGACGGCGACGGCAGTGAAGAGGAAGGACGTCATACCGCCGAGCACGGAGGAGGGAATGGCGACGAGAGAGGCTGCGAACTTTGCAAATATGCCCATGATGATAAGGAAGAAGCAACTAAGACACCAAAGTGTCAGCCGCGAAGCCCAAGATGAGAATGGGACATGAAGTTGAGAGACGGAGGGCGCAGGCCGAGCTTACCAACAATATCCGGCACTGCGGTTGGCACATCGCGTGAGGGCAATGACGCCGTTGTTTTGGGCGAACTGGAGAAGCACTAGTCAGCTCCACTTGGACACGGAATGGGATCAAGCCTCGGTGCGAGAAATACTCACGGTAGTCATGGGGGTGATGGTCATCAGCGCGGCCAGGACACCGTTGATGCCATCGGCCAAAACGCCGCCCTGGATTCGAGACTCGAACAGAGGGCCCTCGACCTCGAGACGAGACACATCGCAAGTAGCAGTGATGTCTCCGATGGCTTCGGTAGCACATATTATGTAAACAGCGAGCAATGGCCTGGCACAGGAGGTCAGCTGGAAGTCCAAACAGGTTCAACACCGAGTCGAGGTCACGTACAAGACCAAAGGGCCGTACAAGGTCAAGGGGAAGCGATGGACCCAGATAAAGGAGATTGCGGGAGCGCTGTCGATGCCGGAGCGATCAAAGTATCCGCAGGCGGCAGCAATGATACACCCTGCGGGTTGTCAGAAATTCCAATGGACGGTAGAAGTGGATTTGTCTGAGCTGCCCTGACTCACCAACGAGGAGACCAATGACTACCGAGGTCGACTTCATGATGGGGGCGCCGAAGCGCTCACAGAGAATAATGGTGATGAAGACGGAGTAGCCGAGACCCAGATACTCGGCAGAGCCCCAGGGCAGAGCATGAGGAGCCGAGATGTTGGGACAACGAGCAAAGAAGTCAGAGGTTGGGCTGGCGCAAGGTCCGGAGCCTCCCATCCAGTTTTGAAAGCCGCTCTCGACGAGGTGGATTCCGATGAGCATGACTGACGACAGCTGATCAGCAAATGTCATTTTGCGTGGCGAGTGGAAACCGTCTTCTCTGGGGCTCTTACCGGTAGGACCTGTGACGATGGGCGGAAAGATACGCAGCATCACCTTGGTGGGCATGAAGCTGATGAAGATTTCGATCAGGGCACAAAGAGCACTTGAACCGATGATGGCGCCGTAGCCGTTTGGGCACGGCAGCTTGGACCCGTCGGAATCTACCGGACAGAAGCCATTGGCGTACATCTGGTTAAGGGCGCCTTGGGCAACGGGAATGATGGCGAAGGAGATGCCAACGACAGAGATGAGACCAGTGCCGATGTAGTATCTAACAGGGTGTAGACAGACCCATGAGCGGACTGCAGACGGCAAACAACGAACAGAGTGTAGCAGAAGCGACTCACTGGGTCTTGAGAATGTGAAACCTGGTTATTTGGATCATGGACAGCAGACCCGAGACGATGAGGGCGGTAGAGACGAGATACTGCTGCTGGTCTTGAGTGAGATTGGCACCAGACGCACCACTCAGCAGGATGGGCGGGGTGATGATACCGGCCAACATGGCGAGAGCATGTTGGAAACCTAAGAGCAGGGCCAGGAGGGTGGGCATGCGGTCGTTCAGGCCAAAAAAGGGCGCAGCCTGACGGGACTTTCTCATGAAGGGGAGGTTCGGGCGGAATAAGAAGACATAATCGTAGTCGCCGATGAGGCCCTGTTTCGTGAAGAACCTATGCTGGACGCCTCGCAGACGATCCCCCATGGACCGCTTGGGAGACGGCTGGGGGACGATTTGGGCTGGGCCTTGGTCTTCGTCCATCTTGTTGTTACTGTAGTCCGTTGTCAAAATTGAATGAGGACGTCACTCTGGCGTTGGCAGTCCTCGGCTTCAGCTCTGGTGAGAGACGCTGATGACTAGGGACGTTTCGCAAATCGGAGAAGTGCGAGTTCAATCTACGTGGACGTTGACCAGACCTCGATGGCAGTCCTTGGCTGTTGGAGCTGGCTAAAATCTCGTTGACGACGACAATAACGACGACGACGACGACGAATATCCGCAAATAGACAAGACGCGACTTCGTGATGTGGACCTCACTTAATATATGAAAGCCCGACTCGGTGGCATGTGCTCGTCACGGTGCCTCACACAGAAGGTACGTATACAAGTATGTGCCACTGATTGGAAAGGTTGTTATACTACCTTACCTGAACCAGATGCGACCACCAGAGGAGGATGTGTTATTATCGGGCAGCCAACACGGGGGATATGCTCTTAGTTGATGGCATCGAGCAATTAGCTTTACTCACGTCACGTCCTTATCAGCGGGATAAGTAGCTGAGAAGGACGTGTCGTGAATGGCTGGCGATAATGGTCGAAAATCCAGTAAGGAACAAAAGAATCCAGTGCTCAGTGGGGCACGGTCTACAAAGTAGGTACTATGTCATTACTTGTTAGCCCAAGGAACAGTACCTCCAGATACCTGGGTCAATACTTTCGGCCACCTTGGGTGTCGGTTGTCGGCGATTAGTATTCCGTCTTCTTCAGTATTACGAAAGCCCAGCATACTGATCATGGACAGGTCCTCATGATTCGTTCGACATCCAAGGCATTTATCTGGTCGCTTTTCAATGGTGAGAGATGATGGCTAAGTTTGTATGCAATATCCGAGTTTGGTGTTCTGCTGGGTATTTACTACTTAGGTGGATAGCACACGGGTCAGTGTCTACTTACCTAATACTTACTAAAGCAGGGCACGTACTTTCCAATATATTGATTGGTATGAGGCCGGGTGTCAGAGATACCTAAGTACCTCTCTGGCTACTTACCTAACTAGGTACACTTGTAAAGTAGTATTTGCTTTGGCTTGAAGTTGGTAGAGCCGACAACCTGAGCAGATCAACATCACAGCAACCTTTGCCAATTGATGCATCACTCAGCTGCTGCAGAGACTCGTGGCATCACCGCTCTACATCGGGTTACTTCTCCACCTCCCGCGCAGATCGCATTCTGTTTCGACGCAGAGGAGGGAGGTCTAGGTAGAGTGTGGGGGAGCTCCCCGACACACCTCGACTCCCATGGATGGACATTGCCGCAACTTCACCAAGTTCACCTGCCTCCCTGTCGGCCACATCCTGCTGCTAGATTCCACGTCCCATCTTTCGACTTGCGGCGACCTGCGAGGTGAGACGTGGCAGACGGCTTCTGAACGGCCTTGGACTGTCGAAGCACAGGCAACGCCATCATCATCATCGTCATCATCATCATCATCATCATCGCCTGTCTATTATCACTTGGGGAGCTTAGGGTGGTGCCATTCCGCCGTTGCAGTGCTTCTACTATCCCACTACCAGGAATGACACACAGTTTCATCGCGACGTTGAATAAAGGAGCATATCTCCAAAGGTCTCCGATGAGAGCGGTTCATGCTCATCCACAACCCCTCCTCTGGCCGGGTGTGTGTGTTGGTCCGGGAAACTTCTGCTGAAGCCTGGTGTCGCCTCACTTGAACGAAAGATGATGAGCAGACATTACGCCGCGGGCGACATGACGTCTCACGACACCAAGCAGTACGGTCTGGTTTGAGACGTTGATACACGCTACCAACCCGGCCAGATAAGACCGGGCTGGACAAGGGCCCTGAGCCACCCAAGACCCAAGAAGATGCATGCCGGCGACGCGCAGAGATAAGAAGTCATCCCAAACGAGTCAAGCATGGGTTCCCGGTCGGATGGAGGCGCCTATGACCGAACGCGCCATTGGTCTCGCTGCCAGCCGAGACTCGGAGATGCTGTATTCGGCGACGGCAGGGAGGCCGGAAGAGATGCCCTCCATTGAGTCTGTCACTCTGTGCCGTTCATTTCACCCTCTCACATCCTTTACCTAGCACCGGCGAACTCCGCCTGCCGTAGTATCATCCAACTTGTCTAGGCACGATAACGCGCAACTCCCAAGGTACCGACGGCTTCTGGCGAGTGCCTGAGCTCCGGTCTTGTCGTCATTGATAGGAATCTTGACCAGCCTACCATTACGGCGATTTCAACCATCACCAGGCTTCAACTTACTGTGGAATTGCCCAGCAGCGTCCGAATTGCCTTCGTAGCTCAGTCTAGCTACCGCGGCGTGGAAGGGAGCGTTAATAGCACCATGACAGCACTCATCATATATCCGGTTGGAAATAGTAGTGTCACTTCTATCTAGACCATGTTCTAGAACCAACGAGAACCTGCCTTAACATCCTTCAGAACCAGCGGCCTTCTGGGCTTATATTCTGCTCGTCGGCCAACTCCCTGCGCCCAGTCACCCTACCCGGACCAAGCTACATACAACGTCGGAGTCAATTCTATATAAAAACAATATCGTTCCCATGTCTTCATGCAACTGCCCCAGAGCCCTGCCTCGTCTCTCCAAGGAGGGCCGGAGCGAACCAAGCACTACTGACAGCCAAGTGCTGGCCCCAGAGGACGCTTCGCCACCGCCATCCAAAATCTTCAGTAATCATCCCGCGTCCCTCGGACAACTTCTTGCTGGGATTCGTGCCGTGCTTGGTGATACTCGTTCAACTGCCGCCGCCTGGCCTCCTGTACTAACCCAAGATGCCCCTTGTGCTTGCTCTTCAGACACAGGCTGAGCTCAGCTACTGTCCGAGACTTGCACTTGCACATGTTGGGCACCCCCCCGAACAACTCGCGTGCCGCAGGGGTTGGAAACTCTATGCTGATACGTCGGACGTCCTTCCATACCGCGGCAGCGTAGGCCCTCTCTCCCCTGCGGCCGAGAGCCAACTTGGCGAGATTCCAGTCCATGTCTCCATCGCTGCTCTCGAAGCGCCGCGCCAGAAGCTCCTGTGTTCCGCGCTTCTGCTCCACGGATGCGATGCGGCAAGAGGCGCCGTCTCGTCCTGATCGTCGACAGTTGCACCGGTCAGCGTTGACCGCCGTCTCCTCGTCAATCTCCACCGTCACCAGAGCCAGCTTCTTCGTCGCGCGGTTCTGAGTGAAGAACACCATCATCGGGTTCGGCGGTCTTCGATGTACCGTTCCGGTTGTGTGCCCGCCGATGTTGACCGTCACCGTGTGGGCTTCGCTTTTGCCCGAACTATGGTTGGACGGCGACGTTGTCGTCGAGACGTTACTCGACACGCTGAATGTTCGATCGGGGCGGCTGTTGGTGGTCGAGAAGGATGATGCTCTCGGAGGCGACGCCCATGTGCCCGGGAACAAGTTGGATGACCGAGGGCTAGACGGAGAGGTCGACATGGTCACTTGACGACTGCTGTTGGGAGGAGCTGAGCTTGCCATCTGGCTCGACGAACCGACTGGCCGCCTTGGGATGGACATGGGCGGTCGGTATCCTGGGTGGTTTGGACCGTTCAATATTGGAGGGGACGTCACAGATGCAACACGCGTCGGAGAAGCAGCTTGAGAAGGTACGTTGCCCCAGTGCATGGGCGAGACGGTTTCCGTTGGGCTTCTCGTGAAGAAATCTGGCGCGTCAAACACGCTGCGGAGCGTGCTCTGCCTCGAGTTGGAGTCGTATGCCGACGACGTCACGGACGCAGATCTGCCGGGCGCGTCGTCCTTCATCGAGGCTTCGTTGCTCGTCACCAGTTGGCCGTCGAGCTGGGCAGGAACCCAGAGCTGTATGCAAGCATCCTCCTCGATGGCGCCGTTGCGTCCAGAGACGATGAATGTTACTGTGGCATTGTATCTTGACACAAAGAGTCAACGTGTCTGTCCATGAGCGCAGGACAGGAATGCCTTACTGGTTATACCTGTCAAACACCTTGAACCCGGTTACGCCTTGTTGGAACTTGACGAGGTCTTTCAGTCCTGTAAAGGCCAAGTTGGCCAGCCTCTCATCCTTCTGCAAGGTCACATCCAGGGCTCCTGGCTTCGAAGGCACTGCGTATAGCGGCTTCAAGATGACAGAAGTGATGTCAAAGTCGATAGTCTCGGCTGTTGTCGAACCGTTAGATGGGCGAAAGCACGGCAGGTGGCAGCCAACATGGTTGGTGGAAACACCGAGGTTGACGAGGAAGTGAGAGAAGAGGACGGATCAGAACTAGCACACTTACCTCGACGTCGAGCCGACTTGGTCGCTCCCAACTCCTCACCCGAGATGTTTACTCTGAATCGTCTGCCATCTGCATCCATTCGGCGCAGCAGCTGCAGCTTTCTCTGCACCTTGGCGCCGGAACCTTGAAGCGGACTGAAGAGGTAAATGGTGTTAGCAAGACGACAGACAGATGCCGAGATGGAACGTGGCCTATGAGCGTACACATCGAGGACTTGCTCCATCAGAGCGTCTTTGGTCACCACGTCCAGGAGTTGCGGTGGCTCTTTCTCGGGCCATATTTCGAGCATGTTGGCGGTCAGCAGCCCGTCCAGGCTGGGCTGCACGAGGTCATCTTCGAATCGGGCACACTGTGCAGATAGATCCTGTCGTTTGGTCAGCCCTCCTCTCGGCCACCTCAGAACTGGTATCGAGCGTATACTCACATTTTCGAGTTCTTTCACGTAAGAGGGCCAGTGTGAGACGTCAGGCAGCCGTTGATTTTGGAGGGTGTTTTTGATGCGCTGTTTGAGCCAAATACATTTCAGCAAGTTGATAAACTGCTGCACTGGTGGTATCTTGTTCTCGACGAGGATGCCCATGGGCGCAAAGCTGAAGGTGGACTTGTTAAAGTGAATGACGAAGGCGTCGGTCATTTCTTGGAGACCGGGGCTTGGGTCTTCCTCCGGCCGGTCTCTCCAGGCCCGTTCCAGGCCATTGGAGACGCTTATTGGTATCTCCAAGCTGTGAGGCTCCCGAGCTTGCTGGCTCAGAGCCTGCTCGAGATCTGGCACCAAGACGCCGATCAGGCGGCGAAGGTCTACATGTACTGCTTGTATCTGGTTGACCAGGTCTTGACGGAGTCTTTGTATGTCTTCGCGTACGCGACACAAGAGGTCGCTGGAGTCTGTCAGAGCCGAGGGAGGATTCAAGAGGCAAGTCGGGTCGGAAAGACTCACATTTCAAAGGGCTTCAAAACATGGAGGACCTTTGCGTTGTGAAGAGCTATCCGCGCGCGTAGTCGGTCCGCGGTGGGGGCGACGAGAACGTTCCATTCTATGTTCCTGAGCGGGCCGCTGCTGATGCTATAACGATGATTGTTGTCGAGCAGCTGCGCACATTCGGTCAGGGTCTCCCTATAGTCTCCAATGATTTCTCCCAGGGACGAGGAATCCCATCGCAGAGACCCTTGGTAAGCGCCGCCCTGACGGAGCGAGCACTCGGCTTGGTCCACTACGCGGCCGAGGATGTCGAGATTCCGTGCCAGATTCTTGACATCGCGACCGAATTCTGCATATTGCCGAGCTGGAATGCAGTCAGTGGCCTGAGCCTTCACTCGTCATACCCATCCGCAGGCGGAACAGGCGGTCGGATCAGGAGAGGAAAAGCAAGACTGCGGCCTCTGGCGGCCGAGCAACATGTGCGCAACCCGGTCTGGAGCATGATAACATGCGGCAGAACGACTCGAGGCCAACTTTTGAGACGGAGATGAACTCACATGCGTTGAAGTCATTTTCCCAGCCGAACCTATACACATCCCTGAGGCAGAGTCAACTCGGTCAAACTCATGAACAACTCATCTGTCGCTGGATTGACGGAATACCCACCAGGCAAGTTTACTAAAGTTGATCACATCGCCCAACTGTATTGCACCGGCCATTTGTGAAAGTCGCCAAGGCGAGAAGAGAGAAGATGGCCTTCTGTCTAACACGCCTTATGACGGGAACTTATGACGTGAGATGGGGTTCAAACGGCGCGTAGTAGACGGACGATGCGACACAAATGAGGGGAAGGAAAGTCTGGGTATGAGAAGAGACTGGTCTCAGGGTAGATGTATGCAGCTGGTGTGAGATGAGGGTGAGTGCGAGCATGAGCGAGAGGGCTGCAAGCACCACCAGTTTGTCGATATTGTGCGAGGGAGCACCAGACAAGACGATATGGTCGTCACTGGGAATGTAGCATTGGCAACCAGTGCTGGGAATAGGAAAGCCAGATACCAGCACGTACGGATTCAGACAAGAGACACAGAGAGAGAGAGAAACAGAGATACGGTGTAGAGAGAGCGCCAAGTCGACAGGTGACCAACGAGAAACAAGAACAGGACTCGGGGAGGGTGGGAAGGATTGTGAGTCCGTCTCTCTGTTGCCCCCAGCTCACTGTCTCTCTCTCCCGCATCATACCCTATCTTCCTACACCCTTCAGTAGCTCCAGGGAAGCATGAGCTGCAGGCTGTGCTGAGAGATAGTGGTTGCCTCGTTCCTATCTCGGTACTCATACCATGCAGGTGACTGCAGCATAGAGGCGTGGTAATGTCTTGTTCACCTCCTTGCCGCGGCTGCTGCCTGTAGAATCGTCGTCGTCGTCGTCGTCTTCGTTGGTACATGGGTGTTGGTGTATACTGACAGCTCAGCGACCATGAAATTGACGTTCTGCGTAATGGACTGTTTTCTCGACCGAGCTTGACTGTCGAAACCATTGCTTCATTCAGAAGGTCGAGGTGCAGACTACCGCCACCTCTCAGCCTTGCGACGGTAGACCCTCATACATGCCATACGCGTTACATTTAAAGCTACTATGAGCTAATAGCTTCCACATGCATTACTCTGGGTGGCTATTCGAGTCGACAAGTAGCTCAAGCGACTGCCGTCACTTTTCCTACCACAGCATCACCGCCAGATGAGACCTCACCCTGACTGAGAGGTACAGCGAAGCCTTCCAACCTCCCCGTCAGCACTCAATAGCCAGCACGGAAGAGAGGTCGCGTTGGGCAGTAAAGCGCAAGGTGTCACGAGGTCTTACTTACCCGAGACATACTGCGTATACTGCGTACCCACCAGCAGGTCCATGGAAGCGTCCAATCCCAATTGTTTCCGGTCCACCACCTCCCTCTCACGATACCATGCAGCACTGCGGCGCAACGCTTGCTAGCCATTGCTAGTCGTGATAAGGGAGAGACGACAAGGGTTCAGAGAGGGGGATGGGATGGGATGGGTGCACTACACTAGCATCGTTGGGATGAACCGACATGGGTGGACGCAGGTCAGCAATAAGCGACTTGGATCTAGCCTCTACTGAACTCTACCAGTAAACATGCATTAAAAGCTGAATGTGTGCTGCGCATCTGCATACTCTATCTACTATGTACGCAGTATTTGAATCCGTACATCTCTACAGACTTGTAATGCACTGGGCTTTCGGTGTCAAATGCGTCGTGGTGTGGACGTAGGTAGGCGTCTGATATTACCCTTCAACCACGAAAGCAATAGCTCAGCTACTGTGTACGGTAGGTGTAACCTGCTCTCCCAAGACCCCGGCCTTGATCTGCATCAGCTCTTCTCCGTGCGTGAAAGCTGGTGGCGGTGGCAGTGGCAGTGACTGGGACATCGTCAACTACAACTGGTCGAAGCCTGAGTCCTCACTCTCCCCCCCCCCCCCCCCCCCCCCCCCCCCCCCCCCCCCGGGGGGCCCCCTTTTTNNCAGAAGCCCGGGTCCCCCCCCCCCCCCCCCCCCCCCCCAGCTGCCGCTCTCGAACCACCGGGAGGCTTCCTATTTGCTCTCGCTTGCTGAGACCTATCAGAGTTCCGTCATCCGAGACCAGCACATCGCCAATGTGGACACCTGCTAATTAACCATCAACGTGGTTGTCGTGCAAGAGAGAAAAAGAGGAAGAGAGAGAGAGTGTGTGTGAGTGGGTGTGAGAGAGAGACAGAGAGAAAGAGTGAATGAGAGAGGAACACTGGGCAGAGCCTCGGCGACGCATCCCTACTCCAGAATCTGGCTGAAGAGAGAGAGAGGACATCTCACGCGACCGAAACATATCCTTCTATTCCGCAAGTGTGCGAACCATGCAAGGCAGATTTCGAGACGAGGCTGTCGGGTGTCCAAATGACTCTACCGTGTGCTCGTTCCGGCTTAGCCAGCGCCTTTTCTCGGCATGCCTGCATGCAAATTGCTGCATTCTCGGGCGACGATGGTTTTGCCTGCTTTCTTCGTGGCTCTCATCCTGGCTCCCTTGGTTCGCGCCCCAGATGATGATTGCTCAAGGCTGCTGCCCTTGACCGCGTACTATGTATGGTATGAGCTGCATGCCAAATGGCATGCCACACCTGCTTGTCAGAGGCTGGGGGGAGCGCCATACTTAATGATCGAGCCCGCCCTTTGTAGCCTGTTTCTGCCATGTACGCTGATAGATGTGATGCCCCCTTGACTTCGCGGATGCCGATGCGTAGCTGGACGTTATCATTCCCACCACACTACGGAATACCCTTACCGGCTTGACGTCGACCGAGTCGAGGTTCCTTTTTTTGGTGGAAAATGAATGGGCATCACAACCCGGCTGGAGCTTACTCGGCCGGCATCTATCAAGAGCCTCGGACTGCCGACGATGATTCGAGCCACAGTGACATCGAAGACATCTTTGCAGGTTTACCAGACGACAGCAATGGCATCGTCACTCACGCCCCTAGAGAAGGGTTTCGTCTAGGCTACTTTGACGTCTGCTGTCTCGTCATTAACCGCATGATAGGTGCGTTGACCCCAACCCATGTTCGATCCGACGACGTCTTTGCAGAGAGAGATGAAAGGGATGCTGACGTTTAGATGGTAGGGACTGGCATCTTCATGTCTCCCAGACGAGTCATGAGAGGTACCGGCAGCGTGGGTGCAAGCCTGCTCTTCTGGCTCGCTGGCTTCGTGTACTGTCTTTGCGGCACCCACGTCTACATAGAATACGGCCTCAACGTCCCTCGGTATGTCATCGACGGCGTCGAGCAGAGTGTACCACGTTCAGGTGAGCAAGCCCAGACCGCGAACTTTCCCAGAGCCTTCTGTCTGAGACCCGTGAGTGTTGACGCCCACGAGGTGGTGATCTCGTTTACCTCCAGTATGTCTATCGCAAGCCTGCGTTGCGAAGAAACACCTTGTTGCTCTCGACCTGCATCTTCGGCCTCTCCTTCATCGTTCTGGGCAACATGGCCGGCAATAGCATTCACTTTGCCCTGCGGGTGCTCGAAGCAGCTGGCCACGAGGATCCGGCGAACGGGCCAGTACGAGGCATCGCTCTCGCCGTAGCTTTATTCGCATGCATCGTCCATGCCATCAGCAGGCGATTCGGTATCCTCCTCAACAACTTCCTCGCTGTCGTCAAAATCATGATCATGCTCCTGATCATAGTCACGGCCGTCGTCGTCGGCGCGGGCGGTTTCCCAAAGACCGCCAACGTCATCGACCAGAACACGTCTCCCAAGACCTCCTTCACGGGCGGCTCGTCGGAAGCGAATGGATATGCCCAGGCGTTCCTGGCCATCATCTTCACCTTCTCCGGCTTCGAACAGCCCAACTACGTTCTCGGGGAAATCAGCAGACCGCGAAAGAAGTTCCCCATCGCCATGGGCGCAGGCGTCGGGACCGTCGTTATCCTCTACCTGGCCGTCAACATATGCTACATGGTCGTCGTGCCCAAAGACGTGCAAATGGAAGCCAACGTTGCGCAAATGTTCTTTGAGCTCACGTTTGGGAAGCTGGGCTCCGACGACAAGACCGGATCGCGCATATTCAATGCTCTCCTCGCCATCTCTTCCATGGGTAACATCATCGTCATGGTAAGTACGCAAGCGTGGCGCGAGTCTTCCCGTGCCTTCAGAGACAATGTCGACACACGACTAACACC
Source organism: Colletotrichum lindemuthianum (assembly GCA_001693025.2). NCBI lineage: Eukaryota > Fungi > Ascomycota > Sordariomycetes > Glomerellales > Glomerellaceae > Colletotrichum > Colletotrichum lindemuthianum. The sequence continues at coordinate 267,353 of MASP02000084.1, read as the reverse complement.
ATCCTAGACGTACACGGCTGCTCGTGTCAAGCAGGAAATCGCCAAAGAGGTGAGGCTCCCACCCATGAACATGATCAACTGGCGCCGACGCCGCGAGACTGAGACGGAGACTGACTGATATTCATTCTTGTTGTTTTTGCAGGGTATCCTTCCATGGCCCAAGTTCTTCGCCCAGAATACGGACCTGAGTCTGGGTCGCCTTCTCCGATGGTTTCAGAAGAAGGGAATCTTCAAATCGCTCCTGAGAATCCGCTGGTTCTCGCCGGAACATCACAGCGAGAAGACGCCGGTTGGAGCCTTGATTCTCCACCTCGTCAGCTGCATAATTCTCATATTCGCCACCTCCGGCGTCGAACCCGAATCGGCATACACCGTCCTTACTTCGCTGAGCGCCTATGTCGTGAATGCCTTCATCGGCACTTTCCTTGGCCTGGGTATACTCATCTTGCGATTCCGAGGCCCTCCTGCCACACTCACCGACGACGATGCTTCGACACACGGCCAGCCAGCCTCTTCTCCTGCGTCCTGGGCCGAGCTGACCGGGAAACACTTCCGCCCCTTCCTGTCGGTATTCTGTGCCATTGTGTACACCTGCGGCGGTCTGTACCCCGTCATCACCAACTGGGTCCCTCCATCAGGGTCTCTCAAGGCAACGTTGGACCCTTGGTGGCTAGTTCCGACCGTTTCGTGGATCATCATCTCGCTCGGAGTCGCCTGGTTCGTTGGATTCGTGCTCGTGGCGAGGTACCAAGAGAGAAAGCATCACCGTGTCTTCGTCGTCGAGAAGAAGCCCGAGTTTGAAGCAGCCGATGGTAGCGGCCGAGGTCCGGAAGCTGGCAGTGGCAATGGTACTGGCAATGGCGGCGGCGACTTGATACAGGTTCACGAGACCGTGTACCTCAGTTGGGTCGGCAAAGAGGCGCTGCGGTCCAGACGGCCCGTATTCGACGAACCCAAGCAGCCCGAGGACTCTGTGGCCGAAGTGCCAGCGTCGCCATATGCTGGTACCGGCTTTGCGCCGTATGGTGAGGGCCGAGGGATGATGCCGGGACCGAGAGACTACAGATACTGAGCTTTGCGTTCCGTTTTATGTCTGTTAACATGAATGGCGCACCTCTGTGTAGAACCTAGGCCGAGCAGTCTCATCGCGTCGTGGCGGTTAAATAGACCAACTTATTATTCATGTAAATTTTGGTATCTCTTGGCTGGCAACAATGACCAAGCCACCCACACGCCGATTTTCCCCTTCATGATATCGATTCCTCGTAAGCTTTAGTTTACAGCCGTTCGATCAGGGTTCCTGCTCGACGATATTGTCGAGTCTCGGCTGCAGTTGTGCGAGGGCAGAACGATCTTGCCCGTCGGGATTATAGGCACGGAAGACCTCGCCACGCATGAGTCTGCGCGGTGCCCGTCTCCCCGTGAACAATTCGAACTGGGCGAATCCCTGCTCCGGTAACAGATCCAGGCCGTCCATGGTCACCCAGCCGCGATGCGAGGCCTGCCGTGCCTGGTTGAGGATGGGCGTGTCGAGCGTCTTGTAGCCAAGCTCGACGAGACAACCGCCTGTTGGGCTGGCGAGCCATGCCTGCGGTGCCACGAAGTTGGGCGCTGGCACGTCGCCGATGCTGTGAGTTGGGATGCAGGAGACGATCAGCGTCGGGAGCCTAAAGTCTTCGGGCCAGGGCTTGTCCAGGTTCTTGATGATGTGAAATCTGGTTTCCACGTCCGACGTGGCGCTGAGGAGCGGTAGATTGCGCCGCTTCAACAGTCGGGTGAAGTGGCTAACCATCTTCTCGGCGTTTTCCAACGTCCTGTTGTAGACGACAATGTTCTTCACGCCGAGCTGCAGCATGCTGTACGTCGTGGCTCTGGCCATGCCACCAGCGCCGATGACGAGGCCGCAGCTCGTCGGTCGTACGGCGTTCGCGGGAGACAAGCCTCTCCTCAAGCACGCTCTGATGCCGATCCAGTCCGTGTTCTCGCCGTAAAGCGCCCTGACAGGCCCTGCTCGGTTCCTGCAGTTGAACAGCTTCTCGTCTTCGGGAATGCTGCCGTCGGGATTCAGCCGCCGGACGGGGACGAGAGTGTTGACGGCGCCGATTGCTTGGGCGTGTCGGCTCAGCGAGTGCGTCAACGTGATGATTTCCACCTTGAAGGGCAAGCCCACGCTGGCGCCTGCGAAGCACGGGTCTTCGATCAGTTCTCGCAGGCCGTTCAGGGTCGGCGTCGAAAAGGGGCGGTAGACGTGGGGGATGCCGCAGGCTCGGAGCGCCGCGTTGTGCATGGCGGGCGAGAGACTGTACGAGACGTGCGCGCCGAAGACGTACATCTTCATGGGGTCGAACAGGAACGAATTGTATAGAGCCTGGGTCGCCTGGACCGCGGTCAAGCAGGGCTGATGGGGGTCATGCTTCGCGGCCATGGCCTCTGGCACGACGCTCGTGAGAACATGGTTCATGGCTGCCGAGTGCCGGCCGCGAGGCCCCGAGTTGTAAGCAATCAGAGGAATCTTGTGGCCGGTGATGGCGTCGACCAGGGCCTTGAGATGGTTCACATCAAAGTTGTCCTTGATGGAGGTGACGGGCTTGATTAGGCGCGCGAGATCACATCCCAGGCGCCGCGCCCTGTGATAATGCGACATCCAGAACGAGTCTCCCCAGGGAGGAGAGTCGGCAGCAGGCGTCAGATGGCCGATAATCTTTGCTCGTTTTTTCATGGAGATGATTCGCAGGAGCTGGTAGTCGGATACACGAAGATCGAGAGTGAGGTACTCGGGGCACAGTCGCAGGCCATGGAGAATGTAGTCCATGTAAACCGAGTCGGACGACTCTGGAAGGACAACATGGTAGATGAGAGGGACCACAGTGCTACGTCTGATGGAGCCGATGATTCTCGCAATGTCGGCTGCTCGTTCCGAGTCCAGCGTCGTCGCCGCTCCTGCGCCAGAGATGCCGTCGACCACAATCTCGATGGCGTCGGCGCCCGTTTCCAGTTCCTCGATATCGACCTCGTTGTTTAAAAGACTGGACAGTGGTACGGAGATGGCATAGGTGAATCGGCGATCTTCAGTCGGTATGGAAGCCAGTGGGAAGGCAGATTCGATGAAGGGGATAGAACCCTTGGGCAGCACGAGACTGAGGAACTTCAAGAAGTGTCTTTCGGCCCTCTTGAGGGTGAGATAGGGCGCCGGGGGCTTCTGTCCGCCTGCGTGTGATTCTATCCTTGCGGCGTCGGTCTCGACCCAAGGGTCGGCCGTCTCGGAGACGTTGAAGAACTCGAGATTGCTGCAGGTTCGGAAGATGGTGCTGCTCGCGGCCAGTAGATTCCTCGCCTTCTCTTCGTCTTCGATCTTGAGGTGTTCCTGGATGGCCTTGACGTCGCGTACGATGTGGACGACGGGATGGGTGCGGCAAAAGTCTCTAAGGAGCGTCTGCACGCCGCGCTCCATCCAACTGCAGACAATCAAGAAGCCCTTGGAGTACTGCTCGAGGAGGTCCCGCAAGACGTCGGCCTGGCGGCGGTGACACTCGACTTGGCCGTGGGCCCTCTTGTAGGCGTAGCTCGTGAGGCCGGTGGCTTGCTGGAACATCTTTTCGCAGTCTATGGCTCGTCGTGCCATGGCGGTCGACGCAATAATGGCCAGCGTAGACTTGCCGGCGCCGCGAATACCGGCAAGGACAATGGAGGCGTCAGCAGGAAAGGGCGGAATCTCGTTGGGTAGGTGTGTGATGGGAGTCGTTGGTCTCGTGACTGGTGTGTCGGGTCTTGAGCAAGCAGCCATGGAGTGTCTGCTACTGTTGGTCCGCGGGCTCTGAGGTTCCTTTGGCGAAGCATTGTAGCCGTAGCCGTAGTGGTTGCGGGAGTCGACACGGATGAACTTGGAGGGGTTGTCGACGTGATGTTTGCGTTCGGCGTCGTCGTCGTCCATGTCCGTGGCCACATACGACCGCTTCACTCCAGCAGTCGCCATAGCCATAGCCATAGCTCCTCAACCTGGCTATAGCAGTCGCTGGTGGGTTGAAGAGGGAGGCCAGGATGCATGCGCGACGCCGGTGTCAAGTTGAGAGAGATATGGAGAGAAAGTCCGAATCAGCCAGAGGAATGGCGTCGTTGTGTGTGGCGTGTCGCAGCGTAGGTGACGGGGTCTTGTCGTCTCGCAAGAGTCAATCGAGGTCACTCTGTCACTCTCCCCTCTCTCGATCTCGGCGCCTCTTTCCCGGTTCTCTCAATCAGTTGGTCACTTGGGGGAGTCAGATGATGCCAGCTGGAGCTTGGGTGGTCCTAACGAGTCGCATCGAGTATACCGACCGAGGCGGAACCGCATAGCAGTTCATGGACATGGGCAATGGGCATTGAGCTGGGATTAACGGAGAGACAAATTCGAAGCCGTTTCCCATTTCCGGAGGTCGGTATCCAGCTTAGCCTGAAAGCCCCTCTCCCTTAGGTACGTAGTGGTTTGCGCTCGGCCGGGTACTCTGGTAAAGATTTATCCAGCATGTGGTGTGCTAAGGCAGTACTTGTGGGAGCATCGTTTCGTTGTCAGCTCAGAGTTGGGCGACTTTCCAGCTTTGCTTGCTTTTTTGTAATACAACAAAAATTCATAGCGAGATGCAGGTCTAGTCATCAGTTGTGTAGCAATAGGTTACCGGAAACCCAGGTGACGGGGTGCGAGAGCAATTACCAAGCCTCATATTTTGTGGCTAGTACACGTATCTGGAAAGCACCAAGAAAGCGCGCCTCACGATGGCCTCCATAAGTCTCGTACTAACACCCCGCATGTCGAGTCATCCGTACTTTGGCCCAAGCAGCCAATTAATGCAACCAGGATGCCAGCTGACCTTTGTTCTCAAACCCAACATGAGATCAAGCAAAACAAGCTTGGAAGAGAGGGCGTTGCCTTCTGTCACTCCAGCTCGACTGTGCTCGCCGTGAAGTTTACCCCAGGATTCAGGATTTTCCCCACCCCAGTCAGCGAGTGCGCCGGGAATCTTGGAGAAGCAAAGACGTCAATCCTGCTGCTGCTGCTGCTGCTGTCTTGGGCGTTGCTAAGCTGCCGCCATTGTCGTCGAATCGTTGACGTTGCTGTCGCCATCGACATTGCTTCGCTGCTGGAAGTGATAGCTCCATCTCCGGCCCCTCCTCGCTCGCTGCGTCCTCACCTCTTCCCCCCCGCAGCTCGGGTCGAAATCGACCTCGACCACACGTACCTCACGCGCGCCCTCATGCCGTCTTCGGCGGCGTGAGCCATAGGAGCTGCGCTGCGCTGCCTTGCCCCGAGGCATTCGTTGACTGACTGGCTGAAGAATGCCTTCCAAAAGAAAGGCCCAGGATGCCGAGACTAATGCTGCATCCACGTCTGCTCTTAAGCGTCAGCGAGTATCGCGGGCCTGCGATCAATGCCGAAGGCAAGTCGTTGTTCTCTCTTCTGTTCTTCTTCTCCTTCTTCATCATCTCCTCCTTCTCGAATGAATCCTATCGTCTTGTCCCCGGGCAACCTATCCTCGGCCATCGCTGGCAAGGAAGCTTTTGCTACCCAGTATCTATCCTACGCCGTCTACAACCCTTGTCCGTCCATCCACCACCCATTGGTCGACCAGGACCACTGACAGCGAGCCACTCGCTGACCTTTCGTTGCAGCGCCAGAGAGAAATGCGACGGAGTCCAGCCTCAGTGCTTCTCCTGCGTGACGTTGTCGAGGCAGTGCACCTACAACGTTGCCCCCAAGAAACGAGGTGTGCAGACCGGCTTGATCCGGACCTTGGAGCTGGCCATTGTCTGGCTTTTCGACCAGGTTCCCGGCACCGAAGACAAGCTGGCAGAGCTGTTGACCCGAGAGGGCGAAACCGGACAGTCTCTGCTGCTGGACAAAGACAACGACACCGGCAACCGCCTTCACAAGAGGTGGAGGAGATGCCGAGTCCACAAAGATATCGATCGTCTGCTATCTGGCAAAGACGGCGTGAGTCCTCGCCAGGACACGTCAGGGGACGAGTCGGATGCGGAAGCGGACGCTCGCATCAAAAACCAAGACAAAACACCACAACCTGCTATCGAAGCCTCCCCGAAGCCAAAGACGGGCGCTCGTGAAGGAGCATCAGAGACTACCTCGAACGAACCCTCAACGCCTAGACATCGGCATGGCTCTTCTTCCAGACGGAGGTTGCAACTGCCGCAAACCTTCCCCAGACTACTGGAAGTGTACTACTCTTACACTCACAGCTGGCTTCCAATATTGAACCCAAAAGAGATGCTAGACAACACAGCGGTTTCGTATCCCTCGGACGGAATCGACGTCGATCCGGAGGATTCTGTCACGAGCGCGGCCCATGCCGAGCTGTGGTGCGCCCTTGCTGTGGGCGCGTTTCAGGACGCAAACTCGTCGAGAGCATCCAGACGCCCAGATTCGTCGTCGGAACGGCCCAGTCTCATCTTTGCTGCGGCAAGAGGATTGATTCCGGTGGAGACGGAGATGGCCCTGGGGCATGTCAAGGCTCTTCTCGTGCTGTCACTCGTGAAACTAGGCCAGGACAACGCGGGCGCAGCGTCGCTGCTCATAGGACTGGCCGTCAGGGGTGCCATGGCATTGACGGATGGGAGGTCACGACGGAGAGGTCGAGATTCGGTATCGGGGCATGCGTTGCCCTCGACGCCCGAAGCAAACGTGACCACCACCGCGCTGGACCGGGTGCTCATGGCGTGCCTCATGCTCGATACCATCGTGTCTTTGGGTCTAGGCCAAAGGCCACACATGAGAACCAGCGACATGAAGGACAAGGACAAGCCGACGGAGGAAACTGGGGCGGAGGAATGGACTCCGTGGATGCCAAGAGTGGGATTCGGATCCGAGGACGCCGACGGCGCTGTACATCCTGCACAGTCCTTGAGTTCATTCAATCAGCTTTACCAATTCTTCCGGACGCTGAACCAGAGCGTCGTCGACTCGGGGACCACGATACCCCAGATAGGCGCCGCAAACCTGGTTCAGGCGCTGGACCCGCGTTTCTCCTTTTGCAACTCTGTTGTGTTCGGAGCGTCAACGATACCCAGGTTGCCATCGGCATTTCTGATACAGGCAACCTTTCTCGGGGCGACGCTGATGCTGATGGCCGACGCGCGAGTGTCGCTTATATGGAGTCTGATGGAGGTGCTCGAGACGTCCATTGCCGACTTTGGTGCTGCGGGCGTCTCACCGCTACTTGTCACATACATGAGCATCGCAAACACCAAGAGCTGCGTCATGGCTCTGAGGGATGACGACAAGGCCAGATGGAACTCACTCATGAACGATTTGATATCTGTATGGCAAGACCGAGACAAGACGACGACGGCGACTAATCCGGACAAGTTTCCCAAAGACACGGACATGGCCGGCAAAACGCCTATCCAGGAAGCACACTCTACTACTTCTGCTGCTGCTGCTGCTTCTCAAATATCACGGCCGCCCGCACAGCAAATCCCATACTATCCGCAATTCCTGATGAACACGGATTCATATCACCAAAACGACGGTGGATTCTTACCGACGGCGTCTTCAGCCAGCCCCTCGACGGCGAGGACGATGCCATTTACCCGGGGGAGTCAGCTGGATCCTTTCCCGACGGGTCTCGTGGGTCACATGCATTCTTCTCAGGCGCCTTACCTCATGGAACCAGGGGCCCACGGCGTTGATTACGACGCTATAATGGACGAACTCGCATCCATAGACTGCGCCGACAGCATGGAGTCTGACCCGCAGTTCATGGCCAATCTCGGCTTTGCCCCGGGCTCAGACTTGACGGACATGCTGCGAGGGGAGTTTGGGGGAATGTGACCAGTATGATGAATGTATTATGACTTGGGACTTTGCGCAGACGACGATGGATACCTACCTACCTTGAGATAACTAAGCCGCCAAGTTTGAAGTAAACATTTGAATAATGTCTGTCGTCTCGTGCCACCAATGAGTGTTGAAAAGAAAACCTTTTTACCTGATGAGGTCGTGATGCTCGACCATTCAATCTACACAATAGTCTAATTAGATAGGTTATGCTCTTCGCGTTGCGGCTGAATGTGTATCCATCCGCATCAAGGAGCGTGACTATACAACACCGGAATCGCTAGCCCTATTCTTACAACGCCCAGGAGATCACAGAAGACTTATCCTTCATGGCTGTTTTCTCTACGACCTTGTCAGCGTGGTGTCTGGTGTCTAGAGAGATCGAGCCAAGACAAACAAACTCGGCGATAAAACGAGATCACGTCCAATCACAGTGCCTCGGAATTACAATTACCAGACTTGAATGTAGAGTAATGACGTGTGCAAAGTCTCTTGGCCTTTTTGAGCCGAGTCAAGCTGGTCAGTGACGTTACATTTTGGATCAACGTCGTCGAAAACAATTCCATGTGTGAAATACTTGTCTAAGGCAGGTTACAAAACCTATTTTGTAGTCAGAGACTGCCAAAATCCCATTTCTGACTAGACAATGTATTATTCGAGTATGTTTTGAACAGCGATATCTGATTACCGCCAAATGAGATCTCGATGTGTGACAAGGCAAGGCCTTTGCGTGATTACATTCATACACGCCATCACGGACTCATCACGCACACTGCAATCTCACCTCACATACTTACCAGGTTCACTCTTCTCTGGCGAATTTTCATGCTGAGTTCGTATAGTAGACTACATAAGATGAAAATAAGCTGGGCTAGAAGAAGTCGGAATCGTCGTGGTACATGTTGGGGAAGTGGGTGTGATCTGGCCTTCATGGACCGGATATTCACAACTCCAGTACTCCACGCGGCCCTCTCTTGACTCTTCACGGCCAACCCCCGTTCCAACAAATGTACTCGGTATGCTCCCCGTAATCTGCACCCCAGCTGACAGGCCAAAGTCTGGGGTTGCTGACCCTTCACCCGCATTACTATGTACTGGCTCTCCACGTTGTTGGAAATCAACAAGCTGGGGTTCCGTCCACTTCCACGTGCAATGTGAGACATATGAAAGGAGATGCAGCAACGCTGACGGGATAAACGTTCAACCTCAACCCCCGGTCCATACAAGGGTTCTCCAGAACTTGGGGGGTCTCACAGCCGGATCTAACACAGAAACAGGTATTGGTGCCGTGGATCGGTGCGGAGAACGAGGCCGCTTGTTCTTCTCCACGACGTTATGGAGACGAGTCAGTCGACAGGGTGCAGATTTTGCTCTACTGTGCTACTCAGTACACTTCCAAGGAGAAGCGTTCACCCCAGACTCTGAATCTCACCACACACAGAGAAAAAGAGAGAGGGAGGGATTCAACCTTTCGGCAACTCATGCGTCGTCCTGCAGCCAGTCGTCTACCGTCTACCCCGGGATCCTAATTCGTCCAGACTCGAGACTTCGTTTCCCCCGTAATCCCCTTTGAGTGGGATGAACTGCCTCCGCATCCCAAGTCCCCAGACTTTTACCCCAGACGCACCGATACGCGCACCATCTGTCAGTCTTTACCAGCGTTTAGGTTGAACTGTACACTCCGGAGTACGTAGTACATATATACACACACACTCACACACACACATACATTCCACGGTAAGTAACGTAGGCTTGTCCAAGTTGCTGGTAGGAAATTGGAACTACAGGGTCCAGACACTCGGGCTGGCTCGAATTCCATATAACAAAGGGCGACACCCTGGACCCTCCGGAACGACAATTCATCTTGCTCTTCACTCTCACCCCTTAAGACTGATCAAGCCCATCTCTGACTTGGAGTTTTGACTGTCTGCCTCGAGGCTTTGAGCAGCAACAACAGCAACAGCAACAGCAACACTCGGTCAGCTCTCATCTCACACTACAAGTATACCTCACTCACCATGGCGCTTCTCGCTCTTGTCGAGGACCGCCCGACGCCAAAGGCAGTCTACAACTGGCGCGTCTACCTCTGCGCCATCATCGCGTCCTTCGCCAGTTGCACCATCGGCTATGACTCTGCCTTCATCGGAACAACCCTGGCGCTCCAGTCCTTTGTGGACGAGTTCAAGTTCGCCGAGTACAGCACCAGCGGCCTGGCCCTGCTAAAGTCCAACATCGTCTCCGTCTACCAGGCCGGCGCTTTCTTTGGAAGTCTCTTCGCCTACGTCAGCAGTTACTTCCTCGGCCGCAAGAAGAGTCTGATCCTCTTCTCCCTCGTCTTCATGTTGGGCGCCGGCATGATGCTGGGCGCCAACGCCCAACGCGGACTCGGCCTCATCCTCGCCGGCAGAGTGCTCGCGGGCATCGGTGTGGGTGGCTGCTCCAACATGACGCCCATCTACATCTCCGAGCTCGCCCCGCCCGCCGTCCGCGGCCGTCTCGTCGGCATCTACGAGATGGGCTGGCAGGTCGGGGGCCTCGTCGGCTTCTGGATCAACTACGGTGTCGACTCTACCATGGAGCCCAGCCACTCGCAGTGGCTCATCCCCTTCGCCGTCCAACTCATCCCTGCCGGTCTGCTGCTCATCGGAGCTTGCTGGATCCCAGAGTCCCCTCGTTGGCTGTTCTCCAAGTACAAGAGAGATAAAGCAATGGAGATTCTCTGCTGGATGAGGTACTTGAGTCACCACCAGCCCAAAAGGATCTTGGAGTCCATACTGACCACCCACTTGACAGAAACCTGCCAGCCGACGACCAGTACATCATCGAGGAAGTCGCCTACATCGATGCCGACCTTGAGAAATACCGCACCGAAGTCGGAGCAGGATTCTGGAAGCCCTTTGCTGCGCTGAAGCAGAGGAAGGTTCAGTGGCGTTTCTTCCTCGGCGGCATGGTGAGTACAAGTAGATGCCTCGAAAGTCAAAGTATCGTGTGCTGTGGCTAACAACAACGACGAATAGCTCTTCCTGTGGCAAAACGGCTCTGGTATCAACGCCATCAACTACTACAGTCCCACCGTTTTCAAGAGCATCGGCATTACCGGCACCAACACGGGCTTCCTCACGACCGGCATCTTTGGCGTCGTCAAGACGGTCGTCACTTTTGTCTGGCTCCTGTGGCTGATTGACCACGTCGGTCGTCGTAACCTGCTCTTGATCGGCGCCATTGGCGGATCGCTCTGCATGTGGTACATTGGCGGCTACCTTGCGCTGAACCCGGCCAGCGGTACCGGTGGCCTCTCGTCCGGAGGCATTTCTGCCATGGTCTTTTTCTATCTCTGGACAGTGTACGTCATGATACCTCGGGTCCCTTACCCAGACGAAGCCCCAGATACATGAAGCTGACATGAGAAAACAGCTTCTATACCCCTTCGTGGAACGGCACACCATGGGTCATCAACTCGGAGATGTTTGACCAGAACACCAGGTATGTTCCAGCTCGTGCGATCCAGCTCGTCCGATCCAGCACCTGGCCGATGATGCCGCACATGACATTGTAAAACTGACATTCTCTCCTCTCTTCCAGATCCCTGGGCCAGGCAAGCGCCGCTGCCAACAACTGGTTCTGGAACTTTATCATTTCTCGATTCACCCCGCAAATGTTCAATGCGTGGGGCTACGGAGTCTACTTCTTCTTCGCCTCGCTGATGATCCTCTCGGCCGTCTTTGTTTTCTTCCTAGTGCCCGAGACAAAGGCCGTCCCGTTGGAGACCATGGACCGTCTCTTTAAGGTCAAGCCGGTGTGGCGTGCGAACAAGATCATCATGGCCGAACTGGCGGAAGACCAGAACAGTAGACAGAATGACTCCGAGGATGCCGCGTTCGGAGAGAAGTCGGATGGAGGAGAAGTCAGCCAGGTAGAGAGGAAGGCCAGCGTTTGAAGATCGGCACACGGTTTACTAATATGAATTGAAGGGCGTTTAAATTGGGGGAAGCCATACACACACACACACACACACACACACACACACGAGCACAAGCTCAAAGAGTATCCCTGCGAGATTCCTCAGTTTCGAGGGTATCCACAAGCTTCAGTCTCTGACGAGTTTTCCGACTAAACAGTGTCGCGACGCACTAGTCGACACCAGATCCTCCAGCCCTCCAACCCGCCGTCTTCTCGGTAAGAGGCGAGACGGAGGAGGCGTCGACCGCAGGAGTGGAACGTGAAGTGGGGGAGAAGAGAGGAAGCGAGGTGATGATACCCAATCCCACGGTGAAGCGGAGGGAGGGATGGAGAGAGTGAGGTGGGAAAAGAAATAGCCGGGGATGGTACCTTTTGGATGTGGCACACGCAGGGGACCCTCCATGTCCGGGGTGGTGGTTCACGTGGAATCGACAGGCAACTGACGAGAGGTTCATGTATTAGTACCAAGTACAGAGTATAGAGGAAGCTGTTGTACAATAATAGAGCTCTCAACCCATACGTATGTCTTGTTCTCGCAAGCTCCTGGGGGTGGAAGTGCTCCTCTGCGCGTCCTGTCATCATCTGAACGGGGTCTGTTACGCAGCATGCCATGCTCGTTGTCTCGAAAAGTCCTTCAATCAATACCCAGCATGCAGTAACCCTTGTATCGACTGCTGAATGAGGACTTGGCAAAGGTACCGGGACGAAGATGCATCTCAAGCTGACCGTCACTCTGTTCACACCGCGGCCATGTCGTTTCCCCGAGTCTCCGTTTTCAAGTCATAGTCTCGGTGCTACTGTTTCGAGGAGACCGCCAACTGTTCCCCAGCCTGTTCCATTCCATCGTCACGGTCACAGCTTGAGACATTAGATGCGAGTCTCGAGTGTGTCAAGTAAAGATTGAGTTGCCAGTCTCCGCCGGTCTCACCGTTCGGCATACGACTTGAGATGATCACTGTACTCGCACCGCAGATGAAGCTCCTTTTATAAACAATTATCTCTTCGCTCTGGTGTATTATTGAAACAGCCGCTGAGAATGTATATATGCATGTAGTTCCAGTTGTACGTCTCGTGACGTTTACAATTTCGAGTGCTGCGACAGTTTGGCCGCAATCACCTCCTTCACCTTTTGCACAGGCAGCTGGTCCACCTCCTTGCCAGTCCAGTATCGGTCCTGTACTGTCGTTAGAAGCGGCGCGGAAATCAAAGACAACGGCAGACTCACCTGCTCCAAACCCTGGTAGATCATGGCTTCGGTGCCGAGAATGACTTGCCAGCCAGCGTCCTCGGCCAGTGCGAGAATCTCGGTGTAAGGGCTGGGGTTGTAGCACATCTCCAGCAGGGCACCTTTGGATTCCTTGTTCAGGAACTCAACGAGGACCTCACGAGCCACAATCTCCTCTGGTGTCGTGGGCGGGAAGTTGGGTACGCAAGCAACTGGCAACCGTCAGCGAATGTCGTCGCAGTACGCCGATGATGCTGAGAGGGAGGGAAACCACTCAAAAGGCCGAGCACATCAAACATGCACCAAGTCCACAGAGAGAGTGTGTCGACTCACCAATTGCACCAGGGGCGTCGAGCTCCCTCGCCTCCTCTACGGTGGCGACGTGGTGTATCCTGTCACCGAAACCCCGCGCCGTGCACTCGGAAATCACAGCGTCGACCTCACTCTTGTCCCGGTTGACGAGATAGATGTCGGTGGCCCTCATCCACTTGCGCAGGGCGTAGACGGCGCTGCGGGCAGCTCCGCCGCCGCCGACAACCAGGGCGGGCTTATCATGGTAGACGGCGCCCGGGCTGGCGACGTTTTGCACAAAAGACTCACGAACGCCGATCACGTCGGTGTTGGTGCCGCAGTATATCCGCTTGCCGTCGCGTTCTCTGATGAACAGGGTGTTGCAAGCGCCGACGTCGCGGCACTCGTCCGTCAACTCATCGAGGTATGGGATGATGGCGACCTTGTTGGGCATGGTCACGGAGCTGCCGTAGAACTTGGGGTGCTTGATGAGTTCAAGGAATAGCTGCAGATCAGCCGAGTCCAGACGCATCTGCTCCCACCTCAGGCCGATTTCCTCGTAGATGGTGCCATGCAGCAGAGGCGACAGGGAATGTGTAATCTTCTGGCCGAAAAGATAACCGTGACGATCGAGCTGCTCGATCTTGGCGACAATCTGGTCGTCGACCTGGTCAAGGGCTGCAGCCGTGGCCATGTTGGATGAGGTAAGGTCTGAGGTGAGAGGATTGGATGAGTCGCTCAAGGGTCTTCCGATCGGTGAGTGAGAGTGTTGGCCAGTGAGTGAGAGTGAGAGGGTGAGTAACTGTGTAGAAACAGGCGAATGAAATGAAATTGTCACAATCAATAGACGGACGGAGTGGGTAATGAATAACAACAGCAAAAGAACGTCCCCATTGCCACTTTTTGACTTTTGCCTATCCCTCTTTACTATTTTCCGCTCTATTACGGTACCCAACAATGATTATTTGTTCTAGCGGGACACGGGGAAAATCCGGGGCTACACATATGGACTCATCGGAGTAATCGCAGACGACCAAGGGCTGCGGTAATCACGTCCGGGCGACGGTCCTTTAGCGACGTCCGGCAAAGCACTCTCCAGACACGAAGAGCCTCTGTCAAGCCATATCCAGTGACAGTGAGAGAACTGCCGAGTTGCTTGGGTCGTGGGAGATGGGAAATGGCCGCAACAACAACGCAGTGTGGTCTATCCCTGTCCAGTCTCCTCCTCCTTCTTCGGGCCATAGTCCACACACGCGAGGCGCAGCCTGAAGAACGTTTATCCCCTTTATCAGGAGAAGCGTTTATCCCCGCCAGTGGGAACGGCCAGAGCGTTGTCGTCACCACCCTCAGCGACGCCAGAAGCTGTCCGTCAACTACCGCCCTTGGAGTCTCTTGCGCACCACATATGGGTAGCCAAGCGGAAGAGCGTCTTTCAGATAGGCAAGCTACCAGACCCGGCTACCTTCGGCCACACCTCATTTCTACCAGATGCTGATGCTGATAAGATGGGGTTAGGTGGCGGCGGGTGAATGATTTCCTCCCCGAACCCACACGGCCTCTCAGTCGCCCGTTGCGATCCATGGATCGGTTGGCAGGTCGCGAGGTCATTGGACAGTCTGCAGACGCTGTTGCAGAGCCGTCGAACGTCCATGGCACTTTTGCGTTGATGTATGAGTGACCATGCTGTAAATGATTCATCAGATTTGCCGGAGCCAAGGGACACGGCCTTTGGAAGCGTCTACTTCTTTTTCTACCACCGCTCTCCTCTGCCGCGGTTGCTCTGATTGACTGTTTGACTACACCACTACTCCCGAGCTTTCGAGTCTACAACCTTGCCACTATCCTGTTCGAACCCGTCTCTCGCTGTGCTCTACAGAGTGTTACCCTTCAAGTGTATTGTTTGACATCTACACAAGCTGCCCAAGATGCCCAGCCGCCTAGCCATCAGCACCATGTCCCTCGGACGATGTTGGGCAGGTCACTCTTTCGAACACAAGATGGACATGGCAGCAAAGTACGGCTACCAAGGCATCGAGCTCTGGCATGAAGATCTCATGGACGTGGCCGAGCAGCTCCCTGGCGGTGCTGCCCTTCTCGAGAACCAGCTGGCGGCGGCCAAGATCGTGCGGAGGATCCTCGACGCCCGCAACATCGAGGTCGTCTGCCTCCAACCCTTTCAGCACTTCGAAGGCCTCATCGACCGCGAGCAGCACGCCCGCAGGGTCGAGGAGCTCCGCGTATGGATCCAGCTCTCCCACGTCCTCGGCACCGACTTGATCCAGATCCCCAGCAACGTTCTTCCCGCAGACCAAGTCTCCGAGGACCTCGAGCTTCACATCGCAGACCTCGCAGAGGTGGCGGACATTGGCGCAGCCTCCGACCCGCCCATCCGGTTCTCGTACGAGAGCTTGTCGTGGGGAACACGCGTGGACGTGTGGGAGACGTGCTGGGAGGTGATCCAGCGGGTCGACCGGCCCAACTTTGGCATGTGCCTCGACACCTTCAACATCGCCGGCCGCATCTTCGCCGACCCCGAAGCCGCCACCGGCAGGACCGCCAACGCCGAGCAGGCCGTCAGGGAGTCGATCCAAAGGCTCCTCGCCACCGTCGACGTCTCCAAGATCATCTACGTGCAAGTCGTGGACGGGCAGCGCCTCGCGGAGCCCCTGTGCCCGACCCACCCCTATTACGACGCCGAGCAGCCGCCGCGCATGTCTTGGTCGAGAAACTGCCGGCTGTTTTACGGCGAGTACTCGAGGGGGGCATATCTCCCCGTGCGCGAGATCTGCGCGGCCATCTTCCAGGGGCTCGGGTTCGAGGGCTGGGTCAGCTTCGAGCTCTTCAACAGGAGAATGTCGGAGGAGGACCGCGGCGTGCCCGAGGAGCTGGCGAGAAGGGGCGCGGTCGCCTGGGGGAAGCTGGTGAGGGACATGAAGCTGAGGGTGGAGGAGCCGTCGACGGCGGTGACGGCGTCTCTCTGAATACCTTGACTGACGGGGCGGGACAGGGCAGCATAGCATTGGCGATACTTCTTAGAATTATTATGATACACCACAGACGGCAACAGCGAGTGCAAAAATGTACACTATTTACTTGTTTTATTTCTCAATCTAATAGGCACGACCATACCAAAGCTCAACTCGAAACCTTCTTGACCTTCATGTGCTTTGCCGCAAACTCAATGGCAGCCGTGTATCCGTATACGCCCAAACCGCAGATGACGGCCGTCGCCTTGTCGCTGAAGTAGCTGTGATGCCTGAAGGCTTCCCTGCCGTGGACGTTTGTGACATGCAGCTCGACAAAGGGGATATCGACGCCGAGCAGGGCATCGCGAATGGCGACGCTTGTGTGCGTAAAGGCACCGGGGTTGATGACGATGGCCTCAATGTTTCCTCTGGCCTCGTGGATGCGGTCGATGATGGCGCCCTCGTGATTCGACTGAAAATTTTCAACGTGTGCTCCAAGGTCGGAGGCCTGCTTCTCGGCGGCGGCGACGACGTCGTTGAGCGTGGTCGAGCCGTAGATATGGGGTTCCCGGGTGCCCAGGAGGTTCAGGTTGGGCCCGTTGATGAGGAGAATGCGGCTGGCCATTTTGAGAGGTGACGATGTGAGTGAGATGTGTTTTGCTTGTGACTGGAAGTCGAGATGAAGCAATTCGAAACTCGTCCTTTTTGTTACGGCTTTGAGGATTCTGGCATCAGACGAAGAGTAGACACGCCAGCTTCTGGTTCATAAAGAAGTGATTTCCATCAATTGGATAAGTCTTGATCCGAGGTGTCGAGAACGCTCAGCCGGCCATGTGATGCGGTGATGTTGCCAGTCGAGCTTGGATTTACAAAGGAGCTCGCGTACTAACTGAGAAGGATAAGTCAAGTCGAGATCCCGCATGGGCAGAGAATTTCCTTCTCTCGTCTTTCTGCGTCTTCTCCTTGCCTTTTCCCCAGGTCTTGGTAAAGAGAGGGCCTATGATTTCCCCTCAACCCTCCTACCTCGGAGTTCCACCTCGGTATGGGCACCACTGTGTGATCACGAATGGGTACAGGTGGCATCTGCCTTTCCCACTTTCCCACCCCGAATCCCCATTCAGGGCACCGAATTCTAATTATTCAACGCCCGCTCGCTGACTGGGTAAGGGATGCTGACACGTAAAGCCAGGTTCGTCTGACGGATGGCTCCCCAATATGATGTATGGCTGCAAGAAGCCTTGGGAATCCTGACCAAGTGGCTTTTGCTCCATCTCGAGAACTCGACAGCGCAAGATGGTCATCTTCTAATTAGGTACCTTAGGTCCTGGGTACCCCATCTCCAACAGCAAACGTTGCACTGTTGACCGCTGATCAGGAGCCTGGAGAAACTGCAACGGGCAGAAACAGTGCTGATAAGTCGGTCTGTACAAGCACCTAGGTACCTAAGGCAGACGGGCAGATGGGGAGAAGGTGGGGGTCCCCCGCTAACAGGCTGGTACCCACAGCGCGGGCGCGGGCTATAGTGGCAGGCCCCCCGTACCTCCCAGGGCAGTTAGGCACCTGAAAAGGCATAGGGGCCACCGCCGGACGTCATCCCGCTGTGCTTCCGCGGTCTCCAGCACTCGGTTGGCGGCGGCCCAGCGGTGCGAGTCACTGTCGTGTGCTGAGGGACCGATGACCTGTTGCCAGCGAGCTGAGTCGAGGTGGGCTTGGTAGATTTCGTCTCATGATTCTTCTGTTGTTGGTCCGATTTCCTCTTCAGATCACCGAATTCCAGCTACCCATCTGCCTTTATTCAAAATTCCCTATCCTAGGTTGAAGTCTTCACCATCCCAAGATTCCCATCGAAGCATGGCCGACATCAGCGACAATGAGCTCCGCGAGATATATGACTTTGCCGTCCAATTGGGCAAAGACGCTGGTGGAATGCTCATGAAGGCAGCGAGGTCGAGATTCGACGGCAGCGCATCGCAGGTCTTCACAGAGAAGGAGTCTTCAGTCGACTTGGTCACCAAGACAGACACGGGTTAGTCGACGGGCCTGCTGGCTTGCTTCAAGTCATGACGATTTGCGAACAAGGCGAGATACGAGAATTGCTGACACCGACACCCTGTTCCCACTCATCACAGAAGTCGAAGCCTTCATTCACAATGCCATCACAAACAAATACCCTTCACATAAGTGAGTCGCTCCTCTATCAAAGCCAATTGGTCCGTAATCGTCTCCCGCGTCGATTCCTGACCGTGAACAGATTTATTGGCGAGGAGACATACTCTGCCGGCGCATCCCGCGACTACCTCGTCGACGACAGCCCGACATGGATCATCGACCCCCTCGACGGCACCGTCAACTTCACACACCTCTTCCCCATGTTCTGCGTATCCATCGGTTTCGCCATCAAGGGAAAACCCGTCATCGGAGTCATCAACGCCCCCTTGCTCAACCAGACATTTTCTTCGTGCAAAGGCCACGGCGCCTGGATGAACGAGACCCAGAGGCTACCTCTCGTCCTCAGCCCCTTGCCGGCCAACGCCCCGAGCGGCTGCGTCTTCTCGTGCGAATGGGGAAAGGACCGCCGCGACAGGCCAGACGGTAACATGCACCGAAAGGTCGAGAGTTTCGTCAACATGGCCGCTGAGCGCGGCGGGAGAGACGGCAAGGGCGGCATGGTGCACGGCATGAGGAGCTTGGGCAGGTGAGTTTGTGAAGCCGCAGGACGACCAAGTCGCACGATTGCTGACGGAACAGCGCGACACTGGACCTGGCATACGTTGCCATGGGGTCCTTCGACATCTGGTGGGAGGGTGGCTGCTGGGAGTGGTATGTGTGAAGAAGACGCTGTTCTTCAGCAAGCAAACGTTTGGTGCTAACTGCCTCGAAAGGGACGTTGCTGCAGGAATAGCCATTGTCGAGGAGGCCGGCGGTCTGGTGACCATTGCCAACCCGCCCGAGGACACTGCGGTCATCTCCGAGACGAAGTTGGGAAGCAGATTGTACCTCGCCGTTCGGTGAGTTGGATGCTGACTGCCTTCATCAACATGGTTCGCTGACAGTTTTCAGCCCTGCAGGACCTTCTGACACGGAGACCGGCCGACAAGCACAAGAGAGAGTGGTGCGGGAGACTTGGAAGAGAGTAAGACAGC
This sequence comes from Colletotrichum lindemuthianum, assembly GCA_001693025.2. Classification (NCBI taxonomy): domain Eukaryota; kingdom Fungi; phylum Ascomycota; class Sordariomycetes; order Glomerellales; family Glomerellaceae; genus Colletotrichum; species Colletotrichum lindemuthianum. Next base: position 247,949 of record MASP02000084.1, on the reverse strand, counting down.
TAGACTACTCGAGGCCCGGGGCCTAAAGGATAGACACACGTAGACGAAAGAGAGGGCATCCAAGAAGATAGAATTCACTCAGAGATCGGTTCTCGCCTGCTCTCCAGCCCAAGCTCGCCGGACAATCTCGCGGACCTTGGCCTTCTCCAGCAGACGCGGATTCCAATAGGGCGTATCCGACGCGACATCAGTCACCCGTTCAATGTCCTCGTGTCGCATGCCCAACTCTTTGAGTCCGAGAGGCACTTCCAACAGTCGGAGCAGCTCATTCAGTCCAGCAACGATGCCGCCGATCGAGTCTTCTGTGCTCTGTAACAAGGCAGAGGACAGCTTGCTCCTGACATGCTCGGGGATTGCGCTTGCGTTGTAAGCGATGCTGTGAGGCAAAAAGATGGAGTGCGTCTCCGCGTGAGGCAGATTGAGGGTGCCGCCGGCGGCGTGGGCCAGCTTGTGCTGCAAGGCGATGCCCGTCGCCGTCGCCAGAAGGCCTGCAAGAAAGGCGCCATACAGTGCCGACGTGCGTGCTTCCAACGATGGGAGATCGGAAACAACTACAGGCAGCGCCCGCGAGAGCGCTTTGATGGACTCGAGGGCAAGGTGGTCTGTTATCGGACTGGCTTGCCGGGAGTAGAGTGCCTCAACTGCCAATATCGTCAGCGACCTGATGCACGACTCTCCTTGATCCCCGACTTACAGGAATGCGCCATGGCATTGAGACCGCTTGGACCGCTGACCTTGGGTGGCAGGTCCAGTGTCAAGTCGACATCGTAGATGACCACCATGGGCAGAATCCGGGGGTCGGTGGTGGACGTCTTCTTCCCATCCTTGGTCTCCCCGATGATGGGCGTCATCTCCGAGCCCGAGTACGTCGTCGGAATGGCGACTTGGGGCTGTCCAGTGCGGAGGGCTATTGCTTTCCCCAGTCCAACGGCGCTGCCACCTCCGATAGACACTAGCACATCTCCATCTTCGGCGCGTTCGACGGCGGGCCCAATGATCTCGCTCGGGTTGTGGACCTTGGCCGTGTCGAGAATGCACGTGTCTGTGATGCCGGCTTCAGAGAGCTTGTCCCGGATCTTGTCGGCCAGCGAGGTGCGAGATGGCGAGCAGATGATGAGCGGCTTCGAGAGCTTCCGAGACTGGAGCTCACCTGCCAACTCATTCAATGTGCCGGGCCCGAAGAAGACCTTGGGCGTGTTGATGCCAAAGACGAATGGGGCGGTGCTGTCCATGATGACAAAGGGCTATTTTCACACGACCATAGGAGTGCAAGTCACTAGCTGTAGGAGATCAAAAGGCGAAGGCGAGGCAATGTACACTTGTTAAATGTTCCAGTACGAGCAACGCTTTCTGTAAAATGTCAATTCTTCGTCATCGGCGGGGAGCGGGGTCCGACCGCTGCGGAAGTTCGGATCTCCGGGGCCGGAGTTGTAGATCGGCAGTCACCTTCGCCGGAATGTGGACAGGCTCTTGACGCTGCGCTAACAGGATGACGACGAGGAGTTGGAAAGACATGCTTCGCTGGAAAGCATCGCATCAAGGGCTCAAGTTGCGCAACCGTCCCCTCTCGTGTCTCGGCTGCTTACTATACAGACAGTTCGCGCGGTGACGTGGGTTTTCGTTGGTCCGGGGAGGCCCTCGAATAAGAGCAGAAGGAAAAGCAAATGTGAAGATGTACAATGTAAAGGTGTATGTCAAGGTAAATGTAACAGTAGATTCAAGAGGAAATCATTTCCATTGGCAATCCATCTTTTTCAGGCGGCCCTGGAGGGGTATCATTAGTTTTCTTTTTACTCAATCCAAGCCGTCGAAGCCCATAATGCCTTGTGCGCCCATAGGGCCGAATTTGGCGGCTCCCGTGTTCTGGCGCTTGATTTGTCGCTTGTCTCCATCCTCGCTGTCACTATCGCTGTCGTCGTCGTCGTCGTCGTCGTCGCTGCTTTCGGCAGGCCGCTTCCCCTTCGGACCATCGTCACCGTCATCGTCACTATCTTCCTCGCTGTCTTCCTCTCCCTGAAGCTCCGACAGCTCCTCCCACACCTTGACCGTCTTGCCACCGGCGGTAATCAGTCGGTTCTGCGAGTCAAAGGCGACGGATATGACACCCTCCACTTCATCGTGTCGGAGGTTGATATCCTTGATAACTTCCCTGGTGACAAGGTCGACCACCCTGAGACTGCCATCGCCAAGACCAACAACCAGCTTCTTGCCCAGGCCAAGCTCTTGTGGCACGAGAGCCAGGGTGTCCAAGCTCTCACCGCCAGGCTTGCCGCCATCAACAATAATGCGCTCCTGCTGGTCGTCCCACGCGCCCCTGTCCCACACGGTGATGACACCGGAGCCTGAGCCGACGGCCAGCACGCCGTTGTTTCGGTTGTTTTTGGGCCCGAGACCGGGCACATACGTCGCGGAGAGCAGCTCGTCCTCCTGGTCGTCGGAGCGAACCATGACGCCCTTGCGAACATCCGTCACCGCGAGTGTGGTGCCGCCGATTGATACCCACTGCTTTGGGAAACCAGATGTGCTCTCGGCGGAGGGTGGCAGCGGAACGACGGCAGACACGTAATCGGAGTGGGGGAAGTGAGTCTGAGCGGGTTTGGAAGAGGGCACGCCGTCTCGCAGGTCGAAGATGTGCATGGCACCGGAGTCGCAGGCAAGGAGAAGGCTCTGGGGGTTCAGGACGTGCATGATGGTGGGAGCATCGATCTGCTTGTTGGAAGAGGGAATGACGACCTTGGAGATGACCCTGCCGTCGAGGGGAGAGAAGTGCTTGAGGAGGCCATCGCTTCCAGCCGAGTAAACAGCTGCAGTCGCAAAACTTGTCAGCGACAGGGTTCTAAGTAGCAATGTCGTGAGTTGGGGGACGTAGGAACTGACCAGATCCGTCGTGGCTATATGCCAGAGCTCTGCAGCTTCCCTTGTGGCGTCTTGTGCGCCAGACGCTCTCAATTGTGCCTCGAGTAGCAGATGAGACACTCGTGTCGGCATCTCCAGACGCATCGGAGGCGCTGTCGGCCGGGGGCGGGAGGCGGAATGTCTCGACATGGCCGGAAGACAGTCCAACGGTGAACAGAGGCTCGGTGGGGTGAAGAGCCTGGGCGAAGACCTCGGCGGAGAGAGGAAGTGTACAGAGATTCTCGAACATGGTTGCGACCTCGTTTATAGAGCGAGACAGACAAGGCGTATGAGTGATGAAGGGTTGGCAAGCGGGTGCGAGATGGAATCGCAATGTTAGAAGCTGACCGAAGCCATACGATACAGCGAATTTTTTTAATTTTTCTGAGGTGAGAGACAAGCTCACCTCGGTGAGGCTGCCCCACTATAGCTCCCGCTCACCGAGAGCAGCCAGGCGCCTCGCAGCTAATTATTGCAGGGACGTGCTTTCAAAGTGATACACGGCAACAGCATCAAATCTACATAGGGAAAGCCGAGCGTCGGCAAGGGCATGCGGGCCACGTTCATCCTGCGACGCCAGATCGACGAATTCCAAAGAGTCTCGCGCGGATGATTTTACCTCATCTAATATCACATTTCATCCTCATCACTTTCTTCCGCTTTACCAACACCTATGGTAATGGTTACCCACGTAATCCTCCAACTCAATTCTCTTAGTGTTGAGCAGCTTCACCCCCTCAAACTTTTCTTTCCCGGTGGGATGCTGCAGCCTCTACAGAGGAAGCCATGAATCGTCATCCGCTGTTCGTTCCATGTTATCCAATCTCAGCTTGTTTCCAAAGGCTGTGCGAACTCAGACATGAGTCAAAAGTACGTATCATTTGTTTCGCCAGCTCCTGCTCGGAACCGCAGGGAAACGGCGTTAAGGTTAATGGGTGCGGGGTCCATCCCCCACTCTTGGAAAGCCACTAACAGTAGAACACTGAAAGGCAAGTCCCATCGAATGATGGATTGCACGGGAGAGATATCGTGGCTTTTGTAAAGCCATTATCAGTTCGGTGTATCCTGAACCACCTTAGGCACCTAAAGACAGCATCTCTACTACATGCCTACATAGTAAATACGCTACACTTCCAATGGCTTCTTGTCAAATTTGAAGCCTTACAGCATACCGTTAGGCATTCTGTCCGCTACTGCGGGGTTTCTGCAAGAACTTTGGTGGTACGGACCTTGGGCAGGTCCCTTCTCCCAGTAATTACCGGTGCTGTGCCGAGTCGATCCCACGTCAATTGGCGGGACCTTCCTCTTCTACAGTGCCTGCTGCATACGGCAGTTCGCTTCGTTGGAGATCAGCTCAACCCGACTTAGGGTTAGCCAGGACAAGTCTGATTACAGCTCTCACGCGCGCGTCCCTTCCCCTTTCCCAGGTATCCTCCGTCTTCGTTCCCTTTTTCCACTTTGCTAACCTCTGACCTCAGGCCTGGTTGTGGACATTTCTCTACAGTTACCATCGGATTCTGTCCACCATGAAGCTGTTTCTCACGATGCTAGGCCTTCTTCTCTTGACGCTGCAGTCCGTCGCCATGGCCGACTCTGGAAATCTTCGTTGTGTCATGTACCTCACTGGGTGTGTAGCCTCCTCCCTATTGCGATTCTGAAAGCTACCGTTGCTTCGCGTCTGCATCCGTCGCTCGTTACAGCCGCTAACGCCAGCCACAGCCAGCATCCAAATGTGCCCTCTATGGACTACGTCTCCCACATCACCCACGTGGAACTGGCCTTCATGAACTCCGACACGTTCAACAAGGACACATCTGAATGGGGGCTCTTCACCACAGTCGAAAAGACCCGCACTCAGTTCCGCCCCGGCACCAAGATCATGGTCGCCATTGGCGGCTGGAGTGATACCAAAGGCTTCGAGACCGCTGCCCGGACCCGGAAGTCGCGCGAGAAGTGGGCCAAGAACGTTGCCGCCATGGTTAAGGCGACCGGAGCCGATGGTAAGATGGCTCGTTCGTCAGTGTGCGAAAGTCTCATGAGCGCGAGTGCTGATTATGTTGCAACCAGGTATCGACCTGGACTGGGAGTATCCAGGGTAGGTTATGGCAGAACACCTGTGTCCTGTCATCTTCCGCTGACGTGATGCCAGCGGTAACGGAGAGGACTACAAGAAGATCACCAATGAGGAGAAGAAGTGGGAGATTGAAGCCTACCCTCTACTTCTCGAAGAGGTCCGCCGCCAGCTTCCCAAAGACAAGCTCATTTCCGCCGCGACCCCTGGCCTCGAGCGCGACATGATTGCCTTCACCAAGGAGATGACTCCCCGAATCGAGCGCACCCTCGACTTTGTCAACGTCATGACGTACGACATGATGAACCGCCGAGATACCGTCACGAAACACCACACCGGCTTGGAGCTGTCCCGGATAGCTGTTGAGAACTACATCTCTCGGGGTGTACCGGCCCACAAAATTAACTTGGGATTCGCCTTTTACGCCAAATACTTCAACACGACGGACTGTCCCCAGGGCCAGGAGATTGGATGCCCGACACCGTTGATGGAGGACCCGGTGACTGGCGGGGACCTTGGTCAGACGGGCGGCTTCAGCTGGAACGATGGTATCCCGAAGGAACACAAGGAGTCCTTCGAGCGGGCCCAGAAGGAGGGCAAGTATGACGAGGTTGGGGGTGGTTACTACTACTTGGACAGAGCCGAGAAGCGGTGGTGGACGTACGACAACCCCGATGCCATCCTCCGCAAATTCCCTGCCCTCGTCGACCGCTTGAAGCTCGGCGGCGTCTTTGCCTGGGGGCTCGGAGAGGATGGCCCCGACTACGATAGACTCAAAGCCGTCAACCAAGCCTTGGAGGTACGCCGGAAGGGACCTGGCCTTCGTGAGGCCGACGAGCTGTAGGTGAGCCCTGTGCAAGAACGAGAACCTTTAGCATTGATTCAATGTTTCTTGCGCCTGCAATGCATGAATTGTCGACTCACTGTCGCTGTGTTTAGTGTGGGGCGTGCCTACCGAAGCTGGAACTGAGGAACGACGTCGGGTGCCTTTTGTGACGCCAATATCGCGTAGGGCCAAGAGTAAGTCGTGGTGTGGCCGAGCGTGAATCTCTCGATGGTCTCCTTCAATGGGGCCGCATGTTGACTCGGACTTGCTGGACGTTGAGACAAATGGGCTGGCTTAGTGGTCGTGTCAAGGTGCTGATTTTATGATGTCGTTGCGCATGTGGAAGTGATGGTTCGGGGAAAAGGCGTCTGCCACGTGAGGCCAAGGCGCTGTACGCTGCACGCTAGTGAAGTCTCGTGGGACACTGTAACCTGGAACGAGCTATCTTGTATAGACAGAACAAAGCCGAAGAGAGTCAAAGATGAATGAAGATTCGAACGTGGAAGAAGAGCGACTTGAATTTGACGCAACTATGCCTGAGACATAATTTTCTGACACATCCTGGGAGAAGGGTGAGAAAGCCAAAGTTCCCAACCAGAGAGGGGAGTCGTGGAGTATGTGTTAGAAACTGCTCGCCGCATCCGCAACAGGTTGCAGAATCTATGAAACGGGGACTTGCTGGCATTGTTCGCAAGATCAAAATAGATGCGATAATCGTATATTCTCGACCACACCATTCACCCACTATTCAAGTCATCTCTGCATCTCGCCGCCTTATTTGCGTTGATACATGGGGCAAATGCGGCTCCTGGTCGAATCTGGCAGAAGACGAAGACAAGGGACGAGCCTTCGGGGTCCAAATGGTTCAAAGGGTCTGAAAAGTCTAAAGGGTCCGAAATGGAACCCAAGTCGGCAGTGCGGATCTGAAGCCCAGAGCCAAGAGGCAAGACGCGCAAGGCGTTTGGAGCGAAAATGGACTGAGATTGACAGTGGCAGTGGGCATGCTGAAAGTAAAAGCTTGCGAAAGTGGAGTGTTTGGGCAGCCAGGCAGAGGCGGTGGTTGGATGGATGTCGATGAATGTTGGCAGTCTGCACGTCATAAGGGTGTGAATTCGGGCAGGGGTCAGGTTTGGCAGTGTCCGGAGCCGGGACGAGAGCCGAGGCTCGGCGGATGACCCGCTGTTTGCCGGTCACTACCTGCGGGACTTACCTATATACATAGTACATCCGACTCTATTCTGTATAACTACCTACCTGTGCACCCAAGGAAACGTAGTGTGAGTTAGGCACTTGGAGGCGAAGACAACATAAAAGCAAGGACGAGGTGCAGCGATTTTGGGTCTTTGCCATTGCCGTCCGATGCCCATCAGCAGTTCAACGAAGGATGCATCATGATGCGTGCTGAGCTGGGGTGTGGTCCAGACCTGCGTGCTACTGCCTCACGGCACGGCGGGCCAAGAATGCAGGGTCGCGAGAGGCTGCGGTAGTGTCGGTATGGGTGGTTGGGCTGTGCATGGCAGACGCTGAACCATGTGTCGTTGGTGACGAGTAGTTTTACCTTCCGTCTTTGACAGCGAGTCAATTCTGCAGTACACGTAGAGGACTGCTCCTGCCAGCTAACCCGCCTTGCCGCTTCACCTCATATGGGAAATGGCCGGTCGCTTATCCTGGCCGTTGATAGTGCTGAAGCTTGCGAACAAACGGTTCTCAGGACGACAATGATCTAAGACAAGTGCTGTACTGCACACCAGGAGGACGCGACGACCGGCAACGTCGTTCCGAATACTACTGTAGTACTAAATCCCAGTTTTCAGATCGGGAGACATAATCGTTGCACTACATAGTACGTGTACCTAGACATTGCGGGCCAGTCAGCCAGCGCTGGTTAGATCGCATAGATGATGGCATGGAGGCAGAGTCATTCAGTGTCGTCAGTGTACGTTGGCACCCTAGGCTTACTTACCTAAGTCTGGCATGGAGTGGTTGGTTCCAGAGTCACCCGCCACACGGAGGGGCCTGTCAGAATGAAAATGACTTCCATATCCATGCCTCGCTGTACGGAGTAATTAGGTATTGTAGTGGCTGAAGTTGGCGTCTGCCCCTGCCTAGCGCCATCTGTCATTGGGCATTCCTCTGACCTTTGACGTCATTGCCGCCTGTCGACCCTCGTCGAGCTGGGACCACGTCATTATCGACCCTCCGCCCCGATGCCATTACGCATCGCCAATTGTCCAAGCCCCGACTCTATCCAGTCTGATGTCTGTATCTGTAAATTTTTGGGACCAAGTGACACACGGCTCTGAGTACCTTCTGGTCGCACTTGGCCAGGTAGAATATACCAGACGGCAGGTCGGCTGGCTGCTTCGGGGTGTGTGTTGGTTCGGTACTGAGACTTGCTTCACCATGATGGTTGTACTTGTAGACACAAGATGTGTGGAATGAGAAAACACGCCTCTACGAGCTGAGCTGCAAGCGGCTTCTGATTCTGCTCCCATCTGACGCCATCCACTCGTCGAACGCGCTGCTGCCACATCCAAGCCAGGGAGACGTCGCGTGAGCACTGCCGGGTCGTCCTCTGCCTACTACTTATTCACCGTGGCCGCCTACTCGACAAGTTGGCTGCTTCTAGTTACTCACTTCACACACCTCACTTTTCAACGCTCTGTCACAACCCCCCACAGCTAATCACGATATATTTATCGACGATCCTGAGTCGCCCCATAGCTGGAAGCTGACTCCGCAATCCCTGCCGCTCCATTACCAACGGACCAACAGCCAACAAGAAAAGACCCGTCACGATGGCCCTCTCCCTCGTGCCCATTGCCCACATTGTGGCTGCCGTCTTTTGCATTATCGAGCTCGGTCTCACCGGTTATGGTAAGTGTTTCACTCGAACATGTTCACCACAGGAGCAGAGCTAACATGGCCAACCACAGTCGCCAGCGCATACAACGGCAACAGCACCTGGGGCTGGTGGAGCCGATCACCTGATATTGTCAACTTCCTCATCTTTAACTCGGTCTGGTCGCTGCTCGTGCTCGCCTACGTCGGTCTGACGCCGCTGTACCTCACCCGCTTCTTCCACAAGCTCGTCTCTCTTGGCCTGCTGGTCATCACGACCATCTTCTGGTTCGCCGGCGCCATCGCCTACGCCGTCTTTGTCGGTCACCCTCGCTGCGGTGCCGACACTTTCTGCGGATCTGCTCAGGCTGGAGTCGCGTTTGCCTTTTTCATCTGGGCAATCTTCATGTTCCTTACCGTTCTGGACACCCTCGAGGCCATGCGCTCGCGCGGCCACGGCAACAACGTCAAGGCTAACCACGCCTACCCTGGTGCCTAAGCAGCCACTGAGAGGCTTTGTTGTGCGTGTGTAGGGAGCGAAGTGGATGGTTCAGGCTGTTTTAGGAATTGTGACGGTCTTGCGAAAAGACATGGAAATACCCATTGAGTATGAACCGGCGTTTTGGGACATTGGTTGATTTGGTAGCGGGTTGTTGGTGCGCCTCTCAATTTTCTTGGAGTTGAGAATTGAACGTATAATCATACTCGACACGCAAATACCCGGTAATGGCAGATTCTTTTGACATGTTTATCTTGTTTGACAGGTTGAGCCGAACGAAATGCTTTGAGTAACATTAAAAAACAGCCTGACTCGCGGGAACAATATGAACATTTTGGCAGAATCCACAACAAAAGATACTGTTATATGTCCGTACAAGGTTTGATTACAGCTCCAGCGCTGCCGCACCCTGCTGAGATATATTCGGGGTGTCCGTCCGTCGTTTGGCTGGGGTGTGCGTCCAACGACTGGCTTCGGTTGTGTACCTCAAGAATAAACATGATGCCGTCTGTTTGTGTCCTCATTCCTTCACCTTACTTCACCTCGGTCTGCGCCTCTCTCGCCAGAGTCGAACGAACCTCTACCGCTTTAGCACGTGCCACGAGTGTGACCAGTAAGCTGTCAGCGCAAATGGCTAAGAGGGATGGAAGGCCTGACATCAGCCAAGTGCTGACCTTCCTTATCGGTTGAGCTTCAATCGGAGCTCTCAGAGCCCAATTGGCGAATGAAAAGAGGCAGCAGCAGCACGCGCTCACGGCGCTTCCCCCCCGCAGCTAAATACTAACATAGTAGTACATAAAAAGCCCGATCGTTAATGGACGCTAGAGGGGACGTACCCTCGCTGATCACTCACCACCCACCTAGAAAGGGGACTACTGCTTACCTATCTAATCTTAAGTAGTGTACTTGTATGTCTACCTCACCAATTCACCACCAACACAAAGCCATCGTCATCTCCAACCCCATCGGTAAGCACTGTTTTTCGAGCTGCGGTAATGAAGAAGCTGGTGAGAAATAACAATCGGCGACGGAACACCCCACGCCCAATCTCAGTCTTCTTGCGGACACACTCCGCGTATGGCCATCCCGCTTTCCCTGGGCCAGTCAGTCCCAGGTCCCTACAGGCTACGACATCCACATCCACCCACAAGAGAGAATACCTAGTACGAACACCACCAGAACAACAGGCCCCGTGGTTCGTCATGGATCCGTGACCAACAACACGTCCAGCACCACGTGCTGATAACGCGCCTCTTCGACGGTTGACTACGGCTCCCCTTCCACGGACCATTACCTACAGGACCAGGAACCGGCCATGCCGAATACAAGCACGGCTTCGCATTGGCCATCCAGAGTCCTTGACTATTCCCACTCGACATAGGTACCTTGGACATGAAATTGCCCCAAGCTTCTTGCAGCAGGGCTGCTATCGTCTTCGTTGCGCGGTGGCTGCTGTTGATCTCGGCGTTTTTTCTCAGCCTACCTACAAAAGATTGCTCTTCCCACTGCCACAATGGCTGTGGGTTCGGATGATCGTCCAGCTTTTTGTCTCCCCAGCTCCAGCTCCAGCTCCAGCTTCAACCCAAGCTCGATCTTCGGCACCCCTCGGCCCCTCTCCAGCCGAAGACCAGCTGCGCGCCGTCCCTCCTCGGTCATCGTTGTCGTCTAGTCCTGCAGTCATTTGGCCACCCCTACGCAGTCAACATGCACCTCAACTCTGTCGTCGTCTCCGGCCTCGTCGCCGTGGCCGCCCGTCAGGCCGGTGCCGCTCCCACCAAGACTCCGCCAGTCTACAAGCCCATAACGAGTATTCAACTCGGCCCCAGACCGTACTGGCTGGTCGATGACATGGACGACGGCCCCCTCAAGGAGAAGCTGCAGTCTTGCTCCGAGCAGCCCATCAGGCCTTCGGGATGGAGCATTGGTCACCGTGGTGGTGGTACCATGCTGATTCCCGAGGAGTCGGTCGAGTCCAACCTGGCTGGCGCTCGCATGGGCGCTGGAATCCTCGAGTGTGACGTCGCCTTCACCAAGGACCGCGAGCTCGTCTGCCGCCATTCCCAGTGCGATCTGCACACCACGACCAACATCGTCGCCATCCCCGAGCTCAACGCCAAGTGCACCACGCCCTTCACGCCCGCGAGCAACGGCACCGCTGCTTCCGCCAAGTGCTGCACCTCGGACATCACTCTGGCCGAGTTCAAGTCCCTCTGCAGCAAGATGGACGGCTTCAATGCCACCGCCGTTACCCCCAAGGACTTCCTCCACGGAACTCCCAACTACCGCACCGACCTGTACGCCACCTGCGGCACCGTCTTGTCGCACAAGGAGCACATCGCTCTCGTCAACGATCTCGGCCTGAAGTTCTCCCCTGAGCTCAAGCTTCCCGAGGTGGAGATGCCGTTTGAGGGAAACTACACCCAGGAGCAGTACGCTCAGCAGCTTATCGACGAATACAAGGCAGCTGGCGTCACCCCCGAGCGCATCTGGCCCCAGTCCTTCCACTACCCCGACGTCCTGTACTGGCTCAAGGCCGAGCCCGAGTATGCCAAGCGGGCTGTCCTCCTCGACGAGAACGGCGACACCCCCGAGACCTTTCCCTACGCCGTCGGAAACCTCACCGAGTACGCCGCAGCCGGCGTCAAGATTATGGCACCCCCTCTGTACTACCTCGTGACCGTCGAGAACGACACCATCGTGCCCAGCAGCTACGCCATCAAGGCCAAGGAGCTTGGCCTCGACATCATCTCATGGTCGCTGGAGCGCTCTGGCTTCCTGGGTGATGGCACCAACGGCGGCTACTACTACACCTCCATCGCCAATGTCACCAACAACGACGGCGATGTCTACAACCTGCTCCACGTTCTTGCCCAGGACGTTGGTGTCCTCGGTGTCTTCTCCGACTGGAGTGCCACCGTCACCTACTACGCAAACTGCTTTGGCCTGTTCTAGGCGCGCGGTAAACGCATGTGACCATGTAACCATACGGCAAGCGGGCAGAGCTGCCGACCCAGAAAGATGCTACGGCCTGAAAACCATATACATATAATGATCAACTGATGATGAAAAATGTGGCCTAAGCTGTCACGCCATAGTATAGCATACAATAATTCCAAGTCTCGCAGCGAGGCGTATAAATCTAGCAAATTCTTCTGCCCTACATTAGGGCATTCGTGAATTGCCTCTTATTGTGGATGTTGCTGCGGTCTCGATACGTCCCATAGCAAAGACGAGCTCACCACCACAATGTGTCGAGAAGTAGCAATTTCTCTTGGTTAGAGACATGTGATTAGAATACCTAGGCCATCTATCTAAGAGCCTTTTTTTTTCTCGTTCTGTGGGTGGTGCTACGTCTCAGTTCCATGTGATAATCGCTGCCAGTAGACCACCAACCGCCGTCTCTCGTGTGCCGTAAAGACTGGCCCCTGGATAATAAGCCGATTTCAAACACTACCGTGTGAAGCGTCTACGTGGTGGCCCGACTCCGTGCATTGGACAGCTTGTCAAACCAGCACCTCTGAGGATGTAAGATAGCACAGGGAGCATCCTAAGATGGATGTGTGCTTGACGTGGACGGAGAAAAGAGAAATCTTCATGGACTCAATCTTCATCGTGCTAACCGAGGTATGAACAAGTCAGTAATTCTACAAGACGTCAATAACGCAGATGGTCCCCTCGTCGTTTGGGCTGTCTCACATGATAGTCATGCCACAAGCCGTGTGTGGAGAGACCCAAGGTATGAAAAAATGGGCCATCAACCAGGTTTCTCGATATATTAATTATTGTATTGCCCTCGCACCCTCCCTGACTTCTCAACACATGTTATTCGTCCCAATAGTGTTGTTCACATGTTTGTTGCTTCTTTTTCAATCAGACTCAAATTGGGTGGTATTTACAGAATATAGTATCAGTCTCTGTGCTATATACCGGACTAAAATGTTCGCAAGAAGTAAACCTCGGATGTTACTCTCGCCTCTCTCTCACATGGCCAAGTACAAGCCTCAAACGCTGGGCCAGCCGCCAGACCAGGAGATGTTGTTCCAACCAAACTGAGTCTGGGAGTCGGCGTAGCCAATACTGGTGTTCACTGATTACGTGCGGGTCAGCATACCCAGCTACATCAAGCCCGGGCGAGGAACGGAGCAACTGACTGTAGTGATAGTAGAGAACGGCGCCGCGCTTGGGGTCGTCCAAGACACCCTGGCCTCCGGGGGCGTAGACCTTGTCGTGGCTGGCGAGGAGCAGGGTGCCGCCGCCGCTGGTGCAGCTCTTGCCGCTCTTGTCGGTGTAGGGTCCGTTGACGGAGGCGGCGCGGCAGACGAAGATCTTGTACTCGTTGCCGGGCGCGGGGCGGTTCTTGTCGAGGCCGCAGCAGGAGCCGGAGCTGAAGAAGGCCCAAAAGGTGCCGCTGCGCTCGTGGACGCAGGCCCCCTCGACGGGCTGCGGCGCGGTGGTGTTGAAGACGATGTTGTACGGGTCGCCGTCGGTCTTGGTGGCGGCCGCGTTCAGGCGCACCTGGAAGATGTTCTGCCAGAAGGAGCCGAAGTTGAGGTAGTACGAGCTGCCGGACTTTACGAGCTGCGCGTCGATGGCGTTGTAGGGGCTGCCGTCCGAGGAGGCGACTCCGGTGGCGCCGTGGTCGGTCCAGGAGCCCTGCTCCATGGTGGGAGAGGTGGCGTAGCCGATGGCCGAGTTCTGGACGCCAAAGGAGGAGACGGTGTAGTAGAGGATGTACTGGTCGCCGACCTTGTTTACATCGGGAGCCTGTTCAAGGGGGGAAGAAAGATATGCGATGAGTATGATGTTGCTGGTGTCACGCTGTTCATGTCGTGGACAGGGTTCGTCCAAACATGACAGCCGGAGGAGGGCGAGCGACGTGAAACAGAAAACGTACCCAGAGATCGTCGTTGCCCTTGAGGTTGATCTTGCTACCGGACGGGAGAGCGGCGCCTTGGTAGTCCCAGGGCCCTTCCAGGTCGTTGGCCTTCCAGATGCCAATCTTGCTGCCGGTTTCGAAGCGGAAGTACTTGCCGTCGTCACGACGTACGACGGACGGATCGTGACTCCAGCACTGGCCGGAGCAGGCGCCGGGGTTGGCGTAGGCTTGAACGGAAGCACTCAGCAGCCCAACTGCGAGTGAAACGAGGGAACCGAGACGCATGCTGGCGGTGATGCCGTGTATGTGCGTGTGTGCGTGTGTGCGTGGGTGGCAGAGAAGAGTGACTGACGAAACCAAAAGAGCGGGAGAGGGCTTCCTTCACGAGGACTCACGGAGCATCGTGATACATATAAAGATGAGACGAACCCAGACAGACGGGGGCTTACGTCCGAGAAATAATATTTCCATTTTAAACTCCCTTTAGACCCCTTGGATCCAGTTTTTAGCCCACTAAAAACTGAAAATAAATTATTAAATTCCTTTAAAAAGGGGCTGGGAGGTGCCGAGATCTGCACGAACCGAACTCCCACCACGGAGAACAAGGTTGAACAGCCAAATTTCCGGAGGACAACGCGAGACACGGAGAGGACGAAGGGAGGCGCGCCTATTTACTGCCCGCTCCTATTGGCGGAAATTGGCCTTGGAAAGTCAAAAGTATTGGAAAAAACGGGAGCCCCGATGGGAAGACGGACACTATAGATGGCACAAGACGGCAAGGGAGGCTCCGTCCAATCGTACAAGATGAAGGGTTGGCTCTGATGGAAGTCAACATGGCCCGATCTTGCGTGTCTCCCGGTGCTGTTCACTTGGCCAGCTTGGCGGTTTCGACTCGAAGAGTGCCATCTGGTCGAGCCATGAGCAAAAAAGCAGCGAGATACGAGCAGGGGAAGCGCCTCACGCTCCGAGTCGAAGCCAGGAACTGCCGTGCTCGCCGTCATATGTGTGGGGTGGAAGAAGAGACGGACGGCCGGGATGGCCTGGAAGCCCAAGAGGAGGGATGCCGGACCAAGGGATTGGGCGGACGAACCGAATGGGGCAGGGGACGCGAATTCTCGTCGTCTAAGTGGTGCGCATGACGACGAGTTGTAAGACTGTGTGTAAGAGATGTAGGAAGGGTGGCAGAGAGTTGGGGCTCCCGTCTCGATTGCCGACCTGCAGCGAGCAACTCAACCTTCTCTGCAGGAACAGCGTGCGGAAGAGACGCGAGGGCACGGCATGTCTCCCCCGCGATCTCGGTCCAACCGAGTTTATCCCGTCTGTTCTTCCTCTGCCTCGGACTACATGCCATTGGTGGGGCTTGTAGGACCACCAATAGACGATAAGTCAACCGGCTTCGTTGCTACAAGACATGACGAGTAATCTCAGACGCAAAGCACGGCGAAAGACGTGGCATACGACAAAGTATCTCATGACCTGTAGAGACAAGCGATCAAATCAGAATGTCGCATACGCGGAACGAATACTCCCCGGTCGTCGTGCTCGTGCTATGAGGACGTTGAAACGCTTCTGAGAATCCTTCCTTTCCTAATGGGGGGAGGCCGCGCTCGTTGCCAGGCCTTGCCCAGTCCACCTGCAGGGATTGCTCTCGATGGTCAAACACAACAATAAAGGAGAGGGAGAGGAGGCGAGCGTGAAGTCTGCACGGCGTGGTGTCATCACTTCTGGATCCCGACTGGGATACAAAGGGGTTTGTGACTGAGGTGAAAAGCAAAGTTTGACCATTATTCTGCCGCGATTTCGGTCCATGTTCGAGTCTGAAGCTGCGTTGCGTTCTGAATCGGATCGAAGTTATTTGTGTAGTTATCGTTTTGTCAAAGTCGGCACGACAACCGAATACACGATACACGACGATCAACAGTTTTGATGTGGGCGAGCGACGCAATAAGCCTGCTGATGTATGATAATCTGGGACGTTATTCAGTGGAGATGGAACGTGGGCATCCCACGCGCGGAACAACAAGCAGGGTTAAAAACTCCGTGCTGTTGGTACATCCCCGTCGTTTTGCTGCAAGATATGACTCGGGATGGTGGTTTCGGACTCTGAGGGAGAGGTACTGAGTAATGGGTGATGATGGAGGTGGTGGTGCCGTCCATGCCGAAGTTGAAAATGTAGGTGTTTATAAATATATATATATGTATATATAATTATAAACACATTTCTGGCCACATGTCGTGAAGCTTGTGTCAAGAGTTCTCGGCGTCTCTGGATAGCAAACCCAGGGACAAGACGACGGCCGCCGGTGAGGGAATACGTCGACTTGGCCGTGGTTCGCTGATGGATTGCGCCGTCGGCCAGTTACCAACTTTGATACAGACCCCGGATCCTCGGGAAATAGTTTCGGAGGCAAGTGGGCGAAGTTGTGGGAACCAGTGGGTGTTGCGTGGATTCATAGGAGGAAGTATTGAATATTCCCGAGCGCGCCAAAGTCCTCCCGCACGTGGATTTGGCCCCTCGGGCGGCGCGGAGGCCATCGTCACGAGCTCCCTCCTGGGCAGAGGGGCCGAGTCGAGAAGCGATCGTCGAACCCTACGACCCCGGACAACAGCTCCGGGCGGCGGTGGGATTGGTAGTCAGTCTGCTGGAGCAACCCACAGATGGCATCGGAGGAAGAAGACGGTGCGACAGGCCCTCGGACGCGGTTCATGGTCCTATTAACCCTATCGCGGCGGCGACACCGACAGCTGAGCTGCAACCAGGTTGAACTGAGCTGTGGTGTCAGAGCTGGCCGTTGATGTTCGGCGATGAAAGTCGAGATCAAAGTCGTTGAATGTATGGCCATGAATGCGTAGCAAGCACCAGCCACCAATCCTCTGAATGTTGGTGATGGCTTCGTGTTTGAGAGGTGACTGAAAGAAGCATGATCCACCTAAAAGCGACCAGCCGGATGGGTTCGGAGGAAGAACCAGGCAGCGAGGCTGTACGACCAAAGTGACGAGCGCTGCACAAAATTCATGGCAGTCCGGTGAAAACTCAACCTTTGGTAATAATACTTGGCTTAATGCCCAGACGCAACGCCCGCCTGGCTGCAGGAAAAGCAACAGAGGCGTCGCAGGAGTGTGATGCGGAGTGCATGAGGTGCATGAGGACTGAGTGACTGACGAGGGGCCAGATGAGCGTGGAGTGAGTGAGTGAGAGCCAAGACGAATGTGAGAAGTGAGAATGAGAAAGAAAGAACTTACAAGGCCCGTGTCCAGCAGAGAGGTACCTACGGAGCACCTCCGTAGAGATACTTCGCATGGTAAATCACGACATGGTATTATTGTGCTTCTTCCTTCGCCGCTCTCTGCGGGCGTAACGTCCTGTTGGTTGGACCAGTCACCGCCACCGCAGAGAGCGAGCGGTCAGAAAAACAAAAGAAGCTCTCATCACAGAACCGCCTAGGCCGCATGAGAGAACGGTGCTCTCTGTCAAACACGTTTGTACGGAGTACCATACCTCAAGCATTACCGTAGTGTGCTTCCCCATGTGCTGCTTTGCCGGATCGAGAGGCGAAGCACATGGCGTGTGGCTACGGACAGAATGAGTTCCATTTGGTATGGTGTGGTGGTGGTGGTGGTGGTGGTGGTGTAGGAACCCGGCGCTCTGGATCTATTACGTTACGAAAAGGTGTCAAAAGTGAGGCCCTGGTTCTTGGACCCAACGTCTTATCTTCAGACGGCTGAAAGGCTGCCAGAGCCAAGCCGACCATGGCAACTTCATCGCCTCCTCAAATTCTACGTGCGATCGTTCATTTCACGAAACTCTCACTTCACCAGCGGGCGTGGGGGCAGACGATGCTCATGGTCTGGAGTCCGCAGGTCGGAGCGCAACCTGGATCTAGTTGTTCACAACTGTGTATGCGTGATGAGAGTTTTGCTGAAGTTCGTGTTGTGCGTTGCGCACTCACTTGTTTGGACACGCATGCATCTTGAAAACATATTAGTGCCACGATGAAGCTCCTCCTCGGACCTGCAGAGATACGTGATAATTGGCAGAAGGCGACACGCATACCATGTACCATGGTTCCCGACGGCTTCCTCATGGGGCCGCCGGCCCGGCTCTAGTTCTGAAGCTCGCGTCTTGACCGACTGACGTCTGACGTCGAGGGCCGCTGATTAGCATGCGCCATCATTGTCGTTGTTCGTTGTTCGTTGAAAAGTGCCTCCATCGAAGTCGCGCGGCGTGGCTTTCCGTGCCTGAAGGATGGGACGGATCAAGAATCCTCTGAACAGGCTCGTCTCGTTCCCTGCTCCATCTCCTCAACACGCCAGAGGTCCATGGACCCATCGCAGTTGCAGTCGGGGTTTACTGTTACTGTGTACTGTGTAGTCTGGTGTACGTTCGGGAAGCTAGATGATTACCACGCATCAAAGGGCTCGACTGGACGGCGGAGGGCTGGACGGGCCTAAGCTGGACTCTTGGACGGACCTTGGACCATGGAACCCATGGAACCCATGGAACCACGAGAGAGACGAGGATGACGGCGACCTTCACCTGCATTAGTGCAGTGCGGCTGCAAGGGGCTGCCGATAAGACGACGCGTGCCCAACGGTCGAGCGTCGTAGGGTTGCTGTGCTTCAAAGGGCAAAGAGGTCACCCATCACACGAGTAAATCGCTCTACAGTATCCGTAGTGAGTGGTCCTCTGTACTGATACGCATATGACAACTCAAGATGGGAAAGTCTGGTGCATTCATTGTTGGGAGTTGGTCTCTACGTGCTATGAAAGGCGAGGAAAACAAACATCAGGACAAGGTGCCGCCAGGGTCCGGCCAGGCGTCGCGATGGCTCGGCACCCCGGGGGAGATGAAGTGATGCACAGTAATGGAACTGCTTGGTAAGAACTTGGGGTCCGTCGAAACTGGCATGGTCCGAGTTTTGCTCGGTCTGCAGTCGGGCCTCAACCAAGTCAAGGTTATGTGAGGTTCATGGCGATATCAATCAATGACTACCGAGACCCGACCACCACGGCGCCCCGCGACCAAAGTCAAATTAAGACTGCGGAAGTACGTAGTTTTGGCTTGTGTGAAGCCACGACGCCTATGGATTTCTTTCGTCAATTTACAAGCGTCATATCAATCAACCGTTGATCCAAAGTCAGTCAGTCTCCTCCGCGTGGATGGCAAAGATGCCATCAACAGACAGTGGCTGTACATACGCAGTACCGTGTAGTGTACAGATACAGTACTAGGGACCAGATCCTTTACGTCCAAGTGTATCCGTACACTCTACCTCGATACGTGCAGAGAGGAGGGATGGGATGGGATGGGATGGGATGGGATGGGATGGGATAGGAGGCGTACTCACCGGGCTGCTGCAGCCTGTGGCGGATCCTTGTTCCCCGGTCGCGACCCCTGTCGGCGCAGCGCTGCCGACTATGCCTATCACGGAGCGGCTTGATAGCACCTGTGATGCTCTGGCTGACATGGAGTGACAGGCAGAGGAGAGTCTGGGCCAGGCGGGATAGTCTCGCGACGAGACGAGACGAGATGAGGGCAACCATTCCGTTTGGTCAACTGAGCAGCTATCTTGTGCGCATGAAACAAGCCATAGACTCATCTCAGCGGCAGGCCAAGGTACAAAGGGATGGAAAACAGTCAACTCTTGATATATATCTAGGTATTATGTACACTCCGTACCTCGGAGAGGTTCAACATTGGTCGACAGCATAGAGTACAGAAGTATCCGTACCATGTATGGTGAGAACGGGTCCGCGAGCCAAGACAAGACATGATTGACTGGCCGAGAAGAAAGCGGTCGTCTTCCCCAGGCCTGCCATGAATCGCACCACTCCGGGAGAATGGGCGGCGCTGGATGCCAGGTTGAGCAAGGTCGTTGGTTAATTAGTCTGTATCCGTACACAAATGTGCCATTCATTATTCCTGGTACGGATACTCATTGAAGATGAGCTCGGTCGAAATATGATATCTGGAGGGCATATCCACCTCGCGCCCGTCGACCTCGTTCGTTGCTTCGACTTGACCCTCTTGACCCTCCGTGCTCACTCTGCCCACAACAGCTTCTCACTTTCGACCACCCACCCCAACCAGAGCAGCGTCAGCTCCTGAGCGCAGTCCGAGACGCACGACGGTGTCTTTCAGTCTTGTCTTATTCACTCACCGAGCCGGCCGAGAGGTGTTAGTCGCACTCGAGCGAGCGCTTCGTAGGTCACAGTCAAAGACGCTACGGAGCTGGCGGAATCCTGCTACGTACACAAAAGACAGGCCGGTCACCCAAAGTCAGTCCGGAAACGTCAATGGCAAACACATCTCGAGTGTTGCGCAGCTGTCATCGAAAGCCACATATCTGCCGACGACCGGCCATCATCATCCGCATCGAAACCATCGCTTTCGACCAAAAGGGATTCTACACATCTTCCTGTATGACTTGGTCATAGTCTTGGGAAAAGGTAGGGACTCCGCATTCCGCATTCCCGACTCTGGCTCTGCTGCTCGTCGGAGCTTCAGATGCCCACAAGCATGCCATCTGTCGTTCCTCGTTTCTGCTCTACACTGGCGTGGTACGAGCATAGCTACAGAAAAGGAAGAGAGAGAAAGTGCTTGACGAGAAGTTTGAGCTGACGAGGATGGATCACAGACACACCCACCTACCTACTGCGTACACACGACTCTCAAACTCAAAGAGAAACATACAGAACAAATTCATCGGCAAATTCAATTACAGCAGCGACCGCATCCACCCATCTCTCTGTCTTGCTTTCTGTCTTTCTCAATTCCACTCCTTCTTGGTCTCCTCCTCCAGCGGGCGCAAAAGACGCACAAAGACGCCGAAGCGGGCGGCCCCACGAAACGCCGCAAAGTACCTACTGTGGTTCCATTGGTCTTATCGGCTCCGATCATACGCCAGCAATCTTGTGTGATTCTGATTGGTTGATTCGCCCAATTCCTTTTCTTATCGGGGCTTCCTGTCCCTACCTTACCTTGGGTATTGCCCGACTCGGAAATACATCGTCCGGCCCACTAGACCCTTCCCGCCATCCATTTACCAGGCCCCGTCCCGCCCTTTGCTGTCTATCTTAGGTAGTCGCAAAGTACCTAACCTAGGTAGGCACGTATCTACCTACCTCAAAAGGCACTTAGAAGCAGGTATACAGTATCTTTCCTAGCTCGGCAGGCACAAGCGCTAATTCCTGCCTTCAGTTGTCATCACCACCAAAGTACCGTACCATCTCTTATCTTATCGACTCATTCATCATTTCGTCCAACAACCGCCGACATCCGGCGGCATCTCGCAGCGACATCGTCAACATCCACCTCACCACTTACCTCACACTGTTGACTGTTTTCCGCTTGTCTTCGTTTTCCCACAAATCTTGGTATATCGGAGTCACCTGCTGGCCTGGAGTTCGACCGGGATCTCGCTCGTCGACCTCCCAAGGCCATCGAGTGAGAGCTCCCCTGTGAGCTTCACCTCGGCTATAGGATAAGAACCTTCCCACCGCCAACATGTCCGGCCGCAGCGCACATGTGCGCAAGAAAATCACCCAGGCCGAGAAGGAAAAGGTCAGAGCGAGGGCGAATACCGGCCCTGGACCAAACCAGGAGGAGCTGTACATTCCTGACTTCCCACTTCCACAGTCCGGTGCTTCGCTCCCCGTCGGCACCGGCATCGGAACCACAAACGCCCGCTTTCTAAAGTTCTCCGAGCAGCCTCGTCATGTAAAGATCAGCACACCCAGCATTGGAAGTGGAAGCGGGAGCAGTGCCGATGGTCGCCGAGACGGCGGATCCGGTCCCCTGGATGACTTCGCCTACGCCCGCGCACGGAGGCCCACCATCAAGACCGAGGATGTGTCCGGCATCGAAAAGTCGGGACTGCGGAGCAAGCTGGACAAGACGAGCGACGATGTGAGACGCGGCCTGGCAAACACCTTCACCTTCAAACGCTCCAAGAACAAGGAGCCCGAGTTGCGCCCAGACTCTGTCGCCACCCTCAGACCACACCAAAACCAAACCGCGAGCCCCCTATCGCCAACGGAGCCCGAGTATACTTATGAGCAGTTCAATCTCGACACGATGAAGCAGATGCAACTGCAGATGCACCTGCAGCAACAGCAACAACAGCAACAGCAGCAGCAGCAGCAGAAGCAGCAACAGCAGCAACAACAACACCAGGTACGATATCAAGAGATGGACCTGCCCATGTCGCCACCGCCTGCTTCAAAACTACCCCCCGTGCCAACAACACCCCCTATCAAGCGCTGGATTGGAGCTGGGCGCCCTGTACAAAGATGGAATAAGTTACGGAAAGACCCCGAGCTCTGGGATCCCAACGGCGATGTCTTGGTCTTCTTCGGACACAAGGGCCAAGTGCCACGCCCAAACCCGTCTTTCAGACTGTCGTCTCACATCATCGAGGCCACCGAATCGCGATATTTGATCACCCTGCTCCGAGAGGGAAACACGGAAGAAGACATATATATGCCTCCATCACCGCAGGGCGCCCCTCCCATGCTGCGACCTCACATGGGCCGAGGGCAACCAACACCGCCGATATCTGAAGATCTGGGCGAGGCCGACGGTCAGATCTCGTACGAAATGTACTTTACCACCCCGGCCAACATGACCAAGACGGAACAGCTCAGGGGGCAGATCACGACGCGAAATGTGTTTGCCCTGCTCTACCACGCGTCCCTCGTCGGTCTGTCCCTGCACCAGGCACTTTCGGACCTACATTCACGATTGGATGCTTACCTGCCGTCCGACTCGGACAACGTGGGCACGATCCTAAACTACCTGTCCGCACGCGGTATCGACGACGTCAGGAATGACCCCGAGACTGCCGTAAGCTTATTGGCATGGGCCGAGGGGCAAACGGTGCGATGGGAGGAAGGATGGCGAGAGAGCTTTCTGCACTGCGCCGGCCTCTACACCCACCTCGAGCAGTGCGCCGACTTCAACCAGCTTACGCCCATCACCCGGGCGCTACTGGAGAGGGCGTGTCTCGAGACACAGCTTCGCGTCCAGGCCGCCGAGGAGCGTCTTGCCGAGTTTCAGTACGGCGACATGTGGCCGCTGGGCGTCAACGGGCCGGCGAGAGCGGCAGCGGAACGACTGCAAAAGCTCCTCCTCAGCCATTACTCGCGTGTTCACGGCTGCTGGCCGCCACCGCAGAAGACGGGTCTGCCGGACTCGGAGGGAGAGGATATGTGGCTGACGAGGACGGTGGCGCATTCGCTCCAAAAAGACTTTGGCGCGCTATACGACTACCTCGTCAACCGCGACATAACATGGGACATGTCGGAGGCGCGTTCAGGCCGCAAGTGGATGATGCAGAGCGAGAAGGACAAGGGGTTCGACGCCGACGTGGACTTACCCATGACGGACATGCTCGTCGAGTACGACAACAAGCTGCGATTCCCACACATCCCGCACCCGTACCCTCTGGTCCCAGAGTCCATCATGCCCGCGGCCAAGGAAACTTCCATGTTCAAGAAGAAGGGCGCAAGTTCGGCGAGCAGTAGCGGAGGCCGAGCTGGAGCCATGGAGCGGCGAGTACAGCTGGCGTATACGGAGGCCACCAACATTTACATTTTGGGGTCGGACTTTACGCAGTCCGATCTGATTGATACGTTTGTCAAGTTTGAAAAGAGCGATGGCATTACCGATGTCGACCCGGCAGTTGCCAGACGTGGGCGTTGGGTCCTCATTTATGGCATACTGCAGACGTTGGCCAGCGTCTCGACCGACGCTCCCAACATTCGCTACGGAGATGACGTGATGTACCACCTGTCGCCACGGTTGAAGGGCACGCGGGTGCCTCCATGGAAGGGGTCAGGCGCGCCAGAGGCCTCGCACGAGCTCTCCCACTGCTGGACGGTACCGCAGACGTGGCACGACCAGGACAACAGCGGCGCCGAGAGCTCCGAGGAATCGGGCGAGACCAGCCCCGTCCAGGCACTTGGCCGGGCTTTCGGCTACCCCAGACCACCGCCATCGATGACTTCCCGGGGGTCGGGGTATCAGACGCCAGCGGCGCGTTCAGTCCACTCGGCAGGCTCGGCGCCGGCCTTCAGCTCCTCGTACAGTGTAGTCAGCGAAAGCGACACGAACAGTAGCGTACGCACGCCTGCTTCCGCCCGAGGAGGGAACGGCATGAGAAGGGCGCAATCCCGAGACAAGGTCAACGGGTATGGAGGTGCAGCAAATGGGCTACGCGGAGGAGGAGGAGGATACGGAGAAGGGCTGGAGCTGCCGGTCCGCAGACGAGACTTTGGCGCTCAGCTGGAGACGAGTAGCTCGTACGGAGGATATGCGAGGCACGCGCAGCTGCCTTTGCCGGGTAACATTACAGGGTCAGGAGGATTCCTCGGGCTCGACGACATGATGGAGACGCGTAGCGCACGAAGCGCACACAGCGGCGGGTACGCACGGCAAGCGAGGGAGGGCTCGGAGACGGACAGCATGGCGCCGCGGATCCGAGACTTTGACCTGGGCGTGATTGACGATCACGAGCCGTAAGCTTTATGAGACGGAATGTCGGGATGACAGAACCATTGGGGACCCGGACAGTTGCGACAAAAAAGACGACATGGATATTGAGAGCGAGCGAGCGAGCCATAGATATGAGACGAATACTGGGGTCTCGTCGACCCGCCATTTATTGCTGTACTTTCAAGATACGACGAGAAGTGTTGTTATAGACGCAAAAGTTGGTTATAGCTATATCCAACTAGAGGGATACCCGGCCGCTCGATTGGTCTTGCGCACGTGATGAACTGGCTGGTGGCGAGGGTTTGCTGTGACAGAAGACAAGAAGGTTGAAGGCGTACACGGGTCAAGTCGAGATGCGGCCGGTGCGAGACAGATGATGGAGCGCCGTCGACTGGTTACTTGGATTGTCGACGTGATAATTACCACGTGGTCCAGTGCACGATTTAGTCATGTAACTAGTTAGTGTTTGGTTTGCTGTGCTCGGTAGATAAGCAAAAGTTCGCGTGAAGGTTTGCAAGATGGGCAGCGTGGGCCGCAGGTTCTGGAACGATGCTATTCGTAAATGGTCAATTCACCAGTTGTCTTTCAGAGTTGAAATCTAAAGGTGAGATGCAGTTGCAGTTGGTGACAACCCCTCAGGTAATGGAAGCGAGTCAGTGGGTCGCAGGTCGGCAGTGCCCACTGCCCAGCCACCTCATCAGTCTCCACCTCCTCCTTCTGGGTAGGTCCCTACAGGTACTGTCCATGTCCAGGTGAGATAGGGCGGTGAAAATGGACGACTTTGAGACTGGAGATCGAGTCACTTTACTCTGTATCGGCACACGAAAAAAGATGGTGCCACCAGCCTCGCGGATTACCTAGCTTGCGACGGCTCGATTGTCCGTGTTTTCTGACGGGTGACAGGGGCGCGCGTCTCATTGGCTCCTTGGCTTGGTGCTGCTGGCCGGGAAACCGGTCGAGGTGAAGGACGGCGGTGTTGTACTACGTATGTACCAGGCACCAGGTAATAGGTAGTCATGAGCAGATTGTTATTGGATACCTAGGTAAGGTAAATGGGCTTTGTTAAGTAGGTGGAGGGTTTAATTCTTTGACGTGAGTTCTTTGACGTGTTCATGCTGGATCCACCCATGGAGAAGGTCGCCAGCATTGTGTCCCAAGTCATCGGAGGGGAAGAGAGAAAGCAAAGGGTCCAGAGCCCGCCCTGCTGATTACCTACTGCCCAGGGCTGCAGCGTACGGAATAGACAGTCCCCGGATTGACAGGGCCAGACCGCTAGAGTCAGGGCCGCCGGGCAGATGATGAGCGCATCACTGGAGATGGAAGTGTTGCGGTACATGCGGACATGCGGACATGGGCATGGACATGGGAATCTGTGAGATGACGACTGTTTGTCCGCATCTGTGACGGCCGACGGGCGTGATGGGCACCGGGTTCAGTGGAGGTAATGGGTGGTGGTGAGATTCTGCCTTTGCCTGGGTAGCAGTACTTATGAGTGGTAGTGGTAGTGGTGGTGGTGGTGGTGATGGTGATGGTGGTGGTGGTGGTGGCAGTGTGTTGACCTCTGGCCACCTCTAGTGGGTCGGATTCATTTAGGCATAATGAGTGTATTAGTTAAACTGGTACTCTAGCCTAGTGTAGCGTAATCTATAATTTATAAGTGATATAGGTTTACCAGGATCCCTAATTAGTTATAAAGCTATATAATTATACTAATTTTAAGTAGTTTAGTATATAACTAATAGCTATAGCCTATAGGTTAATATACTCCCTCAGAACTATAGATACTATTATTCTATCTTATTCCCAAAAGTAAATATAAAGTTATTTAGATATTTAAACTAAATAATACTATCTAGTTACTACTACTAAACCTCTAGAGCTTAAATCTAATCCTCTATATTGACTATACTTAATTATACTATAAACTTCTAATACTTCTAAATAAGTATAATTTTAGTTATATTATTAGTAATTATATTATTTATCTTAACTTAATAGTATTTAATATCTCTATCTATTTTAATCTAGCGGATCTAGAGTCTATTAATACTAATATATTAAAATTTTATATTAGCCTGAGGGTTCTTAATTATAATAAGCTATAGAATCTACTTATTATTATAATATGTCTTAAAGTTATTATTTAATTTAATCTCTAACTTCCAAACTAGCTAAATTATTACTATATAGTTTTTTATAGTAGTATCTAATACTATTAATTTAGATTTTATACTTAATATTATTATATAATATTATTTTAATATTTTCTATATAACTAATTCTCTAAATATTATTATTATATATCCTTAAATACTTCTCTAAGTTTCTATATTATTAGTAGATAAAATATCTAAAATATAATAGAATATATTATCTCTTTTAGTATTATACCTTATAGTTAAATACTAATTATACTAAAAATAGAAGAGGTAGTTATTTACTATCTATTAGTATTTTACTGAAGGGTTTATAAGAAACTCTAATAACTATAATATTATATATATAATATTAAGTTAGTTTATAGTTATAATATAATTAATATAATCTATATAATATTAATATTATTATATTTACCTTTTAGTAGCTTATTTTTAGTTAGAAACTAGATTATTAGCTACTATTAGTATATTAAAGCCTTTTTTAGATATATTAATTTTAAGATTATTAAAGATCTTCTTAATATACTTATTAAGGTAGAACTATA
Source organism: Colletotrichum lindemuthianum (assembly GCA_001693025.2). NCBI lineage: Eukaryota > Fungi > Ascomycota > Sordariomycetes > Glomerellales > Glomerellaceae > Colletotrichum > Colletotrichum lindemuthianum. Next base: position 220,741 of record MASP02000084.1, on the reverse strand, counting down.
GCTTTCTAGCTTCTATATCTTATAGTATATAAATACTAAGGAAAATTAAGATACTCTCTATCTCTTTTATCTTATACTAACTCTTAAGGTTCTAGCTAATTTACTTTACTTACTTTCTATCTCTATCTCTTCTAGAGAGGATAATATTATTAATAAACTTAAAAATAACTACTTTATTATCTAGGAATATATAAGAATCTTTATCTACTTATTAGAAGCTAGCTTCTTTCAGAATTAATATTAAATCTCTCTATTATAATATTAAATTATATTAGAAATTATATAATATTCTCTATAGTTAGAAGTAAAAATCTATTTTTTTAAACTCTAGGGGATATTATATATAGATAATCTTATTTAGTATAGTATTAGTGAATATATTAATAGTATCTATTTATACTATAAATAAGTTAAACTTTATATTAAATACTATAAAGTATCTAAATAATCTATCTGTATATATTATAATATAAATATTAAGATTTATATCTCCTTAGAAATTACTTTAAATATAGATCCTCACTTTAAACTTCTTAAAGTAACTATATTTATTAAACTTATATCTCTATATTTACTTAAAAAGTAGAATTACTAAAGTATTTTTAACTTCTAAGAGGAGTTTTAGTTTAAATATATTTTTTACCTAGTATACTAAATTCTTAATATTTATTATAACTAACTAGTAACTCCAGTATAGATATTCTTAAGTTTTAGTATATATTTTTAGTAATAATAGGAAATTTCAGTAATAGATTTTTCCTAGGCTATATACTATTATATTAATATTAAGCTTATCTACTTTATTATATATATTAGTAGCTTAATAAAATAATAACTAGATTATTCTCTCTCTTATCCTCTTTAAAGATTAAGTTACTTCTAGTAGTTAGTTATTTTTCTACCTAATAGATATATATTAAAAGTGAATATTATTATTCCTACTACTTTTTAGCTAATTCTTCTTTTTTAGAGAGTCTCTAGTAGTTATTAAAGTTATAATTATCTCTTAAATATTCTTCTTTAGAATATTCTATATCTCTTATATATAATTCTCTACTTCCTTAAGATTATAATTATAGTAAATATTATTTTTATTAGTAGAATATCCCTAGTTATCTAGTAACTTCTCTCTAAATAGATTACTATCTCTATTTTTATTTACTAATAGTAGTAATAAGGTTAGTATAAATAGATAATCTACTTACTAATTTATTAATCTCTTCTCTTTTAGGTTTATAATTACTATCTATAAGGTTTTTTTAGTTTTATTAAAAGTCTCTTAATTCTAGATCTCTACTTCTAGTATTAGTAACTTCTTAATAAGGTTAGGAATAGGAATCTTAAAAATACTAAATTAGATCTTAAGCTCCTAGTAGTAAAGGAAGCTTATATCTTCTTTTGATAGGTTATAAAATATTATTTTATTAAAAGTTATATTCCTTATATATAAGATCTTATTTAGTATTAAAATCTATATATAGTAAATATTAATATTATTATAGTTATAAAAATATCCTATATAAGTTTATAGGAGGATTTTATTTAACTTACTTACTTCCTATTAATATTCTTATATTAATAAGTAAGCTTAATATCTATATACTTTAAACTGAGAGACTTCTAGCTTATCTGAATATTTATAAATTCTATTCTTAAAACTTTTAAAATACTACCTCTAGAAACTTTCAGGAGACTTCTATCCTAATAATCTTTTCAGAAACCTATTAGTATAGATAATTACTATCCTCAGGAGTTTTAATATTATTTTCTCTAGAAATTATAATTAAAAATATAATATTTATAAGATCTCTAAAAGAATCTCTCCTACTCTTTCACTAAGATTTTATATTTAAATATAAATAACTAAATATTCTATAAGGTATCCTCTAGTTATTACCTATAGATTCTATATATTCTAAAATGCTATTTCCTAATTTAGCCTGAAAATCTTAATATTAAAGCTATATTATTTCTCTAGGAATATTACTATACTAGTAACTATATTATATATCTCTTTTTATTATCTTATTTAGTAGATAAATATATATTTACTGAATTTATCTTAAATAATAAGGATATACTTCTCTCTATTATATAACTTACTGAATATAAAGATATTAAGATTTAGGTAGTTTCTAATTACTTTTAACTTATAGTTAGATTTTTAATAAAAGATAACTTTGTTTACCTTACTAATTATATATATTTCATAAACTATTATTATAGAATTCTTAATCTTAATTCTTTTTACTATATAAAGATACTTCTTTAGTATTTTAAACTCTAGGTAACTTAGTTTTTAATATTATAGTTTAGTAGTTACTTTAGAAAACTTTTAAGTATCTTATATAATATAGTTTACTCTATAAGTATAGCTTATTATCTCTTTCCTTCTACGTTAGTCTATATTATTATAATATTCTAGTATATACTCATTATAAATATAAAATATCTTATAGAGTATTTGTTACTACTGATTTTTAAGAGAAACTGAGTGGAGGTTAAAAAAGAAATTAATCTACTGAAATAGTTATATACTAAGTAGGTTAATTAGGTAGTTCTTAATATACTCAATATTTTAGAGCTTAATATTTTTCTTCTTTTAGCTTCTATAGTTTAGTTAAATAAATATTATTTTCCTACTTTAAGCGATATAGAGCCTTCCTCCAGTTATAAACTCTATAGTTTTCATAAAATTAATATCTCTTATTTACTCTAAGTTATTATAGATATAAAATAATATTTCTAAATCTATAATAATATTATCTGAAACCTCAGTATAGTTAATATAGCTTAATATTTTAATCTCTTACTAAGTAAATAAAGAAATATAGTCCAATTCTTCTCTATCTAAAATCTCTATAAAATAAGATTATTTTAATAGTTATTATTTTTAGCTATTATCTAGTTTTAACTACTAATTCTGTAATTTATTTACTCTTAAAATAATTATTATTACTAAGGTTATCTAAATATTTTTAAGTTTCTTTTTAAATACTAAGTTAACTTTTAACTATTTCTTAGTTTCTTCTATATTCTTCTTTACTAATAGATAGTCTATAATAAACTAAGTTAGTTAGAAAGTTAGATTTAGTATCTAGTAGCTATTAATATTATATTTTAGCTTCTTATATATAGAGTATTTATTATTATTACTGTTAGAATTATTATTATTCTTAGAGATATTATTTTTATTTACTTTAGCTTCCTTCTTATTTTTTCCTTACTATATTAATAAGTTTTCCCCTTTTTTTTATAATATTAGTTACTAGTTAGATAGGATAGAATATTCTAACTTATTATCTGAACTTATTAGTCTATTCTTTACTTACCTCCTTATTTACCTTATCTTCTTACTTCTCCGTCAAGTAATATAAAGTTACTAAATAATATTCAGATAAGATCTTACTAACTATTTTAAGAAATTAATAAACTTATTATAAAAAACTATTTAACTTTAATAAAGATACTATAATTACCTTATCTAGTAAATTTTAATATATAATTAGCTATTCTATAAAATACTATCCTAAGATTACTTTTATATACTTTTAGTATTAATCTCTAAGATATTATTATTTTATATAGTTATTTAGTTTAAAGATATTTCTTAGTATTTTAATAATCTCTTAAAGTTTGTTTATTCTTATTATTTACTAGAGGTAAATCCTTTTAACTATTAAGTTAATTTATATAAGAATATTCTATAGTTTATTCTCCTTATATTCCTACTTTTTTATATTCTAGTAGTATTTATTTTTCGCTACTATTATATAGTAAGTATAATCTAGAATATTATAGTCTAAAAAAATACTGGAGATAGCTTATTATAAGTTTCAGACTATTCTAAATTAATCTACCTCTAGATTCTATTTATAGTAATATATCTCTTAAAGATATTAAACTAGTTAAACTAATTATAATCTAAATATAACCTCTAGGTTCCAGTAGTAAGGTCTATCTTAATAATATTATTATTAGCTTCTAAATAACTTTAATCCTTATTATTATACCTCCTAGGCTTTTAAATATAGATTATTAATATTTTTTAAATCTCTTCTACTTCTTCTTATTAAATATTATTTAAAATATTAATAATAGTTTTAAGGTTAATTTTAACCTTCTATAAGTTAAGAGTAAAGTTAGTAATTTAATCTAATTATTATCTTCTAAATCTTAAGATATTAAATTAAAATAGTTAATTTCCCTTTAGTAATTAAGTTTATAATTATTAACCTCTAACTACTTCTAGTAGGTTAGATTTATTTAGATATAATAAGTATATTAGTTAAACTAATACTCTAGCCTAGTGCGGCGTAATCTATAATTTATAAGTGATATAGGTTTACCAGGATCCCTGGTTAGTTACGAAGCTACGTAGCTATACCAGTTTCGGGTAGTTTGGCGTATGACTAATAGCTATGGCCCACGGGTTGACACAGTGGCAGTTGCAGCCCAGAAAAGAAGCCGCGTAGCCAATCACCGACAACGACGTCATAACAGTTCGACGCAGGGCAGGACCCAGCAGCACTCAGCAGCCAGCAGCAGCAGCAGACAGAGCAGGACCTGGACTTGGACCGACAACGAACTGTCTGTGCCATTGTTTGACGGCTGTTTCTTTCCATTTGACGTTTGTTTGGTGTGCATGTGTACCTTACACCTAAGGTAGGTACCTACCGTGGCTACCTACCTAGGTACGGCCGTGCTCTCGGCTTCCCGTCAGTCGCGCAGTTCATCTCACCATGGCTTTCACTTTCACTCTCACTCTCATCTTCACTGTCATGGTCACTATCCTTCTCGTTCGGCGCTGCCTTCATCAAACCGTCCATCATCTCTCATCTTGAATGCATGATTGCAAACCAGATGCGGATGCCACTCACAGATACCACACATGTCCGTGTAAAGTAGCACTGGCGGCCCTTCCCCGAGGCGTCGTCCGTCCGTGATGCCATTCAGCAATGTCTCTTGTCAACACGCAGCAGGAGAGGGAAAAAACTGGGAACGACCCCTGCCTGCTGCCACTCGCTTTTTCTTCTTCCACCGTCTCGTCTCCCGTCTGCTTCATTCTTTTGCGATGCCACCCATCTCCAGGGTCGCATCTTGCAGCCAGCCATACGTACACGTAGACTCACGCAGGACGGCCCTGCTATCCCATCCCCCGTGTAAGCTTTTATTCGTCCAATGCGACTCTGTGCCTTTTTTCGCTTGCTGCGCTGCGCGTTGCTTCACCACCCTTGCCCTCGGCCGTGATCCAGCCCAACCACCTCGTTTGGCACCTTTGTTGCCTTGGTTTTTCTGCCCGGCTTGCCATGACTTATTACTTGCTGCTGACCTGCATGGGCTGGGCTCACTCACACTCGAGCTCACACACCTTTACTCCGTACTACTGCTAACATCCTCTGATACCCATCCATCCTACGGAGACTACCCTGGCCAAAGCTGAGCTGAGGTTCAAGTACCCGTACCTGGCTATAATCCAATACTTATTTACCACCACCCCGTCTCGTCCCAACCACCACCCATTTCATCTGAAGGGATCCCGAAAGATTCTTTAACACATCAAGACAGCTTCTTACTCCCGCTTGACAGCTCCGTTCCGTGACTGTCTCACTCCAGCTCGAGTTCAACGACACCATCTTCGTCGACAGCGTCCATCACCGTCACTTGTCCGACCGTCTGACCATCGTCAACGTCGGCGCCAACCGGTCGCATCGCGTCGCATCGTCCCTACACAAAGCAAAGGGAACAGCCGAAAAGGCGGACTCAGACTAGCCCATCATGCTGTTCGCAATGGCCTTCGCAGGATTGCGCTTCCTGCAAATCGTCACCCTTGTACGTCCACTACCGCCGACTGTCTCTCATCACTGGGGTCAAGCAGCAAAACACCACGATCCATTCTCACGACATGTCGACTAACACAACCCCGTGTCGTGTCTAGATCCCCACCATGGGCATGCTCGCCTGGTTCGTTGACGGCTTCGTCAAGAGCAACGTCGTCGTTCCCAACTCGATCCTCGTCCTCTTCATCGTCTCCGTCCTCGCCCTCGCCTGGGCCATCTTCACCCTCTTCAGCTACCACCGCAGCAGCACAAACGCCCTCTTCGTCGCCGTCGTCGACCTCGCCTTCGTCGGCGCCCTCATCGCCGCCGTCTGGTACCTCCGCGGCATCCACAACGTCGACTGCACGAACCTCTCGCGCGACGGCCGCTGGTCCGCCAACTTCCCCGGTCTCGTCACCATCTCCGGCCCGAGCTTCAGCTTCTTCACCAACAAGCCGTGCGCCATGCTCAAGGCCTCGTGGGTCTTTGGCATCATCAACTGCATCCTCTTCTTCTTCACCGCCGTCCTCGCCTGGCTCCACGGCGACCGCATGTCCTCGGCCTACGAGCGCAAGTCCTACCACCACGGACGTCACCACCGTCACCGCAGCCACAGCCACCACAGCCGACGCAGCTCGCACTCTCGTACGCGCCGCGTCTACGTCTGAGCACCACATGCTCCCTCCCCCTGTCCCCCCCTGCGCGCCATGGACCATGTCCGAGACGCACAATCTACGAGATACGAGACACGCGATTTAGATGGTGAGACGTCTTTTGAACGAGGCCTGCTTAATCGAATGCACGCAACGAGATACCAAATGTGACGAGAGAAAAGTATGGATGGATGACTATTTTGTTGAATATTTATCGTCGTCGCAGTATTCTGCCGGCTTAATTTCTTTTTTAGCGTACGCGGAGGAACGAGAAGTAGGAGAAGGAATCATTTCAGGTTATTTCACGAGTACGATCCAGACGGCTACCATCTCGGTTCACTTGCTCTCCCTTTCTTCTCGTACATTTCACCATTGTCTTAATACCGTCGGTGCGGACGAAGCGTCGGCCTGGCCGGGCCGGTCGTCGCGTCATGTACACACAGAATGAATGATATCCCCAAAGGCAAGACAATTAGATGAAGAACACCATATGATGATGAAGTGGTATCGTTGTATGCATCCAAACTGCAGTCTCGCTTTTACATGTTCCTCTCCTGCTTCCTCCTTGTCAACGACGAATCTACGTCTTGGAGTCATCCTTGCCCACAGTATAGCCACGCGCGACGCCACTTCTGCCCTCCTCCACCAGCGTGCTCGTCTCCTCGTCGTAGTCCGCCCCGAGACCCTGCCACGTCCTTTGCGACCGCAGATACTCGGCTCCGGGGCTGAGCACTCCGTTGATCGTCGCCACCTCGCCGACATGCCGCTTCACCAGCGCCGACTGTGCCGGCTTCGCGCCGTCCCCACCGTCCCCGCCGTCGTGCGTGTTCGGCTCGTTCGCCGAGCGTATGGCCATCCGCATCGGCCTGCTGGCGACGAGCTTGCCCGTGCGCAGGTCGTACTCTGGCGGCGCCGACTCGTCCTCGTCCCGGTCTTCGTCCTCCTGCCGCCCGACGGCGTTGTGGTCCATCTTCTCGATGCCCCCCCACCACTCGACGCCCCACACCCTCTCGCTCTCGGGCCGGAGGGCCACCTCCATCTCAAAGGGCGTGATGATGGGCTTGTAGAAGCCGGCGTCCTCCTCCACCAGCCCGCTCTCCCAGCACCCGACCACGACCCAGCCGTCCACCTCGGCGAAGTTGGCCACCTTGGCCGCGTTGAGCTTGCCCACGACAATGGTGTAGCTCTTCTTGCCCGCCTCGGCGATGCGCCGGCGCAGCAGGTCGATGCTGGAGAGGTAGTTGGACACGGACAGCGTGTTGACGAGGATGCCCACCACGCCGGCCGTGGCCAGCGTCAAGACGCGCGCGAACCGGCGGCGCAGCAGTGCGTTTGTTGTCCTCGTGGGGTCGTCTGTCGAAAGGTTCGACGGTGATGATGTCGAGAGCACGTGGAGCGAGGCCATGCGGGTCTGCAGGGCGAGGAGAAGCGCGGGAGGCGGTGTCGAGATGTGGAAGAGGGAGTATTCGGACAGGTCTGGGGTCTCGTCGGCGACGATGCTGCGGTTCGGGATGGTGCCGGCCGGGTCGTGGACGACTCGGGTGCGCAGGAGGTGTGCGTATCCCGCCGACCGGAGTCTCTCGTAGAGGGGAACAAGGTGATCCTGGTACGTGACGTCGGCCACCAGCACGATCTTCTTGTTCTTGTCGGGAAACTCCTTCTCAAAGGCCTCGCCGGCGCGGGCCACGTCGAGGGCGTGTCGGGTGAAGACGTAGATGACGGGGAGCCTCGACGTGGGCGACAGGCACGAGCGGCCGTAGTGCACGACGACCTGGGCGTCGACGTGCTCCGCCGCGATCTCGTCGACGCAGCACGCGCTGTAGGAGGTGTCGGCGAGGATGTAGACCCGCGTCGTCTGGGGCCCGCCGAGCGCTGCCGTCAGGGTCTCGGCGACCCAGGGTGCGTCGCCCAGCATGGAGTCGGGGAACTGCAGCGCGACGCGGGTCCATCCGCCTTCCTTGACCTCACGCGCCGTGCGCTCGATCTCGTAGACGGATGAGAGTTCATCGTCGGTCCGGGGCGCGGACGGTGGAGGAGGAGCAGGGGTCGGGTCTTCGAAGAGGTTTTCGGAGGGCGTCGACAGGACGGGCGCCGAGGAGAGTTCTGTCATGGCCAGCTTCTCTCCTGTCTCGGATTGTATCAGAGGGTAATCCGATTTCCGGTGAGTCGGGGGGTAAAGGTAACGAGGAATCGTCAATCGACAGTCGGTGGCGGGGTGGTTTTGGGATGGCGGGGGGGTACTTTTTTCCCTTTTTGAAAATTCAAGGTCAAGGTTTGTTCACCGAGAAGGACCGAGTCGTTACCGACGGTGTGCTAACTGGGACTAGTGGCCGAAGACCAAACAACCCGCAGCGTCAAGCTCGTGATTGGTCCAATTCACCTCTCACCAACTTCATCATTTCAAGCCATCGCATGGCTCACCAATCACCACATTATGCCGGCTGGCTTCGATTGGGATAGGCTTGGGGATCAGAGGCGGGCAGCAAGGTGGCTTTCGCGCCTTGTATCCTACGCACATGCGCCAGTGGCTTGTTCTTCTGGCATGGCTCATGCGGCGAAGAAGTCCAGCTTGACGACAGCTGGGACAACCTTTCGTCTGCAGTCGACACCTGGATAGCTGGCTACTTTCCCCTCGATGATGGCCTTATATCCGACTACCTCAACGACAATACGAGTAAGTTTGCAGCTCTTTAACAGCCCTTGCAGCCATTCTCAACAGTCCAAAACACCATTCAGCCTCAAATCCCCCAATGGCGATGGAGATGATGGGAACGAAAACTTCTGAAAAGCGTTTGATTACTCGATTACTCTGACCAATGAAGAGTCATTACCAACACACTCTTGATATCCTGCAAACCGAATTCCATTACGTCCAGCCTCCCATTACCCCATGACTTCCAAAACGTTCCGTCAGGCGCCGCCCTCGCGGACTCGCGACCTCGACAGCACCCAAGCTGCTCCACAAGATGTCAGCCCCTTGGGCCGTTGGCTGCTTGACCTAATCACGCTCCCCATCAGGGCCAAGAGGGTAGCCGGCCGGAGGAGGAATGGCGCCGAAACCAGGAGGTCCGGGGACGGGGAAGGGAGCGGGAAAGGCGCCGACGGGGGGAGGACGCCTGTCTTCGTCGCCACCACGGCCGTCACGTCCTCCGCCGTCACGTCCTCCGCGATCTCCGCGGTCATCCCCACGGTCACCGTCGGTGAGGCACTCGCGATCGCCGTTGCGGTCTTCACGCTTGTCGTTACGGTTGCCGTCTCTGCGACAGCACCGGTTGCCATCGCGATCGCGTCCCTCGCGGCCGTCCCTGCACTCACCACCACGGCCCCGATCACCGTCGCGGTCGCCATCGCGGTCGCCATCGCGGCCCCCGTTGCGATCCCCATCACGGTCGCCCTTCTTATCCCCGTTCTTGTCCTTGTCCTTGTCGTCTTTCTTGTTCTCCTTGGTTTCTTTCTTGTTGCCCTTCTTATCGCCCTTCTTGTCGCCCTTTTTGTCGTCGTAGTCGTCGTCGTCTTTGTCTCCGTTCTTGTCCTTGTCGGCGTTGGCGATGACTGGCGCCGGGCCGGCGGTGACGGCCATGGGAGCGATTTGTCTAGCCTCCAGGGCGCTGGTCTGGCTGAGAGCACTTGGGAATGTTAGCGAGAGTCCATGTGATGTATGAGGCCAGGACTGTGAGGGACTCATGCCTTTGCTCGCGGAAAGGAGCGCCGTTGGCACCCATGGTGGCTGCGACCATGACGATTAGGGACTGAGAGAAACGCATTTTTGGTAAGATGTTGTTGGAAAAGCTAAGAAAGCTCTACGGTGTTGTGGTTGTTGTTGCAGAGGTGTACTGAAGCCTGGAAGGCGGTGCGATGGGTTGGTGATTGTAAGATGAGAGAGGATTTTTGTGAGATGGTTGATGGTGTTGATGAGTGTGAGTTGGAAGGAAATCGAGAGCAGAGAGGTGGAAGAATCACCCACTTTAATATCTTGACCATTCCATCTTTCTCGGACTTGATGTTGTTGAGATGGTCCCTCACACCCTCCACATCCACCTCACAAGCCCTCACAGATTCCTGCGATCTTTGGGCTTGCGTGTCGTCGCAACGCGTCGCTGCCTTAGCCTCGTCTCCAACGGTTCGTTTCCCCCAAGTGATAGAACGAAGCATAACCGATTCAACTCGTCGAGAAGTCAATCATGCAGTCGGCATCTCACGAAGGACATGATCCAACGGAGGTCGTGGCCAATCGGACAAAGGCACGGTGCTGGCTGTCCGCGTACCATGGCCACGGCGCGGTACCGCCGCCCACCCTCTCGCGTTTCTCCCGGATGGGCGTGAAGCAGCGAGAGTAGCAAGCCAAGCCATGCTTGAAAAACCTCCGAGTACGTGCGCCGTCCGATGGCGATCCGTCTCCCCCCACCACCCTGGTCCCCTGTCGACGTTGTATGGCTTTACCCAGAAAAGCCCCGGGACGAGAAATGGTTCGCAGCCCCAGATGTTTGCATATTGCCTCGTCCAGGATGCCCGCTGCAGGAAGCTAGTATGCTGGCAAGTATCAAACTCTTGAGATTTAAACCTGATGCGATTATCGTGAAATGCAAGCAGCCGTTTATGCCTGTGGAGGACGACACCGCCACAAATTATCATGCAACCAGAGAGAATGCTATGCCACGAACGCGTGTCTCGGAGCATAATCCATCAGGCTGCTTTTGACCACAGCCAGATCCAAATCGTTTACTCACTCGGTAAAGGGGTTGGCTCCTACTCACGCAACCGATTCATAGTCGTGTGGTTGCCAATTTGATTATTCGTTAAATCTTGACTTGTAGTATTTGGTTTGTCTGATAGGTAAATCACTCTTGGGGCGTCATGGGCCATTCGTGTTCCAGTGAAATATCACACAATTCGGCATACGCAATTGGAAACATTGCAACTTGATACCCAGATATATTCTTATGCGTCGGGCGATCCGCAGGTACCGAAGGCATCACAAATGAGCTGCTGCTGATCAGATAAGAACTTGAAAGTGGCTGCAACGTCGACTGCGCCACTGGATACATCGCCCAGGTCACTGCGGCACGTCGACACCGATCCACAAGTTGACAATGGAAGGTCACGCTCACTGGTGGCGTAATGAGGCAAATATTCATGCAGAGACTGCCATGTTGTGGCGATGAAGAAGAAACAAGCGTGGAGGAGGCGTACGCATCTGATCTCATGGGTCATGACAAGCACCTCAGTGGGTGTCCTCATGCCATCACATCCTCTACCTACTTGGCGACCAGCCGCGTCTCTTCAGTTTACATGACAGAAGAGCAAGTGGTGCTTGCATTATGCGGTGGGAAGCGATATGGGATGGCTTAACCTAAATAGATGACAGAGAGGAAATGACACATTTCCGAACCTTTGACGAAGGGCAAGCAAGCGATAGAATTCTGACACGGGGAAAGTCAAGCATGCGAGGCAGACAGAAGTGGACTTTGCGGGTGCCTTGACCTTTGCGCTGCAGTTGTCTGTCAGCCCGAAGGCGTCCTCTTACGAGGGGATTTGCAATGCCACGAAACGACCAGATCCCCACGATGTAGCCATTGGTGTTTTCACCGTGAGGCAAAAGTAAGCTCAGTAGGGATGTGTGGCTTGTTGGGGTTTGGACCCTCACTGATGCTCGTCATGCGTCAAGGTCTAAGCAAACACATCACATCGTCCGATACATAATTATTAGGGGTACAAGGCTGTGAATACCTGTACAGGACGGGTATGCAGCAATTTATCAGCGAAGATACCATCTTCCATGATATCGAGCTCGTCGTCGTCGATGATGTTCCCAAGAGTGTCTACTCTACAAACCTACCTAGGTACCGAGCCTCGCAGTGAGAGCGATGCGGATAAGTTCCTCCTCCGGGTGACAATGCTCAGGGCAGTGTTGTATGTACTATTGTGGCAATGCTCGTTTCTGGTAATGAAGAACTGCGCAGGTTTCGTCCGTCATTGGATCGATAGTCAAGTTGGGATTCCATTGGACTCTGCAGATGCGCAGGCTGTCACAATAATCGAATCGAATCGGAAATGAGAATCCAGACGACATACTTGGGATGCGGAAGCGGACTCGCTTTGACCGTTTGCCTCGTTCTGCCCTCTCGCTCTTTCATGCAAATGTGGTTTATTCCATGACGATCCACTTCTGTTTGGCTCCTAAGTGCTTTGACCGATGTCGGCGATGACGTTGATCAATGGGTTCGAGCAATGCGTCGCGCGACGGCTGCTCGTCTTCCACGCGTTCCGGGGGCTTGGGGATTCGAAATGAGGGCAATCATTGGTCAAACGAGGTTGTTTTCTTCATCTGATTGAGCGACCAGCACTATGACTTGGTTATCGGGCTTTTCGTAGTCTTGCATGAAATCACAGTAAGCGAATGGTCGATGGATTTCGCGAGTTGAATTGCGTGACTTGATACCGAATGCCTCATGCAATTGCCCCAATCAACAATGCTTCATAGCAAACCGCTGATGTAAAAAAAAACGTACATGTTGCACGTTGGCATAAACACAGCGAAACAGAGGCAAGTTTCAACGCTCTTTAACTGCATATTACCTTGGATTGAACGAAGCTACTATTTAAAACTTGCGATGATCTTGTCGGCCATCTCGGGAAGTGTATCGGCGACGACGTCCATCTGTCCAAAGACGTCGGGCAGCGCCTCTCCCTCCAGCGCGGTGCAGTAGGCCGCCTTGAAGCTGAGATTGAAGGTTAGAATGAATGGACCTCCAGGCCTCCAAAGGGCAAAGGGCAAAGGGCAAAGGGCAAAGAGATAGCTTACCCAACAGTTTGGGCCGTGGACGCATCCCACAGGTGGGCGGCGGCGAACCAAGGCGTGCCGCCGCCCTCAGCGGAGAGCTTCTTCAGGATGGGCACGTACGCCTCGGGCGTCGGCTTGGCCAGGCCGGAAGAGTCGCACGAGAGGAGGTTCTCGACGGGCATGTCGACGCCGCCGCGCGAGAAGTAGCCGCCGACCCGCGCGAGGTCTCCCGCGGTGAAGCACCAGACGGTGAAGCCGGCGTCGCGCAGCTTGGCCACGCACTCGGCGGCGCCCTCGCGGAGGTTGAGCTTCTTCCACTCGTCGATGAGGTAGGCGACGTCGTCCTCGCTCGCGAAGGAGCGGGGGTCCTCGACGCCGGCGTAGTGGAGACACCTGTAGAAGAGCGACTCAAAGACCTTGAAGAAGACGACGTAGCGGCCGGACATGGACAGGTAGGTGTACTCGCGCTCGGCGACCTCGAGCCAGCAGCAGCCGAGGAGCTTGGGCTGGATGCCGCGGGCCCGGAGGCGCTCGCCTAGTCGGGCGTCGATGGCTTCGAAGAGGTGTTCGTAGGAGACGAGGGTGCCGACGACGTCGAACACGACGTTCTTTGCGGTGGTGGCCATGGTGTTTGTCGAGACTTGAGACTTGAGAGTGGAAAGGGACTCGAGGGGGACGACGAACGATGAAGATGACGGACGCTACGCTGACAAAGCGGGGTTGAAGACTGAGGAAAAGGTGATGACAGAATTGACGGCAACTCGATGGTCAATAGTTGGTCCGAAAGATGTAGACAAGACGCTGCAGGGTTAAAGCAGGGTTAAATATGAGGCTCGTGGCAGCCACTATCGTGTGTCGCATCACGAAAGCTTCATCTCCCCGTTATCTTCCCCGCAGTCACATTAGGGCAAGCTCCGTCGCGACACGGTCGTCTCCTCCGACGTCGTTCCGGTCCGAAGAGGGCGGCGTTTACCGGCAGGGAGTCTTATTTACTCTTGGCGAGGGAGAAAGGTTGAGCACGTTTGGCATGTAATCGTCGTCGTCGACTGCGTATGGCGTGTGGACGGGGGTCCATCTCCATCTCCATCTCGCTTGACACACCGCAACGCCTCCAAGGTTAAACATGGCCGGGCCGGTGCTCTCCATCTGCTCCATGTGCTCTATCTGAATCGCTCGGCCGTCGATCTTATCATCCCGTGCTCGTCTCATGACCCTGGCCACCGCTACTGTCTAGGCCGCGGGGAACTGCTCGGATCGGGTTCCCTGTCGTTGCGAGCTCGGCTCCACTGATAAGGCAGGGATTCCATCGTCACTCGGATCCATCATCCAAGGCCCAATTTCTCGTGTTGGTTCCAACTTCCGACAGCTAGGTCGTCGGTTGTGGAGAGTTTAAAAAGTGACACGGCCTTCACGTAGGGAGGTAGGTAGATGAAGAGAAGGCGCGTTTACATACGTGGTGATCAATTGTTGCCAGCCCTGCCTTGACTTGACGTTGGCCAGTTGAGACCACAGCTTTGGATCGTCTCTCGTCTCTCGCAGTAGACAACACGCATCACGCATCACGCATCACGCATCACACATCACGATTCACGCATCACGCTTCACACACCAGGCATCGCAATGGTTCTCCCCATCAGCAACCCTACCAAGTCCTTCTGGATCGAGGGTGCAGAGTCTCCTCTCCGCAACTTCCGCTCAACGCAAGAGTTGCCCGAGCAGAGCGATGTCGTCATCGTCGGCAGCGGCTACGCTGGGACAACAACCGCATACTGGCTTCACAAGGTGCGTAGAGTGCCGTGGACCTGCTTCTCGGGTCTGCCACCTACTAGTGCTGATCAAGAGTAAATAAAGTACACGGAAAGTAGTGCGCAGAAGCCTCGAGTTCTCATGCTGGAGGCGAGGGATATCTGCGGTTCAGCAACTGGTCGTAACGGTGCGTTTCCTTCCTCGCCCGCCAACTCATCAATGGCATCAACGGTGAATTCGTCGAGAGACTGACATGGTTGTCTTGTAAGGAGGGCAGCTGAGGCCTCACGCCTACTCTCGCTACACGCCATGGGCGAAACGCTTCGGTCCCGAGGTGGCCATGAAGCTCATCAAGCACGAGATGGCGCATCTCCCCGCTTTCAAGGCGCTCGCGGCCGAGGAGGACATTGCCGAAGAGATCTGCTTGAAGTTTGGCGAAACTTTTGATGCCGCCATGACCGACGAAGCTTGGCAGAGGCTCAAGGGAGCCTACGAGGACATGAAGCGAGACCACGGAGTGGACGACGACGTCGTCAAGGTCTGCAGACTCGTCGAGGATGCCCAAGAAGCCCAAGACTTCACCCAGATGAAGGCGTGCCTGGGTGCGGTGGTGCACCCGGCCGGCCAAGTGTAAGCCTCCGTCCTCATCGTCGACGCAAAGGCCTTTCGCCTTTCGCACGAGTGACTGATTGCTCTTAGATGGCCGTACAAGTTTGTTCACGCTCTGCTCCGGATCCTCTTGGAGGCCGGGAACCTGAACCTCCAAGCACACACGCCGGCCGAGAGCGTCTCGGAGCGAGATGCCGAGGGCTGGTACACGGTCAAAACCGCCAGAGGAGACGTGCGGACGAGGACGGTGGTGCACACGACGAACCGATGGGCCTCGCATCTTCTGCCCGAATTCAACAACCTCATCTTCCCCGACAGGTGTACCATTGCAGCCATCAAGGCCCCCGAGGGCTTCATCAAGAACACCGGTGCCCAGCACTGGGATAGCAACGTCAACGTGGGTTCACAGTCACAGCTCTTCTTGAGAGTCGTCACTGCGGCGCGGTGTATTAACCTGCGCGCTGTCTAGAACTACCATCTCCAACTGCCGCCACCATTCAACAACATCATTCTCGGCGGAGCGAGGCAACTGTTGTGTCATTTCCCCGAGAAGAGCGACTTGAACGACGAAGAGGACAATCAGTTTGACGGCGCTGCCGAGTTCTTCCAGTCCTGGCCGGCCTCGGACGTGGTGGGATGGACCGGCAAGGACCCAGCCGAGCTGGCCAGGAACCTGCAAGAAGGCGGTGTCTGGACCGGAGGTAACACTTTTGCAGACTCGAAGAAGAGGTGGGAATAGGAGCTTCCTTGCTGACCAGTGCTGCTAGTTGACTCGACGAGTATCGACGCGTTTCCCTTCGTTGGCCCGCTTCCCAACCGCGAGGGCCAGTTCGTAGCCGCTGGATTCTCAGGCCACGGTAAGTCGTCGTTTGTGCCGGATGAACGTTGTCGTCGTCGTCGTGAACAGGGAGGGGCTAATATGAAAAAAATCAAGGCATGCCTCGAATCCTGCTTTCCACCGCCCACATCGCACCCCTCATTCTCGACGCCCTCGGCGTCGAGTACAGCCCGCCTGCTCTGGCAGCAGGCTTCCCACCTCTGCCCGAGCCGTTCGACTCGACTCCCGAGCGCATCAGCTCGCTGCAGAGCGTAGATGCCGCGGCCAAGTTCGCGGCGGGCAGCAAGAGCAGCCTCGAGAGTGCGAAGAAGCCGTTTTGCAACGACGCGAGGAGTCGTCCGGTGCCGTCCCAGGCTCAAAAGTAGCACCTGCCACCTGGCGAATGGTTTTGTTTTGAGGGGGAATGGGGGTTTCAGTTGTAGTAGATAGTTACATTTCATATCTGTATATTTAACGCGTATCATGAGTTTAATACGAGTCTTGAATGGAGCCAAACAAAGAAGCAGAACACCATGATACCGGGGTGGATGGATGCAAAGTCGGGACTTCCTCCCTTGAGGCTTACCCAAAGGCCACAAGCAAGTTGATGGTGGTTAGCACTGCCAGTCCCGAAACTCTTGGGGTACTTCAATTGCATAACAATCATGACGAGGATACAGTACCGCCTCTGAAGCATCGTGAAAGTGGGCTTAACGACTTGTCAGGGTGCAATGAGTGCTGTTGTTATTTTGCCAGCTTCACTTGACGCACGCTCATATATGACATACCAAAAAGAAAAAAGCCACGTGATAGGTATATGAGGCTGGATATCACCGTCTCTTCGTCCGCTATCAAAAGAAGTACATATACAAAGCATAATAGAGTCATTACAAGTCACGATCTAAGCTCTATTGTCATCCGAACCATCCTGAGCAACCTGCTTGGTGTTGGGAACGCCCTCAATCACCCCAAGATCGCCCGCGTCAATGTCCGTGCTGGCGGGAGCTTCGGGAACGAGGCGGATGAGGAAGACCATGCAGGGGATGGTCAGGGCAAAGATGGCGCAGCTGACGAGGAAGGGAATCTTTGGGTCGGCGCCCGTCGTGGAGTTCAGGGCGTAGGAAACCGCTTGACCTGCGGTTTCGAAGGCGCGGAACAGGCCACCAGTGCGCGACGTCGAGCCAACGTCAGTCGAAAAGGTTCCGAGAATCCAGTAGAGTGACAGCTGAGTCCAGTATCCGGTCGTGAACATGAAGAGGTAGGGCAAGTAGGCTTCGGCCCATCTGGCGCCGTGTCTGAGGCGAGAAAGAAAAACGAGCCGTTAGCATTTCCAGGCAAGGAGTCAGCCGAAAGGATATAGACTTACTCCTCGTAGTCGAGGGCGGGTTTCGACAGCCCAAACTTGCCATACTCGATGCCGATCCAGATGAAGCATGCCGCCTGAGGGATGGACCATATGGCAAATGAGATCCAGGCCCGTCTGCTCTGGCTCCAGCGAGCCGTGTCCAGGAGCTTTCCGTAGGCAAGGACCATGGGAATGGTGATGGTCGCTGGAAGAACATCAGCATCACGACTTGTCAGGATTAGAGTGCTAGTACTTACGCGTGATGAGGGAAGACAAGGCGCGAGCGCGAACCGAGAAGTGCAGGGAGAGATAGGTGCCCATGGTGCCGCCGTAGAAGAAGGAGTAAAAGGCCGGCAGGGCAATGAGCCAGGTCTGGAAGACGACGTTAATATCAATCCATCCCAGGCAAAGTTCCGTAGTCTCGTACCTTTCTAGCCTGCATGTGCCTCCACAAAGCAGCAAACTCCTGCTTCCAGCTGATGCTGCCGGACATGGGGATCTTGGACCCGTTGGGACGACGGACGCGCCTCGTGGGCGAGAGAAATAAGGCCCAGATCACACCGGTACATTCTGAAAGCAGAAAACAAAAACAAGTGTTAGCGAACGGATATCGTCAAGATGTCGAGAAGCAAGAACAGCTTAAAGAGCGTGCGTACCAAAGGCCACAAAGATGAGGTACGTGGACCACGCGATGCCACCCGCAGACGACCTCGAGTAGTTGGTCGAGAAGTTGATGGCTCCGCCAATGACGCTGCCCGAGTTCCTCATGGCCGACCAGATTCCCAGGTAGAATCCTCTGTCGTTCTGCTCCGGGTACGAGAGCATGGCAGTGGTCTCGGCGACGTAGAGGAAGCCCGACGTGAAGCCCCCAATCAGCTGGGACGATGATCAGCTCGAGGACGACAAGGACGGAGAACACAACACGTTGGACAGGGACGGACGCACTCTCGCGAAGAGCAGATACCAGTCAATGTCGTACTTTGCGTTGACGTAGTAGGCAGAGCCGGCCAGGGGCATGGCCACGGCGGCGATCATGCAGGACCACTTGATGCCGAACTTGTTGATCAAGGGACCTCCGAAGAGAGTCATGACACAGCCGGCGGCGTAGTTGAGAGCAGTCGCCAGGTTGGCGAGGTACGGTGTCGATAGTCCGCCTCCTCCGAGGTTGGAGATGGCATCGGACATTGCCGGACCGACAAAGGAGAGACTGAAGACGGCACATACGGACATGATTAGCGCTGGGAGCGTGACGTGAGGGTGGCCATCGGGTGTTGAGATGTTTCCACTCGACTTGGACTTACGCTCCGAACAAGATCATTTGGAACAAGACACTCCTGTAGAATCTCGTAGACTTGGAAGCACGCAGGTAGGAATCGTCAATCTCGACACTTTGAGCTCCGCCATTGACATGGCTGGTGACGGTAGCAAGGCCGGCCGCGTCCGCCACCTTGCTACTGTCCTTTGCGGTTGAATCTGCCATGATGGAATAGAAAGCGTATGGCAGAAAAGGTATATGTTTGATGAGCTAGCTGATGAACACAGACATCACATTCCACAAGGCAAGATTCGCAGACGACAAGCGCGCGCAGTTATACTCAACGTCGTTGCCAATCGCCATGAAGGAGCCTATCAAATGCCTTGCCTACCTAGATAGACTAAGAACAAATGCCCAGTGCCCGTATCAAGGTCTGGAAAGGGCGGGTTGGAGATAACAAGCTGCGCATCCAGGCCCCAGGCCAGGGTTCCGATTCCCGATTCGTGCTCGCCCAGCAGACAGGCCCTCGTGATAGCCGCCTTGCCAGATAGAGATTGCCGTCGATGAAACACAGCAGTTCCCCAGCTTGAGAGAAACCTTATAAATCAGTTGCTATTGGTTGGTTGGCTGTTCCTTTAAGTCTATGCTTGTCAAAGTATAATGCGGGCGCGAAACACCATACCTTGAGGAATGGAGACTGTGAAGTGTGACGTTGATTAGGTTATACAATCCTCAATTTCAGCCATCAAAGGTAGCCAGCCAGCCAGCAAGTCATCGTCAGTCATCGTTCATGAAGCTCATACTAATTACTAGGTAGCCAGAGCATGCAATAGTTAGATGGAGGTACACCGTGACCGTGTGACGCAGGCTTCCTTGGACGAAGCTGTGAGCCGGAAGTTGGAACCACCAACCCCACGAACAAGGGCTTATCTGCGTGAGGTGTGCACCGGGCCGGTCCTCTTGATAGACATGATAACGTCCAGATACTGTCCAGGGCTGCTTGATAACGTTTCTCGAACCGTTCCGGGACCGGCTGCTCGAGTAAGTATGGAAGCACCCCCCGGCCATGCCACGTTATCTATAGACTGTGGGTGACGTTGGCACGTTGCAGCGAAGCCTCTCGTGCAGCACTTCACCCGACTTAACAATTTCGGGGGAAACTGGGTCGGTTTGCGGGGGAGACCCTGGTCAGGCTGGTCAGGGCCCGATAGCGGTCCCGTCTTTCTTTCACGATGTTGCATCAGACACTCTGTTCGAGTGTGTATCCGTATGTGGTACAGCCATCTATATGAGCTGCCATCTATATGAGCCGCCACCGACACGAACCCCATCAGCCCAGCCAGTCCGCTAATAATTACCATAAGCACGACGAGTCATACAGCCAGAGCCAGGGCTTGCAATATCGCTTCAGTCATGCCGGTTTCCCCGCTTCCTGTGCCCAACTCGACGACCTCCTTCTGGAGGTCGAACCCGCATCCGCTGGACGACCACCGTTCCACCCCCGAGCTCCCATCCGAGGTCGACGTTGCCGTCATCGGCGCCGGCTATGCGGGCGTCTCGACCGTCTACCACATCCTCGACATCTGCAAGACCCGAGGAACCCCCCCTCCCAAGGTCGTCATCCTCGAGGCCCGACAGGCATGCTCCGGGGCCACCGGCCGCAATGGTACCGTCATATGCTCCCCCTCCCCCTTCCTTTGTTCGCTCTTCTCGCTCTTCTCGCTCTTCTCGCCCCTTGGCAGTACCGCCGTCGCGTCCTCGTTTAGCCTTGTATGCGTAACCTGACCGTGTGTGATTAATCATTCGCAGGTGGTCATCTCAAGCCGGATCCCTACAACAGGCCCTCGAGCTTGGCCGTGACCCACGGCGTGGAAATCGCGGCAGAATGCGCCACCTTTGAGGCGAACAACCTCACGGCGGTCAAAAAGGTTGTCGAAGACGAGGGCATCGACTGCGAGCTGGTCCTGACACGGGCCGTCGACGCGCTCATGTCTGATGAGATATACGACCAGATGAAGCGCAAACTTGACTTGCTGAGGAGGCACGGCCTGGAGGTCATGGACGACGTCTACTTTGTAAAAGGGGCCGCCGAGGCAGAGCAGGTGAGCTTGGCTCCACTGCCGAGAGAGAGAAACGCATTTTGAAAAGACGGGACGGCAGCGCTGACGGGAGAGTATCACACGTAGCTCTCGGGGGTGAAGGGTGCCAAGGGCTGCATCTCCTACTCTGCGGGACACATGTTTCCTTACAAGCTGATCCTCGAGCTGCTGGGCAAAGCCCTCGAGGCCGGCGTCAACTTGCAGACGCACACGCCGGTCACGTCGGTGGCGGGGAGGCCAGACGAGGAGGGCTACCTGGCACTCACGACGCCGCGGGGCCTGGTCCGCGCGAAGCAGATCGTCTACGCGACCAACGGATACACGTCGTCCGTCCTGCCCGAGTTCGCGGAAAAGATTATCCCGGTGCGGGGCATCTGCAGTCACATCAACCCGGGCAGGACGCCGGCTCCCCTGCTGCCTCACTCGTACATGATCCGGTGGTCCGACTCTCAGTACGAGTACCTGGTTCCCAGGCTGGACGGCAGCATCGTCGTGGGTGGCGCTCGGTCCGAGTTCTACCATGACCTGCCCGAGTGGTATCACAACGTCAACGACGACGAGCTGATCGAGTCGGCAAAGACGTATTTTGACGGCTACATGCAGCGGGTTTTTCGCGGGTGGGAAGACAGCGGCGCCTACACGTCAAAGGTGTGGACAGGAAGTGAGTTGATTAATTACCCCGTGCCACAACTGCTGAGCATCGTTGGGACAGTTGCTGACGGCCACGGGCCTACCTAGTCATGGGATACTCGGCCGATTCACTACCGCACGTGGGAGCTGTGCCGGGCAAGGAGCAGCAGTTCATCATTGCTGGGTTTACTGGCCACGGCATGCCGCAAGTCTTCCTTTCGGCAAAGGGCATTGCCTCCATGGTCGTGGAGGATGCCGACTTTTCGGACACGGGCGTTCCCAGGATATACGAGGCCACCCAGGAAAGACTAGACGACCCCAGGAACCCGATCCTAGAGGGTTGGAAGGACACTCAGAGGAGGCAAGGCTCAAAACTGTAGCGGCTTTGCGGACTGCTGAGCAGGAGGAGGCATGGTTGGCAAACTTGACGATCTTGGCGAACGTCACGCAAGATACCTACATGGAAATAGTTGTCAATAGATACCAAGAGCGGTCGGACTGGACTTACGTCCACCCAAGGCTTCGGATAAAGGGACACAGAGAGACTCCCGTTAATTATTCACAGATTGAGAATTCAGAGACAGAGACACCTATGAACTCTTTCAGGTAACACGAGGACCCGTCCAGCTGCAAAAGTGGCCTTGGCGAGCGATTCCTTGAAAAAGTATCAGCGGAGCAGCTGCGACGAGGCTCAGGGTAATATTCAGCAGGTATTCTTTCTCTCAGTCGTCTCCAACTCATGAACAGTGCCCATTTCCAAGAGTGAAAGGCAACGTTCATCTGAGCAGGTAGCAAGGTTTCTGTCCGTTTCAAGTGGACGAGGATGAGCCTGGCTGTTCGATTGAGTTCGAGGAAGCCAAGTTGACTGAAGGGCTCTGGCTGGCTTCGCGAGATGAACTGTAGCCTACCCAGGGATTGTGCACCTCACTTCTGAAGACTTTACATGATACTCTGCCAGGTGTGCAGTATTTCATGCCATGTATTACGCCGTGTGTGGCTGGAATAGCATGCTTAGTACCGGCTGGGACTGGTAGTGGTGGTGCTCGACGTGACAGATGGACTGCAGTTTCTCGTCCTCACACCTCTGCGTGACTGCGTGACCTAGGAGTGACTGTGTGAATGCAATGAATTTCGTGGTAGAAACATAAAAATACAGCCTAGATATAGCCAACGTCCATTTTCCTGGCCAACATTCCTTTCCGGAAACGGCTCGTCAGGATGCGTCCGCATCCAACAAAACTCCAAACACCACCCATTGTAGTCGGTACCTGTGGTACATGGTCGCAGCGCGGTCTCAGACCAACGTGGCAGACATCGCGTCTACGAGTCGAAGCGGGGAGGGTGGCCGTTGATCTCGGGACTGTCCAACCGTTTTGTTATGTTTCGCGCCAGGTGGATGAGCTGCCTCAGCTGGAAATCCGAGTCGTTTGTGCCGTTGTTGAGCTGCGCGCCGACGACGCCAATGGTCCGGCACATGCTGATCAGGGTCTCTCGTGCCAGCCTCGAAGCAGTCTCTGGCGACTGGTGGCGGAAGGCCCGCGGCACGTCATCGTTGGACGTGAAGAACTCGGGTTCTCGCAGGACCGTCAGGATGGAGGGGATGCCCGTGATGGTCGGGCTCGAAGGGTCTCTCTGGTGGCTGCGGGTTGGCGATTCAGACATCATGGAGGATACTGTGTCTGTCTGACGAGATCGTGTGTAGCTTGAGGACAGTTAGACGTTGCTGGGTGACATTAAGAATCATGAAAAGATACGTACGTCCGGTTAATAAATGTGATGTTGGAGCCTGCGTACTGATAGGCAACGCAGGTGTAGTTATTGTTCGTGCTGTTGTTGTTCGTGTTGTGGGCAAACGTCTTTGACCTTGGCAATTTGACAGCAGCGTCTGTCAACAGGAGAGCACACGGGGCTTTATGAAGGCAGTGTCAGGATGCCAAGCACAGCGAGAACGAGACGCATGTACGATGCACAAGTGAGGAGGTGGCGGGGTACCTGATCACGAGATGATGCGTTGTGCTCGTAGAGTTTCGCGTCTGTGTCCTCATCAAACATCGTCTGATGATGAAGGCCCAGATTCCGCCCGTAACAGCCATAGCGACGGGCCAATAAGCTCCGTTTAAGGTTTCGAAATGGGAACACGCACCGTCTATATGCCCGCGATCAGAAACCGAAAAAAAAAAAGACGCAGCACAGAGCCCTCCATGTGCCGTGGCGCGATGTGTCCGACGAGGGGAATCTCGCATCTCGACTGGCCCATGACTAGGTAGGAACCGTTGCGTGGTGACCAACCGGCTGGCGCGTGGATTTGTCGGAATCCCATTCGACGAGCTCACCACCACCTCACGACTCACGAGCTCCATTCAAGTGCCTTGCCCTGCCGTTGTCTACTTGCTGCAGTAGACCCTCTCGGAGCTTTAACCTTGTGACAAGCTCAGCCTCTGAGTTGCGAATGCTTGACCAGGGAGGTGGCCTTGTTCCATCAGCCTCTCGTGCGGACGGACTGCGGGGAGGGAGAAGAACAGACATGGACATATCCTGGCAAAGCGGGCGTACACATGTAGTAGATGGTTGTGTGTTCCTCAGCGGAGAATCGGGTCTCTGCCTGCAATGGAACGCAGTAAGAAGCGCTCGGCCCTTGTTTCTCGGGTGCCAAAGGGAACAGACGGACGGATAAGCCTTGATCCATGGAAGCCAAATGGTTCCTTGTTCCCTTTCCCTTGTGCTTGGTGCAAGTTGGCCTTTGGCGTTGGGTCATGTTGCGAGACTGGACACGTAAGCGTCGAGTCGAGAACTCGCACGCTTCTGTTTCTGCTAGAGACTTGGATATGTTGACAGTCTCTGTGCTGAGGTGGCATCAAAACCAAAACGTCTCAAGTCGTTGGTTAGCAACGATTCAACACGATACGTCTCACCCAAAAGCCTATAGTCTGGGTCAGTGATTTTTCCATGAGACATTTGCGGTTAATATATGGATGTAATTATCCGTGGAGCTAAGTCATATTATCCCTACGCCAACCGGAAAGCCGAAAGCCCATGTCCTCTGTCTGTCTCCCTACCATGGCGTCTCTGACGACCGACCATTCACGATGGCGACGCTGTGCCACTCTCGATTAGGAATCGCTCGTCTCTTCCCCGACAGGGAATCTTACACGTGTACAAAGTGCTTGTATGGAATACAGCAAGCTGCTGAGCGTTGCCAAGAACCCCACGAGAATGCCAAGACTCTTCAACGTCGTCGTCATCTCCTGACCTTCCCCCTTTCGCTCCGTTCGCCAGACGGCAAAGCCACGCCAATTGACTCTTCTTCATCCGTCGGTCTCGCTTCTGCTGCTTCTTTACTGCTGTCCATCCCATTCTCATCCCACGTCAACCTTGTCGACGGGCTACAGCGTCCCCTGCGGTTCACAGGCTCCAGGCTCCAGGTCCCAGACTGTCAGACAAGATTCGCCACCATCATCGCAGTCTCACACACACACTCACAACGAACCTCCTCGACGGACGGCATGACGGACGGCCACGGTCCCCGTGCTTCGGCTTCGGCTTCGGCTCCGGCCGGTAACGGCGCCACGGAGCATAGCCACGAATCGACCCCGCTCCTCCCAACCG
This sequence comes from Colletotrichum lindemuthianum, assembly GCA_001693025.2. Classification (NCBI taxonomy): domain Eukaryota; kingdom Fungi; phylum Ascomycota; class Sordariomycetes; order Glomerellales; family Glomerellaceae; genus Colletotrichum; species Colletotrichum lindemuthianum. The sequence continues at coordinate 195,381 of MASP02000084.1, read as the reverse complement.
CCGTCTTCCGCACCGCTCACCAGACCATCTCGAGCCGCATCGCTCACGAGGGCGAGAGCGGGAGGAGCGGCTTCCACCCCGGCCACTTCCTGACGGTCCTCTGGCGAAGCTCGTGCACAGCCTCCATGCTGGTCAACGTGCTGTGGCCCGTCGTGGTCGTCGCCATTGTCCTGCAGTTCATCCCCGGCCTGCCTCTGTGGAAGTTTGCGACGGCTTACGTCGCGGTTATACCGTCGGCCAACCTGCTGGGCTTTGCCGGCCAGGAGTTTGCGAGGAAGATGCCCAAGGTGGCCGGGATCCTGATCGAGACCACCTTTGGCTCCATTGTCGAGATCATCCTCTTCGTCGTGCTCATCGCCAAGCACAACTCGCACAAGGGAAACGGCGACGAGGGCAATCTGATCCCAATCATCCAGGCCGCCATCCTCGGCAGCATCCTGACCAACCTGCTGCTGTGTCTCGGCCTCTGCTTCTTCTTTGGCGGAATACGCCACGCCAGCCAAAAGTTCCATGCCATCGTCTCCGAGGTCGGCACCGGACTCCTGCTCGTCGCCGCCTTTGGCCTTCTCATCCCGAGCGCCTTCTACTCCGCCCTCAAGTCGGAGGCCCTGCCAGACGTGCCCGGTCTCGTCGTGACGTCCCATGAGCGCTTCACCGAGGGAACCCTGCACGCCGACGTCCTGCGCATCAGCCAGGCAACGTCCGTCGCGCTCATTGTCGCCTTTATCCTCTACGTCTGGTACCAGGCCAGCAGCCAGCACAGCATCTTTGACGAGGTGATTGAGATGGACGAGCACCGCGACGCCGACCGCGAGGCCGACATGGACAAGCCAAAGTTCACGCTGACGGAGACCGCGCTCGCCCTCGTCATCTCCTTGACCCTGGTGACGCTGCTTCTCGTTTTTCTCGTCCGGGAAATCGAGGTCGTCGTCGAAAGCGGCATCCCCGATCAGTTCCTCGGCTTGATTCTCCTGCCGTTGGTGGAAAAGGCCGCCGAGCATCTGACGGCCATTGACGAAGCCTGGGGTAAAGTTCTCACCGGTCCGTGACCATCTCGGGGCCCGTCTTGCTAACTCGGCCGACAGACGGCGTCATCAACGTGGCACTCTACCACTGCTTAGCACCGTCGATCCAGACGGCCCTCTTCAACGGCCCCTTGGTTGTTCTGGTAGGTTGGGCGCTGGGGAAGCCCATGGATCTCAACTTTGAGATATTCATGATTGCCCTGCTGGTGCTGTCCATTCTCGTGGTGGGAAACTTTTTGCGAGACGGCGAGTCCAACTGGCTCGAAGGCGCACTGCTTGTTGTGAGTGTGATCCATGTGCCGAGGAGCGTTATTGGCTCCCATTCTACCTATGAGTCACAGCCGCTTACCTGCGTATAGGTTGTATATGTGATTATAGCCATCGCCTGCTGGTACTACCCGAATCCCGACGTGGCGACTTCCAACGGCATTCAGGGGTCGGAGGACCTGGTGAACGTCACCATGAGCGTCGATACTATGCGGCAACTTCAACAGCTCCTCAAGTCGACCCTCGGAGACGAGTAAGAAGGCTTCGCGTGGGACCACGAAACGAAAGAATCATCCGAGATCTTTGTCAAAGCAAGGAGGCCATTCGTCAGTGGGAGTGAATGATGACGTCGAGCACACCAAAGAAGTGCAAGCAATGCGGCAACACGGGCTTTGGCGGCGCAATCATCACGATTGTGGTCAGAATCACGTTTGACGACGTATTGATTAGAGCATGAGGAATCCTTTGCGGCTGGTTGTACCGTGTACGGCACAGCTTGAATCCGTATCGTATGGTCGATAGTACCCCAGTCTGCCACCAATAACGCGCCCCTTCGTTACAATCGCTACACCATTCTTCCTCGCCTCAGCCCACCGATGCCACGCGCAGCTGATCCCATCTTCTCCCATCTTTTCGATGTTGTTCCCACCGTGCTTCTGCTGAATACCGTCCCGACGTCTGAGGGGATGCTTGAAATTCCTGCTGGGTCACTCGTCAGCTCATCCTTGTGTCATGTTGCCCAGCCCAGCCCAGCCCAGCCCAGCCTTTCCACTCACGAGAGATGTCTTCCGCCTAGCACTTGCAAAAGGGAACACGCCCGTCGTCGGGCCAGAAGCAACCTGGTTCGCAGCCGTCGCCGCAGTGTGCCGCCAACTGCCAGTTGCGCCCGTCGCAGGTGGCTATGCCCGTGTTGTCGACCAGGCAATCGTAGTCGGCGCCCTCGCAGGGCCAGCCGACCTCGACCGTGGCAGACACGGCGGCGGCCGCAATGGCCAGGAGTGAGGCGAGGCTCATGAACCGCATGGCTGGGGGGCAAGGTGAAGAGATGTTCTGAAAGGGAGAGCTGGAGACACGTCCGTCTGGCAGGGACCGAAGTCGATGTAGGAAGACGGGGGGCCTCAGTCCGAATAGATGGCAACGTCGAGCAATGAAGCGCTTTAAAGGCCAGATTAAACCGGCTTCCGCACTCATGATGTCGCAAACCGAAGAATGATGAGGCCACAAAGGTGCCTTACGACGAGCATCGGTACATGCCTAGGTTTGTTGAGGATTGACTTCTCCACCACGATCGATCGTAGGTACGATGTAGGACTATGCTGCAAGTCGACAGGAACGGGCCGTGGACCAGCTCGTGGGAACTCAAAGCGGCACGGCACAACAGCCACCCACGTAGAAGCGAGCTTGTCGTGAATGCAACAAGAGGGACTGACGGAGGCATGGAGGACGCGAGAAGGATGGAGGATGTAACCGAGATCTTAGCTAGACGACCAGCAACACAAGAACCATCTCGATATAATGTATTGCTAAGAACCTGACGAAATCAATGTTTCCTAGCCAACGTGAAATTCTTCGCCGTTGCCCTCGACATCTCTCTTGCATCCTCTGTGAAGCTTAGGTTACCCAACCTTTGGGCTTTGGTGCCACGCGACATTGGCCCTCTCGTCTTTCATCAAATCATGATACGCCATGACTGAAAGAAGCGGCTGGTTACCTCGGACGCCAAAGATGTAAATGCCACGCTTTCGTCTACCAATACTCTCCCAGCGCTGAAAGACGTACTACTTGACCATCACAGCACCTGATCTAAACAGAGTGAACGGTGTCGAGGGAGTCCCAGGTCGAGCCAGCGTCGCCCATTACCAGACGAGGCACATTTCGCCTGAAGATAGAGCTGTGACTTGCCGAAACTCACACAACACGCTTTCCCAATGCCCCGCTGTCGCCATGCAGACCAAGGCTTTCCCGTCCCCTTTCGAGAGGATGGGATTAGACGTGACATGGAAACGCGGTGGTACTAAATTTCAGGACCAAGAACTAAATGTTGGTCCACGTCATTGAATTTTCATGCGTGGGGAAACGAAGCTCCAGAGCCTTTGCAAAGTCTCAATAAAGCGTCAAAGACAATTCTGATGGTGGCGCCGTCGCCGTTCAGCATGCTTCTCGGTTGCAACCGAGAGCCTATCGTGTAGAGAGCCGAGCCGATTCGATTGGTGCGGTCACTCATCAATGTAATATTCCAAGCCCTACTGCGACAGAGTTTCGATGTGGATGTGCCTTGGGTCAACGGCGGAGTCCGAGTCCAAGGAGAGGGACGGTAGCAGGTATCCTCTCGGAAGCGGGCAATTTCACGATGTCCCCGTTTGCTGGCTGCTGGAGGACGTTGGGCCTCTGTCAGGTGCAACGGCATGGGCGCCCCCTCTCAACTCCTCCGTCTTGCAGTCATCGAGGCGAATGAAGGATGAGAGACTGTGAGAGACTCATCATTGAGTTGTGAACGATGACGTCACAGATGTAGACTGCTAACGAATGGAGAATGATACTTATTCTCATAATTCTGACGCATGCTGGTCCGCCACTTCTGTGCGGCTGAACTGTACTTCATTGCTTGACTCCTGAGCAAGAGATATGCTCACGTCTTGAATGACGCCTGCGACACATGATCATCAAGACACGCGACCTCAACGACGCAGGTTTAATGAAAAAAGAAGACGAAAACAAAACCCGGAGTACACGCCGCAATCGTCACATAGAGCCCTCTGGCCACTTGTACTCGGGCCAGGGAAAATCAGGATCCCACACCTGCTGTAAACGAACTGTTCCCCGAGGCAACGTCTTTTCGGTCCCATCAGGGAGCTTGATCGGGTTGGCGGCGAAGGGTATCGTCCACTGAGGAACGACGCCGTGTTCTCTGGCCAAGCTGTCGCGAAGCCTAGCCGCCTTATCCGGCCGCGGGACAAAGGTCTTGAGCAAATTGGGATCCGTGGACTCGTCGTATTCACCTGGTCCGGCCGTGAGCCAGAGAGGCTGGTGTTTGGCTGCTCCCTTCACATCCAGCCCGCCGCAGTTGTTGACTCTCTCTTGGTGGAAATCTTTGGTGAGTGGCAGATCCACCCCGCAGTAGTTCAAGTCGGCGATGATGTCCATGTTGGCGACGTCGTAGTTGACCCACGTCAGGGCGACGCAGTCGGTCCTGATGAGGATTTTCAAGAGGATGCCAGTGCCGTCAACTTCGCCGGTGCCGACGCGGAAGTCGTCGGTGAAGACGTCAATGTACCAGATGGCGTCATCCGAGGCCGCCCGGTCGTCAATGATGAAGAAGCCGTCGCTTCGACCTGCCGCGTCTTCTGCTCGACGAATATCCGGATGCGACTTTCCATGGTACGAAGGCTCGTTCTTTATGACCAGTTCGAGAAGGGGATCGAACCTGGAGCGCGCGCCAAGCTCAAATGACTCTTTCAGCTTGCCCAGCACACCACGAGGAAGGCTTGTCGTGATGTAAGCGTTCGCCCTGGGTGCATCGGTAGGACGCGAAACCTCGACCATCATTGAAAATGTTCTGGAGAGGATGATCCTACCGAAAGTGGTGAGAGTGAAAATCTCAGAGAGAGTCCAAACGATGTTTAAAAGGCTCGCAGCATCGCCAAGTCCGCAGGATCGAGTTAGTGACATGCCTTGACGTCAGTGGTTGCTGCCTGTCGGGTTATTCCCCCTTAGATTCTCACTCAAAGCATTGCCTGCTCAAACATTTCGTGTCTTTGATCGGGAGGGGGGATAGCAGTCTGGTGAAGAAATCGAAATTATGGTATTACATAATAGTTGTGCCCTTGCAAATTATCACAACGAAACGTCGGCCATCTACGGCTACGCCGAGTTGATGCGTCATTGAAGTGAGTGGATATGACCATCTCGTCAAGCCGTTGGATTGTTTTTGGTAGATCGCGTGTTCCCATCGATGGTCATCTCGTCGTCGCAGAAGGACCAGTCGCCCTGTGCTTTGCTGACCCGCACTCAGAACGCTGCAAAGTCGGCATCGATCGAATCGCAAATCGAAGCAATGGTCGCCTCTGCGTCGGACTCGTCGATGCCCAGTGCGCCCGTCGGCCAGGTCACACTATATGCCAGCGAGCCCTTCTTGACGCTGGAGACGTTGAAACAGATGGGGGCACTCAGCACATGGCCCGGTTGGCCAAAAACAAGCTGGGTGATGCTCGCCTTTCCCGCCTTGCTCGGATCTTCATCCTCAAAGGCTCCGACGTTGCTGACCTCGTGCGAGCAGTCCCGTCGCTGGCCCAGCTTGGACAGGGTCCATTTCCTCATGCTGGGAAGATATCTGAGGAGTCCGATGGGCTGGTCCTGGAGGGTGACGGCGGCTTCGGCGAACTTGTTGGTCGCGTGCCTGGCAGCTGCCCATTCTTCCTCGGAGAGGGGGCCGGAAGACGCGCGTGTCGGGTGAGAGAGATAGGCTGCTGTGACAAACTCGCCCATCTCGTGGCTGGGGACTCCAACTGCCTTGCGCATGTTGACGGCAGTCTGGGAGACAAAGTCGGTCACTTCTGGTCCGCCAAAGGCCTTGCTCATGGCTCGGGCAAAGAATTGATGCAGAACGCCGGTGAGCCTGGCGTCGTGCTTCTTCGCCTCGCGGAGGACCTTGTCGACTACCTGCGCATCGATGATACGCAGCACCACCTTGGATGCCGACTTTTCAGCGTCGAAAGAGGCGGGTGTTCCCGTCCACGTGCCTTCGTTCAAGGTGGAAACCTGCGCCTTCAGGCCAAACCAGTTGGCCAAGAACTTGGGGACGAGCACGGCCATCAGAGGGCCAAGAAGAAAACCCCATGATATCGGCAATCTCTCCGAGGTATCCAGGGGAAGGCCAAGCGGCTGGTGCGGCGGGTGAAGAATTGTCGACGGAGACGCGGCGAGTTCGGAAGAGGCCCTGATCTCGGCAAGGAGGGATCGATGAAGAGAGATGCCCGACAGCCCATCGCCAAGCATATGCGACCAAGCGAAGGCGATGAAGTATGTCGCATCCGAAAGAGGCAGGATGATGAGTCGCCAGGGAGGAATGTCGTGCGAGAATGGCCGGTCGACATTGGAACGGAGCACGTCTTGAATGGCCTCCCGCGGTTTGGGTGTGGTCGTGGGGCTGGGCTTGAGAATTTCGATGTGGTTTTCCAGGTCAATCTCGTCAACGCGCTCGTAATAAGCTTTCTCGGTGTGCCTGTCGCCGACGACGACACCGAGGAAGGGGTGCTGTTCGATACATCGTGTCAAGGCTTTGACCAGAGAACGTGGTGAGTCGATGCGGAGGCCTTCTCCCAACTCGTATGTGGCACCAATGACCACAGCGTGATAGAAGCCGAGATCCTCACGGCTGACGGTTCGTTGCTCGTTGGGACCTGCCGCTGGTCAATCCAAGGTCGCCCAGTAGCTGATTACTGCCTGGTCACTGGTGGAAAGTTGACTCGGAAACTCACTGGCAAACCTCGCGAAGTTGTTAGCAACGGCCATGGTGACGGTGGCACGCCTAAGACTATACACTGAAACAAGGTATTCAGGCACAAGCGATTGAATCTTGTCCACGTACTAACTAGGCCTGTGCTTTATCTGGGTACGTGAGGTAGGCAGGTATATGAGGCGCGAACAGTCTGATCTGATTCTGAGGCGAGGCAGGATGGGCGGTGTCTCGGATGGACGTTGATGCCGACGGCCGTACTACGTAGAGGATAAGAAGCAAGGCCATCCATCATTGGAGCAGAAGGGACCAACGGAGGCCGCCGCCGTCAAAATCTCCATATTTGGCCGCATTGTTCGGGTGTGAATGGCGGTCTTCAGCTAGACAGGCATCCGGAGGATTCTGCCACCACTTTGTTGACCGACGACGGGATGCAGTGACCCAGGAGCCCATGCGGCCTTTTTGCAATTGACCAATGGGCTGTCTCGGGTACCTGGCTTGGCCGAGGTAAACCCTGAGTAAGGTACTCGATACATCTAATCACAATGGGCGTAAATAGGCACTTTGGTATTCTGGTACTGTCGCGACGCGTGCCTAAAGTACCCTACCTAAGGTTCACCTACGAATGATTGGGTAATTGCTGTGAAGAGGCACGCATACGTACGTAGTGCAGTAAGCCCTGTGTGCAAAATGCCTCACCAGCCTAAGGCCCTTGTACCTGTAGTGTAGTGAGCTTAGGTAAGAGGCGCCAATTTCCCCTCTCAACTCTCGTTACCTTCCAGATAGTCCACTCCCATCATGACCCAGAAAACAACGCTGATGGCAGAAGTGTGAAATAGCCTGCAGTACTGGCTGACGGCTTTCAGCTCATCGGATTGAAGCGCCAGGAATGCCTCGATTCGAGTAACACATCGTGTCGTTGATGTGGTCCCATGCTCATCTCATACCGCGTCTCTGCACTGCATAATCAGTTGCTCGGCTGAGTCGCACAAGCCTAATTCGTAGACTTCGTGAGCCAGGATGCTTTGAATATGTCCGATTATAGCAAAGCTTGATGATGTTGCCTGGGTGGTGTGATTCTTTTCGTTTGATAGCATCTTCGTAAAAAGCGAGTTTTGCGTGCTCTGTGTTCTCCTATGAACAGAACTTCTGCCAGAACGAAGTAGGCCTATCTTTCCCCAGTCCCAAAGTTAACTCCAGAGCCAGATTGTGATTGAATGTTTAAGAATCCTGAATCCAAGATGGGGTCAATGATATTCAAGAATTGAGCAAATACTTCCATGGTATCTCTATTGAGCTGAATCTCAAGCCAGCGCTCTCAGTCGTTGACTTGCATGGAGAAAATGATGATAGGAAACAAAAGCGGGACCAAGCGTCAACTCGCCGTTCTGACGGCTCCCTCCAACTTTGGGCACATTATCCCTGAGCATTCACTCTTCTTGGAGCTGAATTACATGTAGCAGATTGTAAAGATGCTTATGGCTATACTATTAATTTCAAATAAGATTTGACATCAAAACTGAGTATCGGTAGTTCGAAGTCATTACATGTCGAATTTGCCAAGCACCTCACTATAAGCATCCACAGGGTAACATACGCCCAGATAGTTGAGGGAATGAGCAATGGTTGCTTGTTGCTCATCGACTGTATGAGGCCTGAAGTTGCGATGGTTTATGACATGTCTATCAAAGTAACGATTGGCAGTCAAAGAAGCGCGACTTAGAAAAGTGATGAGGGTTGGAGCAAGCCTGCAAGGAGACATCGAAGCCGGGTGGTAGGCAGTGGACGAGAATTTGGATGGACGAGCTTCGAACATTCTGCAGCGTAAGACTGGCTGAGAATAGAGGGCTTTTTTGGAAAGCTTTAGTGCAAGGAATCTACCCAAGGCTTTGTTGTTGGTAAAAGAGACTCCGTGGGAAGAACACACAATTTCATTGTGCCTCATCAATCACCACCAACTCAACAACAGCTTGTTGCTATCGACCTTTGTTCCCAACCATGGCTTCTAGAAACAAGACGATCATCGCTGAACAGCTTCTATATTCGATCACTTGAACAACTAAGTCGTTTCAAGTGATTTGAATCATAAAAAACACCATCGGTCCCCTTGGGCTTCAACATGCACTTTGAATATTACATTGCACAGCTAACTCGATTCAACTCAGCGTCCCGTTACCAGCGCCCAGTGATCTCGAATCTCGAAAACAACTCGACACATATATATTTCGAAAGCAAATAAGAAAGCCATGCCGCCGAGAACGCGATCAAACACGTCCACGCCAGCGGGCCTATGTCCATGCGGAACCTCGATTTCGGTCGCGGCCTCCAAGATCCGGCGACACTACGCAAGACCTCATTGTTACTGCTACAACTGTGAAAGAGTCTTCATGAGGCATCACCATCGTAAAACCAATCCTTCGCACAGAGTTGGAACATATGCCAGCTTCCCACCTCGAAACATGACCAAACGTCCCCCGCTCGATCATCTGAGCCGTGACAGCTCCCCCTCGCCATCTGTCAACGATGAAGGAGGCGTTGGCATTGAAAACAGTGAAGAAGTCGAAGTGGCGGATGAAGCAAAGAGTGATGAAAGTCAACAGGGCAAACAACACGAAAACGACACCCAGCCACGTATCTTTACTTTGTGGGTTCTGATTGAAGACACTTACAGCGGTGGTACTCCGATAGACGACTACGGAGTCGACCGAGCCCCATTTTGCAACGTGGAACTATCGCTAGGGCTGACTCCAAACAAGCACACATCCTGGATGCCAACGCGAGAAGGGTGGAAAGAGCTGGAGAGGCGGTTCGAGCCATTTCTACACCTGGGTGAGACTCATCAGGTCCATCAGTCTCTCTTGACAAGCTTAATGGCAACCTGCTCTGACCCCAAAGAGCTGAATGGTGCCATCAGGTCCTGGAATCACGTCCAAGACGGCCTCAAGACGAGGAGGCTACACTCCGATTTCGACTTGGATCCTACCCGAGACGTTCTTATCATCCTTCTTATTGACACTGGGTTTCCTTTCAAGCAGGTTATCAAAGAACAGTATGGTAAAATCGACGAGTATTTACAGGTTATCGGTCCAAAATACAGCAGGTTGACTCACGTTTATCCGAACCGCGAAGAAAGGTATGCGGCAGAAGACAAGTTTCCTGACATTCGGGCCCTGGATCTTGTCGCTCAGACACAGAAAACATGGCGGCCTACCACGTGCTTTGGGTTGGGGGAGTGTACTCTGAACGGCATCAAGGACATCAAGAAACGAACATGGAGCTGCTCCTCGGTCCATACCAAGAGACGTGGAAATCCAGCGTTCTACCTCACTTGTACACCGAGCCATTTACGTCGAACGACCCGCAGCAAAAAGAAAATAACTCAGGCTGCCGGCGAAAATGAAGAGACAGAAGGGACTTGGTTCCACCAGGAACATGTCAAGATACTGTCTCACACGGAGCTCCGTGTGTTCATTGTTACCCACCCAGATTCAGATGGGACACGGGGCTCGCGAGGAAGGATTCTCCGTGTATGCTGCACGCATCCCACGAAGGATGGGAACATCATCGCCGTGGAGGCTGACGGGGACAAGTACGACCGACTCGGAACCACGGAGCAAGAAGTTTGCGACTTTTCCCTTGGTGTGTTCGAAGCCCTTCGGGATCCCAAGTTCGGCTGGGCGAGACGGTTCGAGTCCCTCGAAATAGGCTGCCGGCTGGACGTCTCCATCAGCGAAGTCGGGGGGTCATTGTTCGTGAACGAGATCACGAGGTGGAACGGTGCAAGCTACTTTTCAGACTACTGCACAGGGTGGCCGCACTCACTGTTCTGCAACGCGTATGCCAACGCGTGGGGAAGATATGTGCAGCAAGTCGGCCGTCGAGAAATTGTCGATGCGTAAGGCAAGGATGTCATGGGGTTTATTGGGTTATCCGTCTTTTCAGCGTAGCAACACATCATTGGGTGACAGCATATAGAACGAATTCGAAATATTGCACGTCGACGGGCTACCTATGACTTGACTTTTGTGAAATTGACTCCTGGACATGGCGGCTTTGTACCCGCGAGTTTGCAGTTATGGAACTTTCACGCACTTTCGCCCAGGCCGTCATGTGTACAGCCATATCTTGACCGTCATGTAAACTCCGCAGTTCACCGCGAACAGATACGCCTGAACTTGAATGGTGGTGTTGTCTCGGGTGGGCTGAGACGGCAATGGCGGGCTGTAGAGGCGGCGTTAGGTAGTCCAATCGACCTGATGGGTATGACCAAGAATAGCATCCGTACGTATTGCACACCCGGCTGACTGCTGGTAGGACAAAGGTCCGCAGCTTGAGATGGTGTGAGATGAAGCAGCTTCAGTGTCCGACGACAGGGTTGCTTCTATAGTTTCTTTGCTGCGCCAAGACGGCTCCCAATATGTAACGCGCAATCCAGTATGACACAGTAATATGAGCATCTACTAGTTACTCCATCCAAACTGGAAAGACCGACAAAAGATATTCCTCTTGCAGCAAGTCGGCCGGGCCCATCGCGTCGTTGCGGATGCCGATGGCACGTCTCGGATGATATTCACATCCGGAGACCAGCACGGTCTACGGGATTAAACGGGGACGAAGAATAGACATGAAATCCCATATGCGAACTCGGGGAAACCCCCTCGGAGATGTATTCACGAAGATGGTCTTTGGAGCGAGTGGAACCCCCCCCCCTCTTACACTGGTTCGATCATGCGATTCGAGCCGCGAGTGACAGAAGCTTTTGAAATGCTCTCCATCCTTCCGTGGCTTGTTGTTACTGAAAGCTAAACTTGTGTCAGCGACTACGATGGTCAAGGCGAGGGGGGATGGCGAGACGGGAGCATCTGCGAAGAGGCTGATGTGCCGAGGGCAAGACGAAGGATATAACCCACCCCGAGCTCGTCGAAGACAACGGTGGTAGTGAGGGCGCTTAGACTACCAAGATGAGCTGCATCACACGGTGCCAAGCATTTCCGTGCCTGTTTTCAAATACGGGCCGTTACCAGGGCCGCGCGCTTGCTAGTCTCCGTCTAGATGTAAGCTGGCTGCCCGCTAGAAAACACATCAGGTGGGATAATGGGCATCGTGTCGACTTGTGGGCTGACTCGCTTTCTCACTGTTCAGAGATGTGAGTGAGTGCGTAAGTAAGTGAGTGAGTGAGTGGGTGAATGGGTAAGTGAGTAAATGAGTAAGTGAGTGGATGGGTGATTGAGTGAGTGGGGTCGATGAGTAGGGAGACCCAGAGTATCCGTAGTGAGAAGAGCTATACTACTCGGTACAGGCGCGGAAAGTGAGGCAAGACACTGAATAAGCAGCTCAGTGAGCAAACGGTCAGTCACGCAGCCACCAAGATGAGGGGAATGTTGGTTGCAACCAACGCGTCCATGTGCAGAACGGCGGCGCGGCGCGTAATGTAGAGGTGTCCAATGGGAGAGTGGCGCTTTTCGACGGTGGAGAGATGGAAATGAAGGCCAATGACGATTAGGAAGGTGGACGCATATTTCGGTTACGTTTCCATCTCGCTTTCGGCGTTCAGATCCGCGAGCGCCACGTGCAGTGAGGCTTCCCATGCGAATTTTCCATCTTTCACCCTTTGATCTGACAAATGAAACGGCGGTAAAAGGGGAAAATTATCTAGTGCCGGGGGAGGGGGACGGAGACACTCTGTGTACTCTATCGAGCCTGTATGGAACCCATAGCATCATGTCATTCTTCCTTGACCTTCGACAGTCGGTGGGGAGTGATGAGAAGGTGGGCGAGAGGACAGTAGGCGTCCTTGTACTTGTAGTCATACTATGTACACACTTATACTTGTACGTAGTATCCTTCTTGCCTTCGTACTCCGTATGCACACCAAAGCATGTCATGGGTCTGGACGAGGCAATGATTGGATGTCGTGTCATGGAGACTTGGCCGGTGGGAAGCAGGACTGGGGTTACTTCGTCATGCCATTCTCCAACAATTCCGTCCTCTTGTCCTCCTGTCCTCTTAAGCTCTGTTTTGTCTCTCATTTCGGAGGACGAGACAGCTTCCTTGCTTGGAAGAGAGTTGGCTTGACAGACCAGACACCCCTGACCACATCATACCCCCCCGGTCATCATTGTCTTTCCTTTCTCTCCCCCCCCCTTTTCTTCCCACTCTCTGTCTCGCGTCGTCGCTTGCTTGCTTGCCTGCTTGCTTGCTCTGGATTCCCTTCCCCATCCCTGCTTATGCTGTTGGTTCTGTCGTCCCTCCCGATTTCTTTTTTTTCCCCTTCTCCCCTTTCCCATTCCCGCCCACCAATCCTCAATCCTGTTGGAACTCGGCTTCTCTCAGGGGCATCTGGCGACTCTACCTTACACAGTAGGATCGGATCCGTAAGGCCTTCGAGACTTGTTGGTTGGAAGACTTGTTGGCTGAACGATTCGTCACGACTCACAGCACGCGCGCTACTTTGGATACCTACTAGACTCAGAGTGTAGACTGAATATTCGGTTGCTCGGTATACTACTTCCTACACGCAGAGTAGGGATACTCTGAGTCGAGTCTGTCTGTACTCGGTCGTTGGAGACAGGTCGAGGCAAGGCAGGTCGTGGGTGAGATTGTCACTCAACTGGACACTCTCCACGTGTCATGCCATCGGATCCTATCCCATACCATCATCCCATACCATCCTATCCTGTCCCGTCACCGTCACCGTCATATCCCTTCCCCTTCCATCCGTCGCCATCCCTTCCCAGTTCCCGTTGCCTTTTCCTCCCACCTTCTCCGCCTTTCTCAGCTACCCCCTTACCTTACTCGCGTCGTGCTTTGCGCTACGGCTACGGGCTTCGGCTACACACACCGCGTCCGCGCGTGTGTTGGAACGGTGTTCCGAGTCGAGTCGAGTCGAGTCGAGTCGTGTTCCGTCCCGTGACGTGCGTGCCGTGCCGTTCGTTGCCGCCGTCACGTCGCCCTTCCAGGTAGAAGAAGAAGAAGAAGGGTGAGACAATGATGCGGATGTCCGCTGCTCCCGTCGCCGCTGCAGTTACCGACCGTCGACCGACCGCTGCGTCGTCGTCATCATCGTCGTCGACTTCTTCTCCGGCCGCCAGCGTCTCTGTGCTCCCTGACGGCGCGTCCGACGGATCCGAGTCTTATTCTCCTCACTCATCCATCATCAACAACAGACGGCCCAACGCCAACCTGGAGTCACGACATCCTACTCACCGCCGTTTGGCTCCGGCTCCGGCTCCGGCACTTCCGACACCACTACCGGCGTCAACATCGCAAGCAGCTTCTTTGACGACCATCGGCACCAACGCCAGTGGCCGCCAAGGCGATGCGCTCAGATACCCGCCGTCACCGTCGCCAACGCCGTCTCACCCTAGCGGGAATGGCTTCACCAGCAACAGTAACAACAGCAGCATAAGCACATGTTACAGCACCAGCAGCGACCATGGCGCCACCAGCGATAGATCATCATGTCGTCCAGCCACCAAACCAGGCCAGTGTCCCGTCATGGCACTGCAGAACGTGCTGTGCGATGCAGATGCAGATCCAGATGCAGGTGCAGAAGCAGGAGCACAAGCAGAAGCTGCACGTAGAAGCGCCTCGCGTCCGAGTCAGCCGCCCACGCCGCCCTTGATGCATGATGCATCGGTCCATCTCCCTCCCATGCTGCCGGCACCACCGCTCGGCCGGAACCCCGTACCCCCCGTCTTGCCCGGCCCGGCCTCGTCCTTGACTCTGAACCCGATCCATTCGACCTCGTCGGATGTCTCTGACCCAATGGCCATGACACACCCGAATCCGTCTCTCGTCGTCATGACGGCCCGGTCCCAACACCAACCCGCCCGCGTCCGGCAGTCCCATCCTGGCTGTAAGACGTGCCAGGTTCGCAAGATGCCCTGCGACGAAGGCAGGCCAGCATGTAAGTTTCACCAGTCCAGCTTCGTTCCATCTAAACGGATCGCCTCGCCTGGTGGAGGATATTCCCAGCTCGACCTTTTGACTGACGTGCTCTGCCCAGGCCAGAATTGCGCTCGCATGGGCATCCATTGCCTGGGTTACTTCAACCCACCGAGTCATGCGCAGATCCAAATGGCACAAGCTCAAGCTCAAGCTCAAGCTCAAGCTCAAGCTCAAGCTCAAGCTCAAGCCCAGGCCCAGGCTCAAGCCCAAGCACGAGCACAAGCCCAAGCCCAAGCGCAGACACCAGCGATGGCGCCGGATCGGTCCGTCCCTGGCACATCTGTCATGACCAGTGGCGCCAGCGGCGGCGTCAACGCCAACGCCAACGCCAACGCCAGTCGTCAGGA
Source organism: Colletotrichum lindemuthianum (assembly GCA_001693025.2). Lineage (NCBI taxonomy): Eukaryota > Fungi > Ascomycota > Sordariomycetes > Glomerellales > Glomerellaceae > Colletotrichum > Colletotrichum lindemuthianum. The sequence goes on along the minus strand of MASP02000084.1, from coordinate 180,337 downwards.
ACAAGAGGAATACCTCTATTTTCTCCTTGATCACTACCGCCACACCAAGCGTCACTGCATGTGGGACCTCATCACTCTCGATTTTAACGAGCACTTCTCTTGCAAGATGCGCAAGGAGGCCTTGCAGATGATCAAGCGGAGGAGATTCAAGGATAGAGAGTAGGTGCTCGTCGTCGACGACTGCTGTCGAGCATCCTCGTGCGCGCGCACTGGTTTTCACTGGACACGTGGCTAACAGATACTCAGCAACCGAGAGCCCTCTCCGAACGAGACACCGATAATACCACCGCGGCCGAAGGGGAAACGAGGCCGACGTCCCAAGTTTACGCCATCAACCCTCCCATCGTCATTACCTGTACCCGGGTCCGGGGCTGGTCCGGGGTGAGAGGACCGACCGATTCTACTAGGTACCTTAGACATCACTCTCCGCACCTGCGCACCTTGGCACAGCATATACGGGGTTGCCGGGTTTTGGCCACAAACTGTCAGAGGTCGTTCATCGGAACTGGCAAGTCGTGGCAGCTTCTTCGATGACGAAGGGGGATGGTGCTACGGCCATGGTCGGCTTGCTCGGCCCGGACGCCGTTGGGCTTCGTTCGAGATCGCTCGGACCCGGCCGGGTATCCACCGCCGAGGGGTTAGCGACCGACAGAACCCTCCGGCTTACCGACTGCTTTTGCCAGCACTGTGGCCCGGCCAAGACAATGTCTGTCTATGACATCTGGGAAGAGCTGTTCGGGTCGAAGCTGTATACAACGCAGCAGCCCTTCCATCGCATGTTGCAGAGCATGAGAGATGCCACCTCGTGCTGCAGATGCATGGTTCGAGAGGAACGTTTACGCATCTTGTCGGGAGACTTTTGCCTCATGGTCACATTTCGTACGCTGAGTCCTGCGCTCATGGCTCATGCCACCGGTCACGACATCATCATCTGGGTGGCACGCTTGGCGGACAAGATACGATGTACCTCGACTACTCTGCAGGCTGTCTGCTCGTCCAGAGGCTTGCTTACATGGTACCAAGGGGACACTGTCGAAACAAGTAAATGAGAATCATGTAGCGAGCTCATCCATCACTGGCGCAGTCGGCCACCTCCTGCAGCCAACTTTCTGCCGGCTTTGTCACCGGCGATATTACCTCGAGGAACATCCGCATTGGAAGCTGGGGAGCATCAGTCGGAGGGGCCGTCAGTCTCGGGTGAATACGTAGTAGCACCAGAGGGACGCTCGTCACTCGCCATCCAGCCGCTTCCACACCAGATAATGTGCTTAATAATAAAATCAAACAAACTATTTTTGGCTAAAATACGGAACCTCATGTTTGAATGCCTATAGAAGTTCCAAAAATGTGAAGGCCAGGCTTTGTTGCCCAAGCGCCATGGGCAGCGTCGAATAGCACGAAGCAAGAGGTGGCCACCGTCACGAACGCAACGCCCAACGGCGTCTAATCTCAAAGCGGATCACACCTTGGGCGGCGGACCAACGGATGAGATGATCCTACGTACACTCCCCCTTCTCCTTCTCCTGGTGGTGGTACACAATCACGCCAAGAAACCACCGGCATGACGCTCATGCGAGCGTTCATTGGTGGAATGTGGAATGGAGCAGCGTCAGCACATGCGGCACATCGTGTGTTGGTCGTCAGGGACTGGCTAAGCGCTCGGAGGCATGGTACGCTGTCCATAATGTATCCTCTGATTCCTTTCTGGGCAGCAAGACGACGAATCGAGCCTTTCATCTCGGGCTGGCCTGCAGGAACGAGGGGTTGTTTTGATGACGAGTGTGTCCGCGTGGAAGCGCTCTTCCATGTTTGCTCATCTGGCTGCTGGAAAGGGAATGCCATGTCCGGAGATCTGGCCAGAATCAGGCCATGTCTACATCATTATCCGACTGTTGGTTCTCGTGCGGGGGACATGGGAAATGACCCTTGCTGTCGAGGCAGGGATTCACAAACCGGTGGGGTCCAGCCCGAACATCAGGGGGGGGCGTTCGGAGGCCGGCGCCATTGGCCGACCGATGGCTGTGATATTGATTGAGGGCTGACGTTGGCTGGACCTGGCTTGTCTTGTTTGCTGTTGGTTCGAGGATTCTTCCAGTGTCAAGGCCTTGGGTCGCCGGACTACAGCCACCGCGATCCCCGGTCGGCAAACATGCGTTGGATTGCAAACCATCTGTGTTCTACATACTGTATATTCGTACTGGAGATGTTTTCCTGGGTTGTCGAGCGTGCAAGGGGTGTTGGTGTTGGGACATGCTCAACATGCTCTTCGCCGCCATCTATGATCTAGGTTGAATCTCCCGAGTCCTCCTCTTCTACATCGTCGCCTGGAACCGTACAGCTGGTTGCTGTCGAGCCTCCCGTCGACCGTCTCATCCACCCTGTCACCTCTCATTCGTCTTGGAGAGAGCTGATTCAACAAGGCTGCTGGGGTTGACTGTCACTCAAGCTTGTCTGTTGGACACCAATACCTGGAGGCAAAGGCTTGCGAGGGTCCCCTCAGATCGCAGGGATTACTGATCGGGAACTTCCAGAGGCAGCCCTGTCCCCCTATCTTGTAAACATAAGGTACTAGAGGAGACAGATCCCGCAAACTATTGAACCCTTCAACTCATTGTTCCTGCAAGCCATCTCGACCAGCGCCATTGTCTCGCGTGGCGTCTTTCACTGTTCAGGGGAACGTTGGACCTAGCTTGGCTCAGCCGAATCCCTCGTCCCCGGACTGTTGTGATTTGATCCTTGTCCAAGCGTCTCAGGCCGAGAGTGAGAGAAACATGCCTGTTTTGACTGCATATTGAAGCTAACGAGTGGCCCCCAAGCACGGCGTACAAGCCCAGAAGTTAGAACGCCTGACGACCCACGAGCCAGCATGTCTGACAGCAAAACACCCGACAATAACGTTTGGGGAGGAGAAATCGGGTATCTGGAGGTCGACTATGAAGAGAGGCCTCCGGAACCCCGTCCGTGTCGCGAAGAGAGTGACTTTGAAAGTCACGTCAGGCACGTCCGGGACAGGAGGAATCTCAACCACGACACCCTGCACGACCTGCGGCTGAGTTTTGAGAATGATCGGAAACTCAAGGCCGAGGGGAAGAGCACGACGGGGAACGACATTTACAAGCTCTGTGCTTGTGGGAACCCCATATTCTCTGACATGTCGCTGAAGTTGATTCTTGGGCACGGGGGTTTAGGAGGGTGTTCACCTATGAGCTGCATACACACCAAGCCTCGCGTGCTCAGAACAGCTCGGGCCAGAAATAGGGCGGGCGAAGCATGAAGTAGATCGGGAGGCCGAGTTCCCAGTCATTAGGGTTCTCGTCAGCGGTTGTTGGTTGTGGTCACTGGGAGCGTTGCGAAGTCTCAGCTTTGCATTCATTGGACTGAGGCCTATTATGGCTCCTCATGATACACATCAATTGTGTGCGACCTGGCGCCAATAAACGCTCTTTCTTGGTTGGAGCATCCGGAACATGTCGTATTCACCTAGCGTGACTACGCTACGTATGAACCATTAGAATGTTCACTGACATGACAGCTCTTTGACGCAGTTCTTCAGAGACAGGTGTTTCTCTTGAACAGGCTAGGCCGTGGTCTCTCGTTCGTGAAGGCAGCTTCCCAGGCAGACCAGGAGAACTTCTGCAAGACCAGTGTTGAAGTTCCATTCCTCTCTCGTCGATCCGATGATTGCCGGCTGCCTCGAATGTTGGCAGATTCCCCAAGATTTCGGAGCTTTTGGTTCGAGATGCGTACCCCTTTCGCCACCTTGCCGTTTAGAGTCCTTTCGGTGTAGTCGGAGAGCTTTGCTCTTTCATCGACGACGACGTTGAAGGTCAGGTTTCCAGCTTGGTTCGAATACTTCTGAACATCTCGAAATGGCACTTTCCTCAGACAGTCTAGCTCTTCTGCCTTTTCGCACCCACACGCAGACGTATAGCCATTGACGACACCGTTCTTCAACTCGGCTCTGGCATCAGGTGAGGCACAAGCGTCTTGGACGACGACCTGGGCCAGCGCCCAAAAGGCGGCCAAAGTGTGGTTGAGGTGTTTCTTCACATACATGACCACAGCGATTTTGCAACATGATGTGCCAGTACTGCCCAAACGCAGCAGTCATCGAACAGCCCATTTGTCACATCGAATTTCATCGTCTGCGGTGCCGCTTCAATTGCCGTGAGTGGTACTTCGCTCCGGGTTTGTGGGGTAGGTGAAGCCGACTACAGTCGACATGGAGATGAATCTGGAGATGCTGCTCGTCAGCCGAGCGAAAATGAGTCGAATCGGTGGAGAAATACTTAAGCCGGTTCCTCTCACTGACGAGCCACATGGCTCTTGTCTGCTCTCACCGCCGCATGAGCTGAGCATGAGCTGAGTCTGGGCTGAGTCTATGGCGACGGAGAAGCTTGTTTTGACCAATTTGGTGGCATTTCGGGCGATATCACGTACGACTTTGACATGATGAGTCTTCTGCGCTCGAAAACTGTTGACAGACAGATGGTCGATGAATTGAAGTAGCAGAAGTATATGGCTCGGTTCAGCAGACACAATAGGACGGACAGTATTTGGACAATCGCGTGTCTTTGGAAAAGAAAGCCAGTTTCAGTAAGATATAATCTCTTGCCTTTGAGCATGAAAATGCCCGAAATGAAGTCCTGTTGGGTGAGTGTGAAACTGGCGAATGTCCGCTGGATGCGACACGGAATTGGTTGACGTCAGAACGACATAATCGCGTGGGCGCCACAAGACGGAATGAAGTGAATGAAGTCATCGCCCACGTGTCTCTCAGACAAGATAACGAGACTGACTATTACCACATGGCTGGGGCCATCCGAAAGTCGACGGCGTCATGACTATGTCGAGCGGCTGCTTCGGGTGTACGTCTTTGCACCGCTATAAACACGGAGCCCTTGATTTTGAGTAAAAGACACGGAATCTCAACAGCCAATCTGTCATGTCTCGAGTTCTATTTCGAACCTCAATCACACCTTCCGCCGCACGCTTTCAACCAAAGAATCCGTATCCGGGTCTTCGCACAACAGCCAATATGTCTTCGGAGCCCACGCACGTCAACTTCCCCGGCAAGACTTCGTCCACGCCTGGCGAGGAGTTTGAGGTTCGCCAGACTTCAACCTCTGAGGACTACCATCCCGACCCCTCCAAGTCGCTGCCGCTTTCCCCTGCGCGACAGGCCTTGGTCGACGACATCATCGCCTTGTACTCCATGAAACCCACCGTCGAGCGAGTGAAGCGATACTCGGCCGACTGCGTGTACGACGACCAGTTCGTCTACGCCAACGACCGCTTCAAGATGGCGGGCCAGTGGTTCGCGTTGCCCAAGCTCTTCAACGCCAGCAAGAACGAAGGCTACGAGATTGTCAAGAACGACCGTGATCTGATCCAATTCAAGAACGAGCAGAGCTGGACCTTCAAGCTCATCCCCAAGACGGCCACGATCAATGCCCTCGTCAGCCTGAGCCTCGATCCAGAGACGGTTGACGGTGACTTTATCCAAGTCAAGTATCACAAGGATCAAGCAAACGACAAGGACTACAGTCACGAGTACGTTGCTGCCGTTCGAGTTTTGTGTGAATACTATACTAAAGCATCAACTCCAGGGGCGTCAGCTTCTCATTCAAGAAGTGGCAGGCTGACAACGTTGCCAAATACATGGACAGCGAGGAGGTCAAGGCGTTCGCCGCAGACAAGGACGCAAGCAAGAACAAGGTGAAGAAATACGGCACTGGAACGGCAGAGGGCGATGCTCCAACCAAGACATTCTAGGTTGTTTGATGAATATTGAATTTGGTCAACTCGCGTTGCATGATCTATAATTGCATACGCCATGACACATTCGTCATGTTTAATGCTGCCTCCTCTTCACCTTTGTAATAATGCCATCCTGGCGGGCGAAGAAGGTGTTGCGCGTGTGCCATGTGGTCTTGCTCTTGTCGAAAAAGTCGAACTGGTAGTTCCAGACCAGCTGAGCAGAAAGCTTGTGCAGCTCAATCATGGCGATGTTCTTCCCGAGACAGGTGCGCGTGCCGCCGCCGAAGGACATCATGTACTTGTCCATGTGGTTGGAACGAGCCTGATCCATCCATCTGTCCGGGTTGAAAACGTCCGCATCGTTTCCATACACCTTCTTGTCAAAGTGCGCCACGGCAGCGTTGATTCCCACGACGTAACCACCGGGGATGAACTGCCCGCAGAGCGTCATGCCCTCAGCGGGCACGATACGAGGGAGGGCTGTGAGGGTCGAGAGTCAGCAAGGCATCGGGGTGACTTTTCTCGTGGACAGTGAGGAGGGTCTTACCGAGCTGAGAACCGGGATGGATACGGAGTGATTCTTTGATACATGCCACGAGATAGGGCAACTGGCTGGTCTCCTTGTAGGTTGGAGGCATGCTGAGCCGGGATTCTTTGACGGCCTGGTCAATCTCGGACTCGAGTCGCCGGTAGGCCGCTGGGTTGTGCATGAGGTGGTAGAAGAGGGAACGCAACGCAATGGCCGTGGTATCGCTACCTGCGAAAAGAGCGCCGTACGACTCCTGCTCGACGTCGCCCCATCGGAAGTCGTATTTCTCGCCATTCTTTTCGTAAATGGAAAAAATCTGCTGAGCCATGTCGGTCCTAGGTGCCTCGAGTCGTGACTCGTACGCTTCCTTCATCAGGCGCGCCGATGACTCGCCAATGTTTTTACTACCACACGGCCAAGTCAGGGATGTTTCTCAGTCAAAGAGGACACACGAATAGAAGAAAAAGGGCTTACACTCCCTTGGCGATCTCCTTGCCGGCAGGTGTGAGCATGCATGCAATGCCCAATAGAGGGCGCAGCACTGGCGGAGCAACACCCATCAAGCACACAAAAGGAATCATCTTGTCGAGGGACTTGATCCAGTCGTTCTGATCCTTGGCCTCGTCGAGGAAGCCAAATGCTCGGCCGTAAAAGAGCTCACCAATGATGTCAAACGTGTACCTACACGCGTCGTCTTAGCATACATGATGCAGCTCTCGGGTAGCCCAGCCCATGGGCATGCCGCATGAGTTGGAAGATGAAGACGCAGCACTCACCAGTGCAGCCATTCCCCAATGTCGCAGGCCTTGCCTGTATCGGCATACTTGCCCAGCCGCTCGATGAGGAGCTCGCTGCAGGAGTCAACGTACTGCTCCGACTTGGCCACGTTGCTCATGGAGTAGATGCTGCTGATGATCTTGCGACGTTGGCCGTGCTTCTTGTCGTTCTTGCAAGAAAAGACATCGCCGTGCGGGCTGAATCCGGTGGTGTTGTAAGGCCTGTAGAACTCTGCCTTGTCCAAGGCGTTGGAGAAGCGATAGATGTCGGCGAAGGCCTCCGGACTGGACAGTGGTCAGTCGAGGCAAGACTATGGGTGTAGCGGGCCTGGCCTAGGAACATACTCGGAGCAGGATATTTCATCCGGCGCAAGTCTGATCAGGGGACCGTATTTGTCGTGAAGCTCCTTTTCGTACTTCTCGACGTCTTCAGACCAGATTTTGCGCATGTACCATAGCCTCGAAATGGTGGCGAGAAACGGTCCTGGAATCTTCCTCAGAGGATGAAACGTGCGAGCATAGACGACCCAGCCGACCCAGTAAAGGATCGGGAGGGCGAGGACGAGGCCCATCTTTGGGAGGCCCACATCGAGAATCATGTTCGCAGTCAAGTGAGTCGTGATGGATGTATGAAAGTCAGTCAAGTGACTCAAGTCTGAAGCTTGCTGCAGCTCCGAGGTCGAGAACGAGGGCGACTATATATCCTGACGGCTCTTGTGGGTAGACGAACTACCAAGCGGGATACGGAACAGAGTTGACGTCGTATCCCGCCATTTAGTCCACCTGATAATAGTGAGCCTTTGGCGCAGTTTCTTCCGAGATGCCATTCCAAAGTGACCAATCCGAATGATCGCTTACACACAAGACCCGTAGACGGTAGAACTCGCCGGGCCGTTGCGGAGACTAAGGCGAGGAATACAGCGTTCCGCCCGTCGGAGCGATTTTGGTCCCGAGACCGTCACCACTCTGAGAGAGCTTAAAGAAGTGGCCAGTATCAAAAGAGGTAAAAAGAGCAAGATTTGAAGTCGTCTTTGCCAAGGACACTATCTAAAGTTCGACATCGCGGGGATGCGAGGATGCGTCGAGGGGTTCTCTCGACGCAACAAGGTCCACCTACGGCTACTAATGACGGGTGATTAACAAAAGAAGGTCAACTACGGCTGACTTAAAATAATTGTATGCGTCATTGGCGTCCCGCCGGACGGAAAACGTGCGCGGCGGAATGTCCGGCTCGTCGAGGAAATATACGATACCACCCACCAAAGTTGAGCCAGCAGAAAATCCACTCATCTCCCTCTTCTCAATAGCCTAAGAACGACTCTTCTATCCGATGAACTGAATCATTCTCCCGGGATGATGTCTCAGCAATATGAACATCGCAATCGCAGGTCAAAACTCTCCACGTCCCCAAGGCCTGGGTGCCTCACGGCATGCCATGGAACGCGCTACTACCCTCATCATCATTGGTGAATAGCCGTATCCTTCTGCCGCTCGCTTACCTTTGCGTCGAGTGCCAATTGGCACTTGGCACTTGTGCGCTCGAGCCTCGAATGGAAAAAAAGTCTACTGCTAGGTGGCCTGTCGGCACTCGGGCTCACTCACGATGCCGACATCCAGCGCAGCTGGGTCGGCCTGTGATTCTATCATGCGCGACCTACAGCCAACAGGATTATGGGATAAAGATGACCCAGTACATTCCATCGCCCTTCTACGAGACGCAGTCAACCGTTGCGCTTGAAAACGACTCTGGTCTTTGTAAAATGGTCCTCGTCCGTTTTCTGAGACTTCACTGACCGCATCCGTACTTGAGTAGGAACAAAGCCGCGGGCCTGCCAGCCTTGCGTTCCCGACTTTACGTTGGGCTCATATTCATTCCAGTTGATGGCAAGTGAAGAAGATGTGAGTGTCATTAGCAACTGGTGAGTCTGAAGAGGGCCTCATCTGCCATTTTCTATCAGCGTGTCGTGCTGTTGTCATTGCATCTCATGCTAGAGTTCATAGCCGAAATTATCACTCAAGCTTGGATGGCGATATGTCGGTCCCGAAGGGGAATAGGAAAAGAGTGCGTGAAACGTCCTTTGGTTCTACCCATACCTATAATTGCTAGAGCTTTGGTGTAATTTTAAATTGGTCTCTAATAGCCCCAGGATGCGTGTAATTTACCATTATCATCGCGCTCTGTAGAGACTTTGATCCCATTCCATCCCCAGAAACCGCTTGCGGATACCCTCATACAGACCCAGAGCCCCTGGTTATTCAGACCTCGTAGTGCTGCGGTCAAGAATATGGACTGGGCATAAACCGCTGGGCGACCGGCTTCAAGGTTTGTGAATCTATCCGTAGCACCCAATCGTCTCTCAACGCGAGTCAAGATGCTAGTTGTGCGTAGTAGCATTGGGATTATTGCCCACCGGCCACGCCAGATGTTAATTGCGATCAGGTATTCGGAGAAATCCATGAATGATGTACAGCTGTAGACACAGATATGCATCGTTGTATATTTATTGGTCAAGATCGGCATCATGGTTCCGAGGCCATACATAGCGACTGTGTTCCCCCCTCAAGGATGTTCAGTCTAATCAGGGACATATCCTTTCGACCACACATCAGCATTTCCTTCCACTCATTGCAACGGCAAACATGCACATCGCTCAGCTTCTCTTCGCTGCTCTTGGCCTGGCTGGACTTGCCGCCGCCGATGCCCACTGCTGTTGCAAAGATCAAGGACAGTGTCTTGGCTTCAGCTTCTATGGCCCGGACAAGACATACGACGACTGCCCCAAGCTGTGCAACACGGAGGGATGCAGCCCTACGACCGACTGCGGGCTGTGAAAGCGTGAGTCAAAACTCTAGTATCTGACGCATCAGACTGTCGCTAATGCGTCGTAGAGACCCAAGACACACTGGTTTCCGACGAATATTACCAAGCACATGTGGAATGACAAAGGGGCAGGGCGCGCGTATCTTCAGCGTTGCGAATTGTGGATTGAATACTGGAAGATGCTAGAGACTTCTTCTTCTCCTAGGAAAACCTGCAAGTTCAAAGGCCAGCTCTCATGCACTGAGGCCTCCACCAACTTCCTAGCCGTCAAAGCCCAGCCTTGTGGCATCACGCTGGACTGTTTCTCATCCTCCATGACCAGGTACCTGAACTACAAAAGCCTGAGTTGTGATGATGGTGAGACAATTTCTGGGCCTTGGCATCAACTTTGTCTCGAAGAGTGTTCGAGATGTTTCTCCTTTAGACCGGGTTCTCTACTTCAAAGAGTGCAAAGAAAGGCCCAGCTCCATTAGGTGGAGTGGCTATTATAGATAAGTGAGAGAAATGCCACATCCCTACAAGATTTCAGCCCGACGAGTGATTAACGCACAATGTCTGCAAAAGTCAAACATCCCGCTTCTCCATCCCCGGAACCAGACCCTACATCCCAGCTACTCCAGGAGACCCAGCAGGCATCACAAGGCCGTTGCGCCATCACCAAAGACGACAACTACCCGTCCCGTCAAAGCCGGCTACTCCGTCTGACCAGAATATTTGACCAGCTGAAGGACGAACTCGTCGTGGTGCAGAGATTCGTGGCCGTTCGCGAGATCGACATGGTCACTTCGGGTAGATCGATCGATCCGCGAGGCGATCTGGCAGCGTTAAAGGGAGTCGTGAGTCGGTTCGACGAGCTGCTCAACATACCGAGTCCAGGTGGGCATGAGCCGACGTCGAACGTCTTGCGTTGACGTCTGCGCATGCAAACGTGCCGTAAAATACCTACTTTACCCCTGTTTCCCGGGCCCTACATGATCAGGACCTAGGCGTGAGGCAGCAGCGCTGTCCACGATGCCTCCATCGAACGCTGCCTTTGCTCCCAAAGCACTTGAAGGTACTCCACCGCCCTTGGAATATTTTCAAAGCCACTCCGCTGATAAAACTCCAGAAACACATTGTTGAAGCACGACTTGTGGTCTTCCAAGATGCGGTCCGACGCTGCTACGAACGTTGCCCATCCCAAGACCTGCTTGCCTGGGGAGTGTGGAAAGAAAGTCTCGAGGGTGTTGATGTACTTTAGTACGCGGTAGATGGGCTCTGCGTCTTTTGTCATGGAGGAGATGCCGGATGGCATAGTTCTGGATCTGTGAGCTGCTTGACGGAGGTATACGTGGTAGGACTGTTAGTTCAGGCTTTTCGCGAGCCAAGCCGAGGTGGCAAATTCAGGCCGTCGGAGGGAGCAGTAACTTATGCGATCGAACCCTTGGGTTATTTGAATCTGGAAGCTGAACGTGGCGACTTCATATTGTTCACTGAGTAAGGGGGCTGCGTAAACGCGCATTCTAACCAAGGACATGTCAGTCACACCGCAGTTCACGCAAGCGCTACGCAAGAAACTGGGATCATAAGTTGCTCTGGACGAACTGGATAGACTTACTTTCGTGACTTGGCGCAGTATGAATCCATCAACTTCACCGCCAGACAATCCTCTTTCCGCGCCGAAGTACTTGAGAGCAGAGTCGAGAACGCTTAAGAGTATTGGAAAGTCTTCGGAGCCAGTGACCATGGCCGCGACGAGGAGGGTGAGTATGCAGAGCAAGGTGGTCTGTTTCGTTGACTGAGGGTTCGGGTTAAATGCCACTCTCTTCAGGCTCGTGATGGCGCTTGCGTACATTCGACTTGCTTCGATTCGGCCGTTGCCAAACGAAGTTGGGAAACGCTTTGGGTCGGATTTCCGTTAAGATTTTATGGTGAGTTTGCTCTCTCTTGAAGTGGAACGATGCTACGGCTGGAACCGCGTTTCGTAGGACGATGTCAGTAGGGGCAATGGGCAGCACGAGATGCCACCATCCATTGTGTGGGCCATCAATTACAACCATCTCTCCGGCGATGTGATTCGGGACTCGGGGGATATTAGCAAAGACGGGATCCGGAGATACTCTTGATGCAAAAGTAGCGACAATTCTGCGGGAGGTAAAGCACTTGCCGAGGGCTGGTGCAATTCAACAAGACGACTTTCCAGCGGGTCTCCGGACTTTTGCAGATGGACAGCTTCATCAAAGACCAGATGAGCCGAAGGCACAGAAGAGACTTTAACCCGTTTATAGAGTCTTACTGTTGATGCGCTCGTTGTACACTCATTTCCAGACTTCTCCTTTCCGCCAACCTTGGCTGGTGGTGCAGGTGGTACGTGGAAAGCATCTGAGGCTAGATTCCGTCCCGAAGTATTTGTTCCGAGTACTTTTAAAGAGATTTCACGTTGCAATCGTCTTTCAAGTAATAAGTGGCTAGGGAGAGAATGTCCCCTTACTCTTCAGAGACCTGTCTGATGGACTTGCCTGCCCAATGGCCACGAACCGCAAACCCCTTCGCTGATGCGGTGTGTGAATCCGAGTCCGCTGCACTTCAAGCTGCGAGAGGTGCACTTTTGGCATTCTGGAGTTGCTCGATCGCAACTTATTTGACGCTTCGAGCACTCGAAGCAGCCTGCACGCCTCCGAAGTCAACAACACGCACAAACTCGGGGCCCCGGGCCAGGGAATCGAGCTGAGGGACCTCTTGTCTTTGGACGATAGGGACGAGGCGTGCTGGGCGTTATGTCTCTACCCATCTCTTGCCTGTAATCAGCCGAACATCAATCTCGCCTGCCGAAACTGCGCGCTGCTTTCCATGTGGTAGAATAGACTGCGAAGCTGTTGATGCGGTCCCTCAAAGTTGTCTTAGGTCCCTTGTCCGCAATCATGACGATGATTCAGGCTATCCCTATTAATGGAGAAGAGACAGAGAGACGACAGATGCTGGATCCTTGATGTTGATACGTGCGATCTAACCCCCATTCATGCATAGGAAGATGTTGACAAGAAACAATGCTGATAAGCGCACGCTGAGAGGGCGGAGGGCGAGGGGAATGGTTCTTTGCGTATCTTCAGATGGCACACTATGAGAAGCTGGCGATGACCCTGCCACAGGCGTGTATGGGCCTATCGAAAGTGATTTCCTACAACTCTATATATGGTAAGCGTACACGAGAATACCGAATGAGCCTAACGTTCTATTGCTGATCGTCTCGATATCGCGGCCATCTTTGAATCTTTGATGGCTTGGCCTCTGGGTCTGTAGCGCTGGATCCATCAAGACGCTGCGAATTCTTTCGCTCACTCATAGTGGTCACTTCTTCCATCTCTCCAAGCTCATGCTGTATCAAACATGCTTCGAAGTTGATTCCTGCCCCCAGCATTACTGCCGCACGCCTACTTTGCCGTCCCACAACCCGAGAACCGGAAAAGAGACAGGCTGTTGGTGTAGACGAAGCCGTCATGCACAGTCATCATCCTCGCGGTTGCTTGAATCCTCACTGGAACCGCCCTCGCCCTCAATGGAATCGTCGGAAGAGTCGTGTGTCTCCACCTCTGGGCCCAACAATCTAGGCCGCTTTGGAGTGCGGCCATCCCCTTCCCGATCTGAGCTTGCGTCGGGGAAAAGTAGTCTCCGAGTCTTTCCCAGCTTGTAAACAACCTCGCCATTGCCATCTTCATCTGAGTTGTCCTCCTTATCGTTCTCTTCGCTGTCCTCTGCGTCGTCCTCTCTGTTGTCCTCTCTATCGCATTCCTCGTTCTCCTCTCCGTCGTATACTTTGTCGTCCTCTTCGCCAAAGCTACTCTCTTCCGGGGTGGCCCTGTGCCGATGGACTGAGGCGTGGTATTCGGGCTCGTCCCCGTTACTCTCGCAATCGGAGTCGATGTTGCTGTAGGAGCAAGTCTTTGCAAAGGCATCGCGAACAAGCTCAATCATGCCAGACTTGAAGGTCGGGATGTCTCCGTCCAGTGGGATGGGCCTTTCATCGATCATACGCGATAGGACCTCCAGTGTGTAGATGACGCACTCAGTATCGCAGACCTCCCTGGGAACTTTGCTGGGTCCGTCCTGTAGCACATGATGTTAGCAAGATACGTCACACACGGAAGCCAGGCCAGCTCACCATGTCGAGCTCCTCCGCATACCCAAATCCAGTAATGTCTTCCAGCCACTTGCGTATGGTCTTGACAATGTCCGTCCTGGACCCCCGGTTATTCTGCGGATCGTAAAAGCGGAACGAGCACCGCTCGGTGTCGATCAAGAGAAGCATCCAGTTGTCGGGCGCGATGCAGAGAAGAGAGTAAATTTGGGAGACTGAAGGGGACTCTAGGACCTCCACCGGTAGCGAGGTTGGCAGGTCTCTGTCGATTCGAATCCACAGAGGGTGCGTGATCATGAAGGTAGCATGCTCCACGCCGCAGTCTGACCTTTGAGTCGCCCGATCTTGGATCAGCTGCACGAGTGTTCGGATCGATTCAGTTTCCAAGGTAACACCAGCCGTCGTGATCTGCTCCATGGTCCTTCTGTACTGGCGGCGAAGCAGACGCAGAGGTCCCGGATCTGGAGGCGCTTCGTAGGTGCCATAGTGGCCCGGATGTGGCTGCATTTCGCTGTTGATGAGATTACTGCCATAGAAAGTGTGGCTGTTGTAGTTGAACGCGGCCGGATTCTCGCCGTGCATAAGATTGGGTCGGATTGCGGGCTCAACCTGTGGCAGAGCGACACGGTGACAGCTGTTCCGGGTTAACGCTGAATGAAGAGGAGTAGAAAGAATAGGACGGACCCTCTGAGCGATGAGCTCGAGCTTGGGTGAGCTGACATGAGGCCTGTTCCGTGGACCACGCTGGGGTGTTCGGTCGCGCTCCCCGATTCGCCTGGACCATTATAAATGGGAGGAAGAGGGATATGCTCGGCTCCACGATGGAAGAAGCTGCGAGCGCCGCTGCTGGTTTGATGAGACATTGCCGGTGGAACATTAGCAACCGGATTCATCGAATGGACTCCTTCGAGAAGCCTCCTCGCCTTGCAACTCTATGGTTCAGAGAAGATACCAGTCACGTGGGATCCTCATCCGGGACCTTCTTATTTTGTACGAAGATCCCAGAGCCTCTGTGAGGTGGCGGAAGTCAGGCAAGTCGCTGAGGGGAAAGAACCGAACGAGATATTCTGTGAGATTGAACAAACAGAGATGGAGGCCAATCTCGATTTCAGGTACGACGTAACTGGAGGACGCTTTTCAAATTCGGTACGGGTGACGAATATGGCCAAGTCGCGACAACGGTAGAGATATAAAGGGCCGCTGAGCTTATTTTGAGGCCACCTCGGGATCTGGAAGAGTTTAAGAAGACTTGACTGGGGAGGAGCAAGGCAAGACCCACACAGGAGAGGAAAAAAGACAACTTCTCGTGACTTTGAAAGTCATTACTGCAGAGACCATAATTATAATGGCAGTAATCAGATCACATCTGATCATCAGGCATGAATTGTGATGATACGTGAACGATAAAAGTACAGTTACATAGGATTCCTCTCAGATGAGCAAATGCTGTTGGCTATGGTCCTGGACTTTGTCCTTCTTTTGAAGAGAATCAGGTGCCTTATGGATGTTATACCACCAAAGCTTGCTCAAGGTCTCTGTTGGCAACTTGGAAGGGGCAGAGGAAGGCCTTTGAATTGCATTATGAAGATGTCAGCCTGACACAAAAGCAGTGTCACCCATCTTCATGCGTGGTAGGTGGATGCTGTGTTGAAAGAGACTTTGCAAAGCCTAGGAATAAATCACTAGAAGGACCCAGCTGCTACGAGGCAAAAGCCGAAGACTGGTGGCGGAAACATATGGAGATACCGTCACCCGCTGCTTGGATATTTCCAAGGGGGCGACAAGGCCGGAGGGTGCAACCAGGGCACCCAAAAATCGTTTCCGTGAACGTGTAGGATGCTTCCATCTACCGACTAGAAAAGGTAGCTATCTGGTATAGTGCGTGTTCGACATGACAACATGATGCAATCGACCGACAAAAACAAAAGCAAGCAGAATGTCTGAGCTGCAGATTTATGGCAGTAACCCACCAACGCAAAACCATCCTTTCGACCAAACCCTCAAGTATCTGTTGTGCGAGGAACGTATTCGTCGGCAGCGTCTTCCAGATGTCCCAAGCCAAGGTCCTCTTGGGCATCCAAGTATTTCCTTATAGCTGAGTCGATTCGCTCTCGCTTCGCTTCCCGCTGATCGATCTCCGTTTCAATCAGACACTTCTTGCGCGTGAGTTCTTTCAGCTGCGCTTCGATGAAAGCGAAGCTAACCACGCCTTGGGAGAACGAGGTCGGGGCGGCGCTGTCCTTGCCGTCCCGGGCGTCGGCGGGCCTCAGGCGGATGGCCTCCCACGACAGACGGAAAGTGTCGGCCAGCTTCTCAATTTCGATATCGACGTCTTTCAGTCTGTCATGGGCATCGTCAAGTTGAGCTTGCGAGTCACGGATATCCCGAGACGCAGCATTAATGCGAGCCGAAACGGTAGCAAGAGCATCAAGCTGCTTCTTTGTATCGCCGTCTAACGGCGCATCCATGGCAGACGTCTGAGATGTTGAAACGCAGCTCTCCTCGGGGAAGTCGAATTCGACGCCCTGAAATGGACGGCAAGGGTAGGCACCGTCGAGGGGAAGCGAAGATGGGTTGACGCAAGTGTCATGGCCCTCAATGGATGGCAAGACATTGCACCCGCTAGAACGTGAGCGGGAAGGATCGTCTAGCAGCTTGTCGAACCTGGCGAAGGCAATGGAGCTGGTGCTTTGGGACATGAACCTGGTAAGGTCGCTGGTCTTCCTCCTCTTCGGATGGGTTTCCTGGTCACCATCGACGTCAAGTGGTCGCAGATATGACTTCTCGGCGTGACCTTCACCCATGCATACCTCATCTTCCTCGGCCCCAATGATATGAACGTCTGACTTTGTGTCCTCATCAGACACAATCTCAGTGGTTGGTCCTACGGAAGAGCAGGTCAGAGAGAGCATGTAGCAAGGGGCAGAAGCGAGCTGGAAGCTTGAGAGGAGGGACATGGCATCCCACAACCATGGCCCAATAAAGGAAGCTACTCACGAAGAAGCTGATGCAGAGGGGTCGCCGCGAAAAGTTTTCGGGAAAGTGTTACGCCGTCAGGAGGAAGCGTCAGCGTTCGGCAGTCGCGCAGACTGGGGAGGCCAACGTGCTTGGCCGGAGTATCTGTTGGGCTGTAGTGGTCGTCGTCATTCGCGCGAAAGGAAGTTGGAGACGTCGACTTGTCCATTGCAACGGGACGGAAGCGCTTCTCCTGGTTCGCGAGGGCTGTCTCTGATTGTAAACTCAATTGGCATATCGAGATAAGGTGTGGAATACTAACCTTCCACAGAGGGCTCGACAGAGGGCTCGACAGAGGGATTCCGTTACTGTCTTACTCAGATGATCAGGCATTCCACGGGCCACGAGAGCCTGGCACGGGGGTCGCATGGCTCTGCTGCACTGGCGAAGAAGGCACGTCCGGTTGCTGCCACCTTCCTACACGCAGAGCCATTTGGATCGCTTCGGTGCTTCTTTCCTGTTCCCAAACATGCTGCAACTCCTCTCGGCTTCGCTGTCCCACGAAGCTGCCCATGGACCAGGCGGGCAAGTGCAAGTGCAAGTGCCTTACGTTCGGTCACGGCGGATATTCCTTCCTCCTCTGACTCCTCCGACTCCTCTGACGCATCGGTAGGTAGGATCCAATGTACCTACCTTGGGTACCGATTGCCGGATGCGGCATTCGCTTCCCACGAAGGTGTTGGGTTGGAAGTTATCACGAAGTCAGAATTTGTCTGCATTCCTTTACTGATACCTCATTTACGCCCACTAAGTGCTTCTACGGGAGTTGCCACTGCTTTCGTTTGGCCCGGTTTTCAACTCGATGGAAGTAATGGATGGATGGATTGCTGCAAGGGCAGTGAAACACTGGCGATACTGTAATCCAAGAGGACTGAAAGGTAAAATAGAGAAGTTTTCGGGACGAACTTCCCTTTCAGTGACAACCTCCCGGGATGCGGTTGCAGTGGCGTGTAACCGAATTCCCATTCGGGCTCGACCTGCGGCCCGTTGAGCTGTTCGGCATCATGACACGGCCCGATGGACACGCACAGCCGTCCGAACCTGGGGAATCGCTAGGTATTGATGAATAGCCCGACTGGTCGATCGAGGAGCCTATAGTTGAGTCTCAACTACTACGTTCAGTTCTTCATACTGAAAGTCGTATGTGCTGCATATCTCGTCACACCGAAACCAAACCCTTCGAGATCAATCGAGCAAGAATGGCCCAAGGCACTGTTACCCGGGAAGCGCTGCTGTCCTCCTCCAACGAACCCATTTCCATCGTTGAGCGTTCCATTCCAGAAGCAGACCTCGGCACAGTCGTCATCAAAGTGCTCGCATCCGGCCTTGCCCCCTGCACACATTTCATCCACAAAGGCCAGGTGCCTCAACTCAATCTCGAATTACCAGTCGTTCCGAACCCCTCTGGCATCGGCCAAGTGCATTCCATTGGTCCGGATGCCGTGCGCCTGAAAGAGGGCGATCTTGTCTATGTTGACGGCCTCGTTCGCGGACGTGACGATCCGAATGTGGGCGTCATGCCAGGACAAATGAACGATGGCCACCCGGGGAGCAAGCAGCTGGCGTGGAACATTTGGCGAGACGGGTCACTCCAGCAATACCGAAAGGTTCCTCTCGAAACTTGTTTCCCCCTGGATGAAGAGCGTCTATGCAATCAGCTTGGCTACGATGCTGGCATCCTCCACTCCATCGCCCTCTACACCGTTGCAGCTGGTGCTCTCCTGAAAGCCGCTGACCTTCAAGTCGCCGAGACCGTAATCATCGGGCCATGTGGTGGTATGTTCGGCGGCGCTGCTGTAGAATTGGCGCTGGCGGTTGGTGCCAACGTCGTTGCCCTGGGTCGATCCGAGGAGAAGCTCGCGGCGATGCGTGACAGACTCGGGCACCCAAGACTGTCAACGGTCAAGATGACTGGGGACGTAAGTGCGGATGGCGCAGCCATTCTCAAGGCCACTCCAAACGGGGCTGGCGCCGAAGTCTTCAACGACTGGACCCCTGGGGTGCTGCCAACATCGCCATACTTCCTCCCGGCGGTGATGTCCCTCAAACAGGCCGGGAGAGTCGTGCTGAGCGGCGGAGCCCATGGGGGCTTGGAGATACCGTACGGAATCTTCCTGATTAAGTGCCTCAAACTGATTGGCAAGTGGGCGTGCGAGAGGCGAACCGTGGAGCAGGTCATCAACATGGTCACCGAGGGGCAATTGAGGATAGGAAAAGAAAGTGGCACGAAAATCAGGTCCTTTCCACTCGATGAACACGAAGAAGCCGTCGAACATGCCAGAAAGAATGGGGGATGGAGGAACTACACGGTCGTCGCTCCTAATCGTACCTGATTAGATCTGGGGCAGGTATCGTACTTGAGTCCTGATCAACGACTTGGGGAGGCCACTGGAATATGCATATGAGAAGTAGATGTCAACAATGGCAGTCTTGTGTTATTTCGGCAGTCGTTTATATGTGCCCACGGGAATGCATGCAGAAGATCCAGGGCATAACGCACTGTCGATCTCATCTGCAGTATCCACAGCAATGTTTGCGGGGCGCTCTTGTAGCTTGCAGTCGGTTGTATAGAGATCGTTATGCACAGCCAGAGAACCAACCAAGCCTATCAACACCCAATGGCGACTCATCTCCTCCAGTAAGATATTGGAGAAGTGTGGTTCTGGCTCGAGATGTATTGCATTTGTCATGGAGTCTCTTGGCACCCACTGACACCTTGGAGCACCCCCAAGTTTTTAACGAGCTGTTACGCGATGACAGACCCGTACTAATTTCCCTTTCTAACAGATTATCTGCGGTATAATCTCTCGCCGTCTGTTATTGTCAAATATGCCAAGCAAGCACAAGGTTTGCTATTTGTATGGTATCATGCGTGTGGGAAGTTATGAAATTGCAACGAACCTGAAGGCTGAGAGACGGCCAAGAATCTCGGCTCGATCCGTCCCATAGAGTGACTCCCGTCGAGCCGGGCCAGGCCATCCGCCATAGCCGTCGGCGTCTGCGGTAATAAGTAATGGACAGGTAGCATGGTGGCTTGGCGTTCAGGAGAGTCGAAGCTACAATGCTACCTTTCCGCTGCATCGGTGCTATAAAGGACGAAGGCGAAGCATTATGTCTAGGCATGCCAAGGACCTCGAACTAACGCCCTCAACGACCGAGGGGGCTTACAGCAAAGCTCGGAGCTACTCGATGCCCCGAGGAATACAATTCAATGCACTATTGGAAGACGTCTCTAGACTCGAGAGTTGAGGGCGATTCATCATTTAATCTAGCCGAAATAGGATACCCAGAGGGCTTGAGAAGCCTTTGGCAACCAAAAGCCTGCCTTCTTTAACTTCAGAGGTCCAATATCGATTGCTAAAACAAGTTCAACCTAAAATAAACCTGGACTATTCACATCCCGCATCGTTGACGTCCCCAAAAATAGAAATGTTGGAGATGTCGATGACTTCGTCGCCAAAGGTGACCAGGGAGAGGTTGATCTCTCGCACCGCCGACTCCTCCACAGAAACCGGGCCGAGAACGGCGGCATCGCCGCTCTCCGTCGCAGACGTACAGTTCATGGTTCCGTCGTTGACGTTTCCAAATATGGATATTCCAGAAATGTCAATGACCTCGTCGGAAAAGGTGACGAGGGAGATGGAGATGGAGTCGATCTGGATGCTGGGGAGGTTGATGACGACGGGTCCCAGGAGCGATAGAGATGTGGTCTGCCGAGGCTGCTGACCAACAGCCTGAGTGGCTGTCAGGCTTGCCAACATGAGGAGGAGAGAGTTTTGGAGGAACGACATGGTCAAGTTGCTCGTGGATACTATGTTGACAGGATTGTGTGTTTTTGAGATGGCCCAGAAGTTCTAGGTTGAGCCGAGGGGCGATGATGGCCTTTTATAGCTACTTTTGGGCCCAACCTGCCGCAATCTTCACCAGCGACAGCTGACAGAATGTATCGTGCTTCCGGCATGGATCTCGGTCAACCTGAACGTTCCGCAGCCTTGGTTTGGACATTTCTCGGTTCTCCCACCTAGCCTCTCCAAGCGAAGAACATCGTAGTAGGCTTCGTATGAGGTATTTCTCGGCTGGTAGACAGGCTTTCGGGTCAGTAGACAACACTGCAAACTTCCGGATCACCTGCCTATTCCACGTATTTGCCAAGACCCGAGAGCAGACCTTTTCGTTCCCGAGCAGATTGGCCAAGCGCAACTAGCGAGGCCTTGGGATGTTGTCATGAAACCCCAGCAGACGTGGGTTGCATACTTTCGAGGCTAGAGCAGCAAGCCAATCAAAGGTGCAGGTTGGTCTGAAAAGGGTGGTGAGTCTTCGTAGAGTCGACGGGTTGTTCGGAAGAAGGGATATCAGACAACTTTCATGTCAAGAGCGTACAAAATAGAATATGAAATTTATGCCAATGAAGGACCTGGTATCTTCCTCGGATTCTGCAGCTTTACACTGTAAATTTCCTTGGGAAGATCAGACAGATTCTCTCCACTCCTGACTGTGAAGCTCCATGCATTACTTGCCAGCATCATCATCATGATATCCCACAAAAAGACCTGCTGGTCTGAGTCTATTAATAATAGAAAGAGTCACTCACAAACAAACTAAGAGGCTCAAGGCTTGGTCTCACAAAGCTACAGAAGTAGAGGGTCTTCTCTTAGACCATCTAGCAGTCCACTACCACACCACTTTGGGATAAGTCAGGATGCAGGTAGCCGATGACGGGGTTCTTAGTGGCCAGACATATTGGTCGCCGACAAAGATGTCTCGAGAATAACGCTGGGGAACGACATGAAAACCTCATCGCCATGCAGGCCTCCTGTCAACCTGCTTCCAAGTAGGGCTCTCGAGGTCACTGGAGGTTGTTTGCCCTCCCCACCAAATCCCTTTTCAAAAAATCTCTCTCTTTCCTCTCTTTCCTCTATTCATCTCGCGTTCTGGTGTTTCGGCCCTTGGCGTCATCACCAAAGATCACCAAAGACGCGTTCCTCGACCCTCACATACGCGTCTGCTGATCCACGAAAAGTCACGAAAGATACCCTCATCTCGTTTTGTCTCCGTTTTCCCTCTTCTCTTTGGCACCGTCCTTCCGGATTCCACGATGCTGCCATCCTCTGTTCACAATCAGTACGTCCGGTACAAGGACAACACGAAGGAATTCCTGACGTGGCTTTACGGCGAGTCCAAAAAGCACCTGAAGGCGAAGAGCCTGCCTCGCGATACTGATAAGGTATCAACCCAGCACTTGATCCCCATGGCCGAGGCTTGCAAGTCCGCCGGAGTTTCCATGCCGTCCAACCAGCGATTGTTTCTCGAGCAAGCTGTACATCTCAGACAGAAAGTCGCCGCGTGGTACTGCCGGACCAGCTCAGCGCAGACGCTCGCGGCCGATGATGGCCACCGCTACTTCAACGATTGCCTACAGACCATCTTGCTTCTGTTCCCGGGCCCTTTGCCGTCCGCCGCCCCTCAGAAGCAGCCCTCGGATGGCTCTTTCGTCGACGCGAACCGCTTCAACCTCCTCAATCTCGAGGGCATGCTCGACGATGTCTCCGACGACGATGCCGCGCCTCCGACAGACGTTTCGCCAGCACGCCCTGCTTCCCCCAAGATCAGCGCCG
Source organism: Colletotrichum lindemuthianum (assembly GCA_001693025.2). Taxonomy (NCBI): domain Eukaryota; kingdom Fungi; phylum Ascomycota; class Sordariomycetes; order Glomerellales; family Glomerellaceae; genus Colletotrichum; species Colletotrichum lindemuthianum. The sequence continues at coordinate 157,707 of MASP02000084.1, read as the reverse complement.
CCGCGGACAAGAAGCTGTTTGACCTTGTCGACGACGCCCGGATCGAGCTGCACTGCATGCTCAGCGAGATCCAGGAGATTCGCGGCTACCTCAGAGTCATCTGGGCCAACTATCAGGCGCGGAACCTCGACCTCGTGTCGGCGGCTCTTGTCACCGAAGCTGCTTTCGAGTGGATCCAGATCCTGGACGAGAACTTTTGCCAGAGAAACCCAAAGACCAGCTATGTCCAGGACATGATGGAGTCCGTCATGCTGGGGACGCTGTCCGACGTCCACGAGAACCTCGCCAAAGTCCACATGAGGGGCAGTTGCGTCCTCCTCGAGTTCCATAACGCTTCCGCGGGCCCCAAGAAGCTCGTCCCCTGCAAGAAACGCGACATGGAGCTTCTCGATGGCTTGAGCGAGTGGACCATGCGGCCAGCCCACAGGCTCCTGGTCCGAATGTCCAAGGAGACGGACCTGGTAGACGAGGACAATCTCCCCAAAGACAGAGAGTACGGCCACTTGCGGCAGCTTGAGTCGTACTCCCGCCGCCTCGTTCCCAGCGGCGAATGCTGGTGGGCCGACCGCTTGATGACCAACCTGAGCAGACCCCAGACCGAGAAGCGCATCTATCTCGCGACCGTGGCGATGACGACCATCTTCCTCGACCTGTGGAACACGACCGAGTTGATCTACATGACGGCCGAGGACTACACCCGTCTCAGCAGCAGGTATCCGCACGAGGATTGGGGATCCAACGACCCAAACCCAAAAGAGCCAGAGTTTGCGAAGCACGCCGAGGAAGGGCTGCAGAGTTTCTTGCGCTGGCTGCGAAACGACGTCGATTTCCCCGGCAAGAGTTGCATCACCATGAATCCGGTCCTGGGCGGTTTGACCATCTTGGCCGCCCACGTGAAGGGCGTCGGCGCCGAGGTCAACACCGACAGCAGCGTGTGGAACATTGTGCCCATGGCACACGTCTACAACCGCGGGCGCGTGAGGAAGCAGTGGCCTCACGTCTGGCACGACATGGAGGCCGTCATCGCCATGCAGGGCAAAGAAATCTTCACGGTCCAGCGCCCCACGGACTCGATGCAGTGCGAGAACCGCTTCTGGATGGCCAACGGCGGCAGGCTGACTGACCTGACGCACTTGCGCAGTAAGAAGACCGACATCCACGAGCACATGCGGAACAAAGGCTTCCCGCGCAAGGCGCCGACGCCCAATGAGGCCTTTGAAAAGGTCCTCAGCGACAAGCACGTGAACAAGTACTGGAGCCAGAAGAACACGCCCGGGTACCGGCGCGAGCTGAACCCGGCTCCCACCCTGACCAACATATACCGCAACACCACCAAGGTCCGCTGCCACACGACGCGCTTCCCCATCAGCGACGAGGAGACGATCGGCAAGGTCGAGAAGCTCGTCAACGACTGCCTCGCGGAGGAGGGCAAGCCGGCTCTCAAAGAGCTCACGGTCCCGCAGTTTCTGGACGGCTTTCTCGCCATCGTGCAGTGCGAGGTCCCGGTTTTGTTCTTCGACTGGGTCGGCTTCAGCAGAACCTGCCGGATAAGTCTGATGCTCGTCACTCTGGAAAAGGGTGAAAGTATGCCGCGCAACGCCGACGATTTGGACGTCAGACTCTGGGCGGACATGTTCTATGACGACGAGGATCGCTACCTGTTGCACGAGATCCGGAAGAATCCCGACAAATATCGCTACGTGACAGTCGGCCACGCCAAAGAGTGGCAGGAATGGTGCACGTAAGTTGGCGTCTCCTCTTGATGCATGTTTTGGCCGTTCGCTGACCGTTGACGCAGGGAGATGGGCATGTACCCCCGTAAGCTATACGGCTGGGACGACAAGTATCGCCACGCGGCCAAGTCGCTCATGGCCCACTGGAAGCAGTGAGCTTGGGGTTTATCGAAATGAATTGCTCTCGGGGTGGAATGCACGAGGATACCGGAGGATGAGGGTTTGCTTGCTTACTTCTTGAGAAGCTTCGTGCCTACGGGTTGCGCGGCGTTGTACGAGTATTTGGCCATGATTGGCCTCGAGCGACGAAACAGAATGGGCCGTCTGGGCGTAGCTGCTGGAACAGCAAAAGTTGCTATTGACGTACACGAGCGGATAGCCATGAAGGCATCGACGTGTGTCATCCAGAAGATGACGAAGGTTCACGCAGGACAGCATGTATGGGGGAGAAAGCGCCAGGCTGACTCTTCGAGCTGGCTAGGCACCTTAGGTAGTGCCTGTATGTCCACAACCAATGAGGTAACATGCATTCGGTGACGCTCAGGTGACGCTCAGGTGAGCCTCGGCGAGTCTCGGTAAGGCTTCGGTGACGACCCCAGACACGGTGAGCTGTATTCCTGCGCATTTGAACAGCTTTAAACACACCCTATCGTACCGTAAAACATCTTGATCGTCCTTGCGGGCTCTGTATTTCGTTGCTCACATGCTGGTTGACTTGCCAGCGTCATGCCCTGGGCGTGCCAATGGTGGAAATCCTCGCCCGTCTGCTTACCCAATAGCATGCTGCGGCTTTTTCACTGTCGCGACTGTTTCTAAGCAGCATTCTGCCACCGCCACGTACCGCTGCCTGGATAGACAGACGTTGAAATCGTGACCAGATTACGAGACAGCAACGTCTTTCTTTGGCTGTGTGCCTTTTCTCCTATTCGAGCTATTGCTACCAGGCCAGCCATGTCTGGCTCCCGCCTCTCGCCAGCATTGCGTTTGGCGAGACCGTGGTCGCGGCGCGTCTCATCGTGCGCCGCCACCGCCACCGCCACCACGTTGTCGAGATCTACACCACAGCGAAAGCTGGCATCTACGCAGGGCATGCCAAAGTCCGCATGCTGCAGCAAAGCGAAGAATCCGGTGCCACCACCCGTCCTGTCTCGAGAGTTCTGGACATCTCGACCAACATGGCGGCGCGCGGGTGTCAACACCTTCCGGTGTCTCGTGGGTTGCACCGTGGGTGACTTCTCCGCCATGTGGTATCTCCAAGCCTTTCATCCCGAGATGGCGGTGGCAACCGTGATGGGCATATCAAGTGAGTCTGCAGCCGATCTACCTCAACTACGGTGTCGCGACCACGACTGACCAAGTACGTATAGTGGCCAGCGGCTTGTCGACCTCTCTTCTCCTAGAGACCGTCCTGCTCAAGGTTGGAAAGGACAAGCTGGCATGGCCAGTCGCTGCCAGGACCGCCGCTGGAATGAGCATGATATCGATGATCACGATGGAAGCGGCCGAGAACGCGGTCGATTACCATCTGACAGGCGGAGCTGTGCAGTTCGACGACCCTGCATTCTGGTGGGCGGCGCTGGTATCCGTGGCAGCCGGCTTCCTCGCACCCTTGCCATACAACTACCACAGGCTCAGGAAGTTTGGAAAAGCGTGCCACTGACGCTCGAGAGTAGGGATGTAGGATACGATGTACTATCAATGGTCACAGGTGGTGCGATGGGGGCTTTCTCAACCCATCTTTAACCTTCAAGGGGCTCTCTCTTTTTGGGCTGATGCCAATAAAACTTGAACCAAAGCTGGTCCTTCATGCATCTGAGTTCGGCGTTAGCGCGGCCCGCGGCCTCGTAGACATGCAGAAGGACTCACATTGCGACTGTATGCATTTGTGTACGTTGTGTCGGCGCCATTCGCCAGCAGCGTCCTGACGACAGGCATAGGATCTCCTTCGCAAAAGTCCACAGCCGCACTGAGTGCGTTCATCGTCTTGTCTTGAATGACGATGTCGTCCTGCACCAGCTTGGGGTCGCGGTCAATCAGGAGCTGGACGACGTCGCCGTTGCCACTCTGCAGGGCCGCCACCCAGCTTTCCTCGATGCGAGCTCCATGGTCCACGAGAATGCGGGCCGAGTTCGAGGAGCCACCGTAGGCAGCCATGAACAGAGGGGTGAGGTGCGACAAGGCCACGTCTTCTTCGCTCACGTGCTGGAAAGGGGTCGCATTGACGTCTGCCCCGCTCTCGACCAGGTGTTCCACGATGCTGTCCAAACCAGAGTAGGCAGCGAGGTGAAGGATGGGGTACCGTCCGAAGCAGTAGCCGGTGCCGATGCCTCCCTTATGCCGGAAGTAGAGGTAACTGATATCATGTGCATTCGGGGCCTGATGATACCACATCTCGTTGGGGTCGCAGAAGGGGGCGCCCCTCCTCAAGACGACGAGAGCGTGGGCTTCGTCTTCGGCGCTGGGCTCGTCCTTCAGCGGGTCGTCGTAATGGGTTCCAGGCCACAGAAGGCGGGACACGAACGGGAGACCATGGGATTGGAAGTGTCGCTGGTAATAGATCTTCAGTGCGTAGTCGGAATGCGACCGGCAGAGGCATGCCATGCGGAGCAGATCCAGGTGGTTGTCGATCTGGTCGATGATGGCGTCGATTACTTCCGGAGGTAGACTGGCGGCCGAGGCGGGACTCTGATTGTCGCTGTCCGTTGAGCCGGGCCCAACGTGCAAGCAATGCTAGTGGGAAGGAATTCATGCGCGTGGTCTGCCTCAGACTGGAGGCAAAGGCCCATATTTGCAGCGCGCCACCATCACCGCAGGTCGACAGCGAAATGGACTGCTGGCGGCCCACGATCAGGGCAATCACATCGTCAAGTCTTCTGCCTCTGGGCCTCTGGCCATGATTCCAGCGACAGTTCTCCAGGCAAACAAGCCAGACGCAATAAGACGAGACTGCCACGAGACTTTCCTCCCCGAACATTACTGCCATTTGCAGTTCTGCCCGCTAAACTGCGCTGTCCGCTTAAGCCTCGGTTAATAGGCCGTCTCTAGCGCCTGGAATCGGTAGGCGCGAGAGTTACAGCGCTACGACAGCAGATTAGCGGTCTTGTGCGCCGCCGACCGGGCAAAGTCCCACCGTTTGATTGGCTGTTTGTTTGACCAGTGGTGGCTTTCAGCGGGCTACCATTAGCGACCCTCATCCTCTACCCTACCTACCTAAGTAAGGTACCTCACCTCAGTACGTTCCATTACCTTGATAGGTTACGTCAATTGGGTACTGACGGGAGCTAGGTATCAAAGGCGAGATGCAAGGGGAGATCTGACTATTCGGAAAATAAAAGAAAACTTGGAGACTGTCAAGGGCTGTGTCATCATCTATCACAGCTGTTTGGCCTGGTGCGCGAGTTGTGTTGAACGATTCCGTCGCGGCGCTCACGATCGCGTGGTAATAGCCTATAGGGCAGGCACCCGAAGGACTTCTGACGCTACGTCGACGAACCATCGTGGACGACAGCTGGAGATTATCAGGCACCTTAAAGTTACGTTCCACGAGCCTCGGAGAACTTTTACTGTATAATCACAAGAGCAAACGAAGCGGAATACCCTACATCTCGCACATCCAGTAAATGAGGATCCATTGTTTAAGGTGATGAATGATGGGCGTCGACCCCACCAACTCTGATTGAACTACCTATAACAATAGTACGTCTCCCCCCCAAACTTCACCACCTACCTACTCCACGATGCAGTCGCTGACACACTTGAGCGAAGAGGCCTGGTCAACGAATGGCTTGATTGTATCACGAACCACATTCGCGGCAGGAACATTGCTTTCCCCGTGTCTTGCAGGACATTCAAAGGAAAGTAGACACTTTATGAGCAAGTATGTGCTTGTGCCAATATATACACGAAAGTCAGGCCGCGCCCAGCCCCCCCTCACATGCCGTCCCTGATCATGGCGTTCACAATCTGCACATGGCGGTTCGCGTTCGTCTCGCTCCATTCCGTGTCGTAGTTCAAGCCGTACGGCCAAAAGTGCGAACCGCCGCAGCTGATGGTGGCGCCGCTGCCGTCCCACGACCTCAGCAGCGGCAAGGCCGTCGCCCAGTCTCGGGCGGCGCACTTGCGGTCAAAGGCCGCCGTCTGGCCGACGCCCAGCGTGTGCGAGATCTCGTGCAGGGCGGTGCGCTCGTTCATGTACGACCGGTTCGAGCCGAAGCGGACGTCGCCGTTGTAGTTGGCCTCGGCCGTGGGCACGCCGGGCGTGTAGTAGACGCGGAGGTTCTTGGTCGCCGAGCCGAGACGCGCGTGGCGGGCCACGGCGAGGCGCATCGCGGCCTCGATCTTGGAGTAGGCGTCGTTCTGGTCCGCCGTCGGGTTGGCGGCCTTTTCGAGCGTCCAGGTAATTGCTCCCTGCGCGGCGGCGGCGTAGGCGGCGATCACCGTGATGATGGAGAGCTTCATGTTGGATGGGACCGCGTCTGGCGGGCAAGTGGACGGGTAATGTGTTTGTCCGCTCTTTCTCTGTGGCCTTTTGCCCGAAGAAGAACGTTTGGAAACTCTGCAGTTTCTCTCGGGGGGATATCCAGAGGACACGACCGCAACGGAGAACTTCCCATGCCTTATATCCCAGGGCCGACTGGCATATCGTGAGCTTCATCCCGGCTTCGCGTCCCATTGGAGCTTCTCTGGTCTGCTGACAGGACGATGATCCCCAAAGACTTGCCTTTTTAGGCACGTCCGTCGACGGCATTTACAAGTGGACGAGGAATCGTCCGAGACATCCACCAGCTAGAGATGGCGAGCGCGGGCGAGCGTTCCATCGGAGCTTTCTTGACGAGATGAAGGGGGTCAACCGTCAACCCAACTTTTCTGTGGCGTCTCGCCAGCGCCCGCGAATGATGCCAATGAAGGCCTTCGATGAGACGAACAGCGCTGAACAGAGGCTCTTGGCCCGTCACAGGGATCTCCCCCAAGCCTGAATACTTGCAAGGGGCTTCAGAAAGAATGCAACGGTCCCCCCGCTCGTGCTGAATCAGACTTCCATTCCTGGACTTCTTTGCCGTCGCTTCGTCTGCTCTAGATTGGCTCGGCTCTTGTTTAACCTTATCGGCTAAGGTTCTTGACAATGGCGACCTTATTTGGCTGGGACCCAAGACGACTGCCGCATCCTCTGCCACTTCATCTCGGAGCTCTATGCTGGTCTGCCGAAGAAGGTCATGGCCATGGCTTTTTTTTCCGTCCACAGTGTCACCAGAAAACTCGAGCCAAGCATGATCCGGCCCGGTGACATCCGGACGCGGTGTGATGGCATTCAAAGACCTGCTTCATCTGGCGATTGACGGACGATCTCCATCTTTAGAGTGTTACATTTCAGATGGGCTCCGCCGAGTCGGTCCGAGCTGGACATATGTACGTTACACGTAGTAGAGCCCGGGTGACGAATCGAAGTTTACTCAAGTCCTGACTTCAGCGGAATGATGAAGACGTTTCGGGTGTCTCGTTTGAATTCATGTCACAAAAGAACCTCCTCGATGAATAGGTAACACAAGATACAAGTCACTGGCCGAGGAGATGATATGTAATTTTACATGACTACTTGCGCCGCCTAGCTGTCTAATCATCTATCCGATGCAGCTGACAGGCGCCCTCGCGGATTAACCCCAGATGCCGCATCATCATCACCGTCTATCTCTCTCAAAGAGTGGAGTTTGTCCATCGAATGCTAAGAGATCATCAACCGCTCGTGTCTCCAAGTCTTCCATCCGCGTCAATGCCATCCATACTACCCCGTCGTACCCATCCGAAAACCTCTCTCACTGCTGTCCCTCCTCGGCATCGTCCTTCCAAAACTTCTCAAAGCGCTTGACCTGGTTGGAGAGGTTGAGGCTGACATCGATGCCCAAGTCCTGCAGGATGTCGAGCATCGTCGTGCGGAAGATCATATCCCTGTGTTCCTCGGGTACCGTCGCCAGGGTCTCGAAGAAGGTGTTTCGCTGTTGGACCTTTTCCTGCGGCGTAGTCTTCGGAGTCTTCTGCTCCTTGAGCTCTGTCTTGGTCTTGGCAGCGGCTACCATCCACATGTCCACCACATCATCATCCGAGGTTATGCCAGCCGTCGCGTTGCTGCCCACCTTGTCGCTCGGCTTGCTGCCCAACTTGTCGTTCGGCTTGCTGACCACCTTGTCGTTTGGCTTGCTGCCCATCTTTTGGCCCATGTTTTCAATGACTGGCGGCTTCAGTGTCTTGGCGACATGCATATGGGGACTCTTGGTGACCGTGATGGAAGGTTGGGCCGTCTTGACTGCCTCTGTAGCGGTACCAGAAAGGCCTGGTGGCTTGAACCGGCTGGTGCCTGTGTTGGCAAGGCCGGCCAGCTTGTTACTGTTGCTGGCTGTGTTGGAAGAGCTTGGGACGTTGAGTCTCTCCCTGGCTGCGTTAAAAGTGCCGGTAGTCTTGAAGCCTTGCAGGGTAACCTTATCCTTCGCGGTAGCAGAGAAGGGGGTGGTCTTGTTGCCCTCAGAGATGGTCCTGCGGTGTTTGGCAGACATGAGTGTCTCTGGGGCCATGTTGTCGGGCTTTGCCTTCTTGATGAGCCTGTGAGAAACTATCTCAACGTCGTCATCCGAGTTGTTGGTCGTCTCGGCCGCGTCGCGCTTCTTCCGAGCAACCGGGGGCACGTAGTCCACCGCCGTCAAGGGGGGAATTGGCTCAAAGTAGATCACCGACTTCCGGCCTCGAGTCAGCTTGTACATGTCCATGGTATTTTCATACGCCTCGCCGTTCGTTATGCTTAGGATCACGTCGGAAAAGAGCCAGACCGTGTCACTGTTACGGGTGCCCGCCCACTTATCGCTGATGTTGTTGCAGTTGCGGAACAAGCAGATCCACAAGTCACCCTCCCAGATCCTGTCCATGGCCCCAGAGGCGTACTTGGATACGAGCCTATAAATTTGAGACGAGGTTGGCTTGAGGTTTTGGACGGTGACGGGTCGCTCAAGCTCGGCCAGGATCTTGGATCGTAATTGAGCGTGCCAGATCCTGAACTGGCTATCCCCTGCAAAAGTTGCGCGCGCAAAGTCGATACAAGCCTGTTGGAGCTTGGGTCTGCCCGTCGTCTCATCCCTGTCATCAAAGGCTCGCTGCTTGGCTGAGGCTCGCATCGTGGCAGTCTGACCTGGGGATGTGGTTGCAACAGGTGTCTTGAATGACACTTCAGCTGTTGTTCCAGACAGCAAACCACCTTGAGCTCCAGCTCCAGCTCCAGCTCCAGCTGGGGATACCTCCTCAGGCGAATTGGCTGTGATGGTGATCTGTGGCTGAGCCGTGAGCGTCGGCTGCTTGGTCGAGGTGGTGTTGAGGGCAGTTGGCCCAGCTGCTGCCAAAGGCAAAGCAGGCGACTCATGGGTAGTGGCGATGGTTTTATCAGCAGAGGCTTCCTCAGTGACCATAGGCTTTTGAGTAGAATTAGCAGGGGGCTTTTCCAGGGAAGAACTTGGAAATGGAAGAGAAAGCCTTACCAGAGCAGCTGGTTGTGTGACTGAGGCCTGAGTGGGCAAGAGGGTGCGATCAGATTCCACAGTTGATGTCTGAGCAATGGCAGACTCAGTGTTGGCCGAAGGATCGAGGGTCTTGGTGGGATCGATGGGGTCTACAGGATCGACTTTTGCTACAGAGTTGGGACCAACACCAGACACTGGACCGATTTGGGAGACAGTGCTTTCTGTGGCAGCAGGTGCAACTGCGCTGGCGGCCTTGGGGGACCCATCACCTAGAGAAGAGGCGTCACTTTTGGCTGAGCTAGAATCGGAGTCATCAAGGGCCTCGGAGAACCTGAAGACCTCTCTAGACATATTGGCGAGAGTTGATGGATCCTAGGTACTTGAGTGGTTAGCTATGTTGTGTTTTTCTGGTGGTTGGGATAATTGTGATGACATATGTGTCTGGTGGAGATCATAAAGAGAAGTAAAGTAATGTCTGGTACTGGAGCAAGGTAGACTAGATCGTGAGGGTGTTGCATGTAAGTCTTGCTTGGCTTGGATAACCCAGCATGTTGAGAATGCGTAAACTAAGGCAGCTTGGGGGCAAGAAGCAAGTATTGACCTTAAGTCCAATAGCATCACTTATGAGGCAGTGAAAGGATGATTGCAGATGGTGTAATGCTCTTGGTGACTGGAATGATAAAGGTTAAGAACAGAATAAGGGAGTGCTTTACCTGTAGCTGACTTTGTGGTGGTAGTTGACGGAGAAAAAAGAAAGCGAAGTCTGTTGGTAGGTGGTCCAGGAGATGAAGAAAAATGGTTGAGAGCAGGAGACTGGCTTGAACAGAGGTTAATAAAGGTAGGTTTTACTGCGCAATATCGGGTAGGAGCTTTCCACTTCGTCATGCTGGGAAGGAGGGTTTCGTGATGCAACATACCTTGTGGAAGGTGGTTCTCACTGCCTGGTATCTGGAAAGAGATTTCTTCTGTGTACTCACCTTAGTGTTAAGAATCAATTCCTCACTGCCTTAATAAGTAGGAGGTTGCTAGTATGCAAAGTCGGAAATGAGGCTGTATACCCCTAGGTAGTGTCAGAATACCTACGCGGGCGGGGGGTCTCAACAGTGCCTATACAGTATGTTAGCAACCTGAACGGCAAGTACGGCCCTAACCCGTTAAACAGGCTCCTTCTTGAATATGATCAAAATACTCCTTCTATTTCTATTATATTAGCTGTGAATAGTATATATAACTGAATATCAATAATATAAACAGTTAACCAGAGATAGTAAGAGCGATACTATAGTTACAATACAGGAAAATACAAGGGTTTCTTGCCGTTCATGTTCCAAACAGTATGTAACATGAGTAAGTTAGTCTTTTACCAGTAACAGCCAAACCAGCTACTGTTGAACCCCCCCCCCCCTCCCGGGTAGGTAGAGTCTTTTCCGCCAAGTTCCAGGCAGGTGGTGTCCACTGCGTGTTGTTCACTGCACAATATCCAGTAAAATGGTTTCTGTTTCTGTAATATAAGGCAGGAGATTTCTGCTTCGTTGTGTTGGTAGGGAGGTATCTGCTGCGTAATGTCAGCAAAGAATTATTTGCTGCGTGATCCCAGGAAGGAGTTATCTACCAGATAGTGGAAGAAAGGAAAGAAAGTAGAGATTTGGGTATTGAACTGAGTGAAGGTTTGCTTATGTCCTGAGTGCGGTAAGGTTGAAGAAGAAACTAAGTTGAGAGTTGAGGATTAACTGTAATAATATTTAGTTATTGCTATGCAGTGTGTACTAGGAAGGAGCGAAGCTGTAATAATATTTAGTTATCACTATACAGCATGTACTGGGAAGGAGCGAAGCAGAAGGTAGAGAACTATATATAGATATCCAGTTCTATCTTGAGTATTATAGATAATAAGAAGAAGAAGAGTGGTATTTGATGCGAAAGATAAGTAATAGTAACTTTATAGTCTACTTATGCTTCCCACTATTAATAAAAGGGAAGATAGGAAGGAGCGAAGTAGAATATAGGAGACTGTATGTGGGTATCCAGTTCTATCTTAAGTGTTGTAGATAATAAGAATAGTAGTCTTTCAATGCGAAAGATAGGTGAGAGCGATTTTATAGTCTACTGATACTTCCTATTGTTAATAAGAGGAAAGATAGAAAGAAATGAAGCAGAAGATAGAAAACTGTATATAGGTATCCAGTTCTGTCTTAAGTGTTGTAAATAATAAGAAGAGTAATATTTCGATATGAAAGATAGGCAAGAGCGATTTTATAGTCTACTGATGCTTCCTATTGTTAGTAAGAGGGAAAATAGGAAGGAGCGATGTAGAAGTTCGCAGGCTGAGCGTAAGCTTCCAGTTATGTGTTGGATATTGTTAATGGTGAGGAGAAGAGAAGGTTAAACCTGATACATTAAGGGGGGAGACTATCTAGTCTTCTTGTGCCCTCTATGATTAAAAAGAGGGTATATAGAAGGTTGCAAACTTGAGTATAGGCTTCTAGGTGTGTATTGGATATTGGGGATAAGAAGGAAGAGGAGAGAAGGTTGGATATGGAGCGTCAGAGAGAGAGTTTATATAGACTGTTCAGGCATGCTCTCAAGCATTAGGAAGGAAGACAACAGGAAAGAGCGAGACAGAGAGAAGTATGGAGATAGAGAGAAGCAGAACAGAGAGTGTCAGAGAGAGGGTTTATATAGCCTATTCAGATAAATTCCCAAGCATGAGCAAGAAAGACAACAGCAAAGAGCAAGACAGAGAGAAACAGGACAGGATAGAGGAGGATGTGAAGGACTTGGAGACAGGCTAAACTTAACCCTGGTTGCTATGTTTTGTTTGGGAAGCATAGTGGAAGAAGTGTAGAATATTAGCCAGAATCTAAATCGCAGATGGAGAAGATGAGGAAAGACCTTGAGCTTGCAGCTTTTAACTTAAGGTAGCAGAGATGTGCATCTCAATAATTGAGAAGAGACCCAGGTTCATCAGGTTCCACGTCACCAAGTTAAATTAAGTAACCAGCTTTAAGGACAGTTTATTCAACGAAATGCAGAGGAACTGATCAAACGGCTGGGTAATTCGAGATAACTTCAACGAAAGTTGCGATATTACTGCCACTGAACATAGTAATGACAAGTAAAACAGACAAGACGAAGTTTTTCAAGACATGATGTACTACATCTCGCAGCTAATTACATTGACGAAAGACCACAAACCCTGGGAAGCCCCAGCATATGGAGGCTGGAATTTGCTGCAACTTCGTGCTTCGACCTTTGGTGGCGTTTTTGAACCGGAGCTGTGCTACAATGGGCCGCGTTACAGACCTTGCACAGCACCAAGGCTTGGTTGATGAAGTATTGATAAGAGATAGTTAAACCTGATCAATCATGAAACTGCAGTAACAATTTTGTATTCAATATCCGTTGCCAGATTGCCTGGGCTTGTCTGCATTATTGTCTCTTTCCAAAATACCTGGCCTCATCTGCATAGTGCTGTAATAGTGCCGGCAACTTGGCAGATGTATGCGAAACATGGATGGGATATTACTTCGATGCCATTGCAGGTAGGAGAACGAAAGTCTTAGGGCTGCAGCGGAACTCCTTACGAACGATAGTCACAAAGGGTGAGCAATTCGCCAACTTTTTATAGCCGACAGGATACCTAGAAATTGCTGCTTGCAGCCTCTGATTCATCATCAACAAAAAAAGCTAGGTATGGGACACAGGGGGTGGTGATGGACTCTTTCCATATGTCCGGGTAACTTGAGGTAGCGGAAAACAAGCATCATCGTCCCACTTCGGCGCGGCTTCGATCTTGACTTCCGACGACCCGGAGCATACCACCTTCACCAAATGTGCAGGTCTTTTAAGTTGCGGCAACCTCGCCGCCGAAGCAGAACTCCAATGCATGCAGAGCGTTGACGCGAAGATTGTCCAGAACATGCCGTCTTTCGGCGGCGGTGGGCAGGGATTCAGGCCCGTGATTGACGATGTGACTGCATTTGTCAACTCATCGCAGCGTTTGTATGACGGGAAATTGGCAGACGTGGTAATTCCTTTGCTCATAGTTTCTGGGACACCCTCTTAATCGCGGTAGTCGGAGTTCGGATCGAAGTGGGAGACTCGGCTGGCGAAATTCATACTGACCTCACAAAAGCCATACGTAACAGGCGCCAATTCCAATGAGGGAGCCTCGCTCGGAACGTATGATCCAAAGGACATACTGCCAGGCCAGTAATAGAATGGTCTTCAGTCTACCAATTGTCCTGTGCTGCTTGAGGTCCAGTAAGTACTCGCGTTCCTCGTCCGCCTTGCATCTTCCAGCCTCATTCGGCATAGAAATCGGGAGAGCTGGTTTGGCCACTTACTATTACGAATACGCCGGCAACTCCAGCAGCATTTCACCACTGCCTGGGCTAGGGGCAATTCACAGTGGTGAGCCTCGAAATTCTCCAAATGGTTCGCAACCTGTGAATCTGATGCAACTTAGCCGAGCTTTCCATTACTTTTGGGACGCACTTTCAATACCGCAGCAACTCCACAGAATTTGAGTGGAAAGTGGCAGACTTCATGTAAGGTGAGTCTCGGTTCTGACTTCCGACGTACTGATAGAAGACGAACGCTGAGCCTTCAGACCTATGGCTCTCAGTTGCCACGGACGCCTCAAGGGGTCCCAGGTCCGACACGATCTCCTCGCCAAAGTATCCATCAGCTTCGAACCACGCGGTTCTCTTTGCCACCGACGGACACATTGCTCCACTTTAGTTTGCAGCTGGACTTATAGATCAGTGATCAGTCCAGTGAGGGGATACTTTTGTGTCCAGGGCATAGCTTCTTCGGAAACTTGCTACTTAGGTGTAAGCGGAAGGAGATATACTGTGTAGTTTGTCAAACTGGGAGCATACCTGCTGAAATCTATAAAACATATACCTTGACCGTGGTGGGTTTTGTCATGGCCAGCACTTAGCTTGGGAACTGAAAAGCGGTCAGTACATGTCAACTTTCCGAGAAGAAGCAAGTCTACCCTTTGTCGATTGAAAACATTCAATAACGTCCACTTATACTTTCGAGATTGGCAGATTATTATAGGACACAGTAAAAACGTGCTGGCGAGTGACAGATTGCTTGATTATTGTAGCAAGTATGTTTGAACAAAACTGAAGTGTTATATCCACTGGGCGGGTGCGGATATGTCGAAGAATTGATAGATTCAGGGAAGTGGCAGTCAGATGGACTGAAAACCACCGTGGCCCTCGCATACTTTGTGGGCGAGAAGCGGTTTCTCGGCAGACCTCCGTCCCATTGGCGCAGTGACACCCTTTGGCAAACAGTGGTCTGCAGTATATGTGCGGAAACACACAGTCGCACCAGTCGTCACGGCTGGGATCTTTCTATGGAAGCTCACAGCCCCCGATTTTCGTTGATGTAGAACGCACAATGCTAATGGCACAAGTCTTTTGTTAATCACACGCCGGATCTCTCGGCTTCTAATCCGCTACGACGGAAACCAGGGTAAAGATGGTGCCCAGGTGCAATTTCAAAGCTAGTTCTGAGTAGTAAGTTGGGCTGATATGTTTTTCAAATATCATAAGAGTGTGGATGGTGAATAATCTGGCAACTCTGCGCTTCTCTTGGTTGATGATGAGCGAGGTGGATGGGGGGTTTCCGAGGAAAATTCAGATACACGCTCACATCCATTTATGTAGGCGCGTCGGCGCGAGTACGGTATTCACGTCGTTTCCCCGTCATACAATCCAGGCCTCAGTACCTCTGGCACTTGTGCTGATCTCATGGAGAATTACTTTCGTTACCTCCAGAAACTTCATTCAACGAAGTTCAAGCTTAAAGAAGTCCCGTGTCCTAACAGAATTCCATTTATCACAGGGCAAATGCTCTACAAGTTGCTGCTCCTTTAACCACACACTTTCTCATGAAGGCTCTACATGAAGGCTATTTGGCATGTTTCTCATCAACTAGCCCCCAAAACTTGTTTCTTTCGAAGAGAATGACTCTGATTGATGCTCCGTCTCATCGTTGGCACCCCTCTTCCTTCCTTCTGTACGACGAAAGCTTCAGGGCAGGTTTGGTACCAGGCTTCCTCAAGTTACCTGCATTATCAAACTTGAAATTTCTGGACTGAATATGGTGTCAAGCCCTCTAATGAAGCTCTTCGCGCCTTCTGACCTCGTCTCAGTGCGTAAAACAAAAGGAGAAGCTGCTTTTGACGTCGACGTCGTGAGATCAGAGTCTCCACAGCACCCAACTAGATCTATCTTATATATCAACAGGAAGCCTATCCTCTTGGACTTTTCTCTCCAAACACAACGTTCATAGCTCCAGATTTTCAGGTAAGTGATAACCATAACTGGAAGTAGCGCCTTGGGTCACAATCTACCAAGTTCCTGCTAATTACTCGGTATTTAATTTTAAGGTGAACAACTTCACCCAACGTCTACTGCCAGACTCTGCCGTGGCGACTCTCACGACAACCTTACAAACACAACACTTAGCCCCGAAGAATACTGGTAAGATGGCTCCAGAAACCCCTTCGACACCCGGTGACGGTTCTTCGGCCTCGACCAACAGTTCGGTCTACATCGACCTGACCAACGAGACCCAGAAACCTCCTCCCTCGTTCCCCTCGCCGCTCTGGCAGGATGTAGGACGGTTCCTCTTTCCCAATCCTCTCGACACTTGCACCAACAACGCCCTGCAGAACCTCGAAGACTACTGCGGTCAAATGGTGCAGAAGCAGCCGAAACAGAAACCCACCCAGAAGGTCATGACCGCATCTGCTGGAACCCCCTGTGATCTCGTCGCCCTACCAGACAAGGCGGGAGATGTTGCACATGCTGAACCAACTGGTCAGTCCATCACGGAGGATCATGGTACGTAAATGAAGCACAAGCGATGTCGCGTTGAGTTGCCTTAGTTCAACGTCTAACGGTCCTCACAGAGAAATCCCCTAGGGGCCCCCAGTCGGTGGAGGAATCACAGACGTCTGATTCGAATTCGAGTGACACGAAGTCGCTTCCCGAGACCCCCCCGTCTGCTGTCGAGAACAACCCTCATACCAAAGAGCAAACTTACCAGTTCCTTGTGGTTCGTGTCCCAGCCGACCGAGCTACAGATGAACAGCTTCAACGCCTGCAGACGTGCGCCGAACTTCTGTTCCAAGACGCCATCCTCTACAGAATGCTCCATGGCCCCGAAGGAAGACTTTGATAACGAACGAAAGCGAAGACAGGGTCAGGATGGGGATTTGGGCTTCGGGAGAGCTTGTCGTGTGATTTAGAGAACCCCCACTCACTAGTCCATATGCACTCGAGCACAATAGACGATGAAAAGATATATCGCGTGCCTTCGTGCCATGTAAATCGCCGTGCTCTTTTTTTCGTTGTCAGCTCGAAGCTGTGGGTGGAAAGCTCAATGCGCGTTGGTATTCAGCTGATAGTCATACAATGAATGGGTTGGTTGGGCTGCCCCCAGGCACGATATCTCCCTAACCCTCTATATCTACAAGAAAAGCAACCAGACCCAGCACTGGCTTGTTTTGCGACCCCCCTTGCCGACCGTGGACAGTATTGGTATTATCCCATGATCCCAGGCCGTAGACGAAGCCACTTATCGAGAGAAGCCCGCAAAGCACGGCCTTCTGGAGTTCAACCATGCTTTTCCTCACGGTAGAACTGCACCAAAGTCGTCTCTCTTCCGAGTCCATTTGCGCTGGCGTCTTTGGGGAACAGAAGTCGCTTCGGGGTTAGCTGCGAGAGAATCGTAGACCGTGTTCACCGGCTGCTCGAGTTCTGGCGAGACGTGTGTGCCACAAAAGGCGTTGGCAAAAGCCTTTGAGATCATCGTGTGAGGCTCTGGGGTGCACTCCGACTGGAAGTAATGGGCGCCGTACCATCTCGTGATCTCATTGACAAACAAGGGGCCGCCGCTGCAGAAAGCCGAGACGTCGAGCCTGCAGCCAACTTCGAGGGAGCGGAGTCCGGGAGCGTCCAACTCTCGCAAGCATTCAAAGACGTCGAGAGCATAGTCGTGGACCTGGGCGCGTGTCAAGCCGAATCTCAGGTAATCTTCCTCGCCCGTCTGCGTCTGGTCGCGGAGCCGTCCAGGGTACGAGATGGCGGTGATGACCTTGCCCTCGCGACCCCGAAGCCCGCGCGAGCTAGGAACCGTGACGATGAAGATTCGGAACTCGCAGCGTGTGATGAAGAAGACATACTCCTGGTGGAACCAAGGCTCACCCGACGTCGGCGCAGGAGGTCCTGGGCGGTCGGGGGATGTGCAGGTAAGTGTCGGCTTGCAGATCTGCTCGCCTACGTGGCTCGAACAACCGCTCCAAGATCTCTTGCTCAAGGTTCTGATGCCCTGGAGTACGCATTCCCCGTCTCCGAAGCAAGTGACGGGACGCCAGTCGCCCTTTGATGTGGCAACTTTGTCCATCTTGAGGATGTCCGGGACTTTTTCACCGTCCGCTTCTGCTTCCTCTCTGGCAGGGTATACCATAACCTTTCCCTCAGCAGCCGTGCCAACAAGACTGTCACTGTATTTGTCCAAGACATCGTACCGTTCCCAAATCATTTCTCGGTCGGGGAACCCTGTATCGAGGATAACGATGATCAGCTGCGTTTCGTCTGGCAATATCAAATGATTCCGCAGATTGAGCTCGTCCAAACCCTTTTCGAGTTGTATCCAGGTCAGAATCGTGGAGTTGTGGAAGCCGATCGCTTTGGACCCAAAGATGGACGTGAGCAGAGATTGGTCCATCGACAAGCGATCATTGTCGTCAATTTCTGAGAGATTCGGAAACAGACCATTCAGTATTTCAGCTTGGTCCCGGGTTTCGGGCAGAGGAGGACTCTCGCACTGCGACGGGCACCCGGGCTGGAAGGAACAAGAAGCGAACGCCATGTGTTCTGGCATGAATGGCGCCGAGTCGCCGAGGTGTGACCCGTCTGTCATTGGGCACTAGACAATGAACGACTTGTTGGCAGCGCTCGAGTTTTGATTCGGAAGACGAGAGGGGGAATCATCGGCAAGTTCTCCTGTGCTGCTCAAAGAATGGTCGATTTCAGGCGATGACGCGCTGGGCGACGAGATGTCGAGGTCTTGGAAAGCAGAATCGAGATCCGACGTAGAGGCAGGTTCCTGGGAACGCTCGTCATCGGAACTCTGATGGCTTCCATCCGCGGCTAAGCTATCGCAATGTTCTTCGGCTGAGCTGGTGCCTTCCGACCCGTCCGAACACTGCGACGAGAAGGTCGCGTGGAATGAAGTCGACATGACGGGGGAGTGGAAGGCCTGGCAAGATTCAGTCAAAGCAACCTCAAGACGTATGGAGAACTCCGTGCAACCAGACCTTCAGGGACAGCCCAAAGATTGAAACGTGACGCTCTAAACAGAGAAGGATGGCTTCTTCGATGGCGCGAGTAAGATGAACGAGATGCGCGTTTTGGCTACCCTGGGATGAGGGGGCCGAGGAAGAAGGGAAGGCGAAGCAAAACACCTCAGAGATTGGAAAGAATTCGATCGAGGGGTAGCTGATGGTCATCGACCAATCGAACGGGGAAGAAACATGTAAACAAATGAGACACTGAGTGGTCTACCTCTAAAGCTTTTCTTCGTCTCAGCCTACGTTACCATCTCCGTGGCCTTGCTTTACCTGGGCAGCGATATACCGAATGGCGATGCTGCTTAACTCCTCCCATGACAGTAGCTGCAGCCTACAAGGAAGCTCATATGCTTTTCTTTTTACAATATTCAAAGAGGAGACTCAGAGTGACTGCTAATAGCTGATGCGTGTTCGGTATGTTACAAGCAGTATATATGGTGTATTTGTGCAACACCTACATTTGTGTAGGTTTGCTTGCTCATTTGGAACCATCTACTTCAGCTTCCTCTATGGGATACTGTTCACAGGCTACCAGGCTGAGCGTAGTTAAGAACGTCACCCTGTCAGTGGAAACTCGACTTTTTCAACCACTTGATCAGCTAAAATAAAATACTATATATTAGGTACAAGCCGGTACTCAAGCTTAGCTTCGTTAGACCTGCAGTCACAGGAACCCAACATCCCTTGTTCACCTTACAGTCAACAGCCTCTGTGGCCTTGTGAGTGGATTGATGTTCCTTGAAACGCCACAAAGGTGGGAGCAAAGAAATCAGGCTCGCTCTATCAAGCTGCTGAAATCTGTAGTACCTTGCTCTACTTAATCATTCCATCTAGCTATCTCATATTATACTGAGTCTCCTCCTCACCTGTTAAACCCAGTTTATTGTTGAAGTGTAGCTGTGGCTATAGATTGCTCCTGTGTAGTGATTTATGTTACGCCATGAGGCCTGAGACCAGGTGAACAGTGAATATCTTATTTAATGTACCTCTTACATAGCTAGATGTTCTATATGTTGCTCACACAGGCTACTAATATCGATATTGTGACTGGAAATACTCCTGGCCTTAGAGCTACCTTACTTACTTCCAATGCATTGTAGAGTAATCCCAGCTGCTGTGGATGATGGTAGTGTTGCTGAGATTGGGGTTGTATATATAGTTGCCTCTCCATCCTCTAATCCTAGATTCTGTCTCTCTGCTGCAGGCTCCTTCTTAGGGTTAAGTTACTTCAAGTTCGGCTGTGGATCTGGATACACAGGTAACTTTGAATTCTGACTTAGAACAGATTGTTTCGTGTCTATCGCGAAGCTGATTGACAACTTTGTCGCGCCTCTGTCGTGGTTTCTTGGTCTATCAGATGTTGGATTACGACCGTTCCAATTCATCATGCAGCCTGTTTCCGTCCATACCGCTGCCATGTCCGGCCTCGGCAGGCAGTTTTCGAAGTCGACCTGACAAACCATCCCCGCCCACTGCAGGACTGCTTGCCCATCTACATGCTCCAGGATGGGCTGCTGCCAGGGAATCATATCATCACGTGCGTTGTCACCGCAGACTTGGTCCGATGGCCACGAGCTCTTTGCATAGAAAGAAAATAGGTTTGGGGAGTTCTGTTTGCGGGGGAGTGGTCTTTTATTAGTATCAGTAGTTTCTCTAGTTGTTTGAACTTGCAGATTCTGCCTGGATCAAATGACCTCGGCAGCGGCTGTTGAACAAAATGCATATTTGGGAGGCCGTATGAAGGACTCGCGGGACACTAAAAGGCTTGAATACGGCATGAGCCCGCGCGTGGGGAATGGCCGATGCTAAAGGGTCTAAAGACCAATATACCTGGATCGTGCCTAGAAACCTCTCTGCGGCACGCACGTCGTTAACCGAGTAGGATTAAAATAGGGTGAAGCTCATTTGAGCATGCCTCAGACGGTGACTACGATGACTAGGACAAGGACGACGACTCGGACGACGGCTAGAACGACGATGACGAATAATAATAGCGAGCTTTACGAAGAAGACCGGATCAATTGAGAAGAAGCCCTCATCGATTTCAAAGCAGTAAGCAGGCATGGTTGTGGACTGTGACAAGCAGACCGCGGTAGCAACGCCAAACACAGGCTTTCTACGCACTCCCTTAGAGTATCGAAAGGAAAAGTCTAAAAAGAATACTGCTTCGAAGGGGAGGAAACTTGCAACTGAGCTTCCTCTAAGAGCTATAGGTCGAGTTCAACGTCATAGTCAAAGGCAAGCATCTCTGTGTTACGTGTATTGTGTGTACTGCCAAAAGCCTCAACTAAGTAACTGAAAACTAGTATTTCAGTTTATTGAGACTTGAATGCTTTAGTAAGATGAGAGGAAGCTTCAGCAGAACTGCCGCAATTCATAATAAGCCTTCAATCTATGACGACACCAGCTATAGCTATGCTCAGCAAAATAACCCGCCGGCGATGACGGTAGATTGTCCTGAAATGTAGGTCGATTCGTCACCGAGGAGGAATCCAACCAAAGCAGCTACTTCTTCGGGCTTTCCCATCCTCGCAATGGGAGGAGATAGATCGGCAGCTACGTTGTGCTGTCCTTGAAGCGGCTCCATCATTGGGGTATCAATGGCGCCACTGTCAAGTTCAATATCCGCCTCTGAGACATGCGTTGAAGTGAAACCGGACAAGAGGTAATGGGCTCAGTCACGGCTTTACACAATTGACTCAAATCTTCATATTACCATACTCCCGCGCCGCACTTCTCGTCAGTCCAAGAACGCCGTGTTTGCTGGCGACATAGGCGGAGATGCCGTGGCTTGGGGAGCTCCGAAGGCCCAAGACACTCGAGGCGTTTACTATCGAGACTCCGTCGGAAAGATGCTTGAGTTCTTCGCGCATAGAAAACATGGCGCCGGAAAGATTGACGTCGATGACAAGATTCCAGTCTTCGTCCGTCTGGTCTTCGAGTCGAGTCAGAGTTGTACTACCTGTGCCGGCGATGTTGGCGGCGCCATCGGGATGTCCGAAATGTACAACTGTTTTCTCCATCCAGACCTTGACCTGATCGGGGTTCTGGACATCGAAGACGGTTGCTTCCACGCGTGCTCCCGGATTGATGGCAGTAACTTGGCTGACCGTCTCTTCCAAGGAGTTCCCCTGGACGCCCGAGATATCGATGGCCCTTATACACGAGAGCACAACACCCGTAAGAGGTCCATCTTTTAACTTTGACAACAGTTCCTTAAAAGTCTCGCTAGAGCACCTCGGGTGTCAGCCAGTTTGAAAACAGTCCGAAACTCCGCGCCCTTTGGTGGACGGATCACGGACAGCAGGGACGACTGTGCATGGCCGCATCGTATACATCGCGCGTCATACTGTCAATGTAGGTGGAGGCTTACAGGCCGAAACTCTACCCTAACCAAGCAGATCAAGCGCTTTCACAATCTTGGTCGATGCTCCGAGGTTCTCGCGCAATTTCAATTTACACGAATGCCGTAAGTCCGTGTCCGATGGGTAGCGATGCAGCGCCGCCAAGATGCTGTTTGACGTGATTGACGCTCTACAGATCGTGTCTCCTTAAGCGATGTCAGGTTGTTTCGCTATATAGCGTTCAGAATACGTGTTCGTCTTCGAAGCTGGCTTACGGAGCGTGCGAAATGTCCTGATGAAGAACCAAAGTTCCAGCGACGGGCTCCGCGGCTCGGAGGACCCACCCGGCGGTGAAGTGACGATGTTGTTGGTCTCGGGCTCCGCGGACGGGATCTCACGATGACATCATGAGCCCCTGGGGCCCTGAACAGCGACGAAGAAGAGGCGGGAGTAAAAACTCCCGTGACCCCAGGTCTGGATTGGTTGATGGAATCATATCCTTCATCGAAATCATGCCGTCCTCCATCGTAAACATGTGGTCCTTCGCGTTGATGCATGGTGGCCCATCTACACCTCCTCTTGGGGTGTTGGCCTGGGCCGCAGCGGCATTGTCGTTCTACGCTCTCTATCAATACTTGTTGCCCAAACCTATCCAAGGCATCCCTTACAACGAAGAGGCTACAAAGACGCTTCTCGGAGACATACATCGCATTCAGAAAGAAGCACCCAACAACCCCTTCGGGTGGATGATCGAACAGGCTCGACGTCGCGGAAGCCCCGTGTCCCAGTTCTTTCTCGAACCATTCGTCAAACCATCTGTCGCCATTACCGACTTCAGAGAAGGCCAGGACATCCTCATGCGACGCAAAGAGTTTGACCGATCAGATTTCACCATTGCGCTTCTGAGTGGCGAAGCCCGCAACTTGCACATCAACCTCAAGACCGGGCCAGAGTGGAAAGCCCATCGTCGGCTCCTCCAAGACCTGATGACTCGTGCATTCCTCCAGAACGTTGCAGTGCCGAACATCTACAAAAGCGCTACGCGACTGCTAGAGGTGTGGAAGACGAAGACTCGAATGGCAGCAGGACGGCCATTTCTCGACGAGATGGACATTTTCTACGCCGCCCTGGACGCCGTCTTTGACATTGGGTTCGGCGATGCTGTAGAACACAGAGCCCATGTGCCGCAGATTGCCAAGCTTGCACAGACTTCCGATGTCGACCTTAAGGATCTGCACAATGCTTCCGAGAGGACAGGCGCCGTCGAGTTCCCTTGCGCGCCCATTCACCCTGCGTTTCAGGCAACACTCGACTCGGCCGAGACCGTGAAGGGAGTAGCCTCATGTGGGTTTCCGAATATTGCGTGGTGGCTCATTGGCTTGAAACCTAGCACGAAGCGGATGAGGGCGATCAGAGATGGGTTCATCAAGGACCAACTTCTCAAGGCTGCCCAAAGATACAAGACTCAAGCAGCAGACGAAAGTGACGACTACATCAAGTCGGCAATTGATCTCATGGTGCATAGAGAGGGCACTCTTGCTGCGAAGGAGGGAAGAGAGCCGGTGTTCTGGTCCGATGCCATGAGAGACGAGGTAAGAAGCGTCCCTAACTAATGAACACAAAAGTCTGACTAGCCTGACTGATGACACAGTCAATTGGCTTCATCATGGCCGGGCACGATACCACCAGCACTACTCTCTGCTGGGGCATCAAGTTCCTAGCCGACAACCCCTCTGCCCAGCAGAAGCTGCGCGAAAGCCTTCGGCAAGCCCATGCGTCAGCCTTCGCCGAGAGACGTCCACCGTCACACGCCGAGATTACTCGCTCGAATGTCCCATATCTGGATGCTGTCGTGGAAGAGATGCTTCGTCTGGCACATACTGCCATCTCGCAGGAGCGACAGTGCAAGGAGGACACCGTGGTACTCGGACACCCGATCCCAAAGGGTACGACTGTCGTCATAGTCAACAAGGGCCCCGGCTTCACTGAGCCAGGATTTCGTGCGGACGAACACCTCAGAAGCCCATCTTCGCAGGCAGCTGCAAAGGACCGGGGTATCCGCGCTTGGGACGAGCAAGAAATGGACCAGTTCCGTCCCGAGCGGTGGCTGCACAGCGACGACAGTGGTGCCGAAGTCTACGACGCCGCCGCGGGACCCACGATCCCCTTCGAACTCGGCCTGCGCGGATGCTTCGGGCGGAAGCTGGCGTACATGGAACTAAAGCTTCTCACGACGCTGTTGATATGGACCTTTGATCTTCAAAAGTGCCCGGAGGAGCTGTCTAGCTACGACGACGTCGAGGGCTTGACACGTAAACCGAAGCAGTGGTATGTGAGCTTGAGAATGGCGGAGTAGGGACATCACGAGGCAGGGCTTCTACCGCGCTCTTTCACATGTAATCAAACTCGAGAAAGGAAAGACCTTTGTAGACTCAGTTGTATGGATGTACCTGGCAGAACGCAAAAAGTAGAGAGAGCTTCTTCATCTCTCTGTCCCGCCCAACATCTTCCTCGCCGCGATTCGCGAATCAAACCTCAGCCAGCGTGTCTGCATGAAATGCCAAATCGTTGCCCAAGGGCGAAGAAACCTCCAAGATGAGAAATCCTAGCCACATTCGGCAAGTCGTGTCGCTCGAATCGCGCTGTTGTCTCTACAGCTGCAACAAACTGATGACTTGGCGCATCGAAGCCGGGTAGTACTTGGCCGGAGCCTCCTCCAGGTAGACCTTTGCCTGGATCAACGAGGCGAACAGCTGAAACTTCAGGCTCTCGAGGTGCACGTATGGAGCAACAGGCAAGCTGTTGCAGATTTCCTGCATCATGGAAAGCACCACGAAGCCGCTCGCAAGTGCCGCTGGAAGCGTGGACTCCTAGCCCGACCCGTTCCTAGGGTTCTGAGCGCCATCCGGTATTAGAAACGTTCACATGCAGTCGATGCAGCCTGACTTACCTCGTCGGCCTCCATTTCCATCTTCGGGAACACCCGCGACGCCCAGGTAGCGATGGCAGAAACAACCTTTGCATGGCTGGCCTTGGAAGGGACCGGGTCGTAGTGGTTGAGTATGAGCTTCTTCCGCTGGCGGCTCAGAACAACCAGGGACCAGAGGCCGTCGTTGACATGCATCAATGGGATCAACAGCGACTGTTTGAACTTTGGTGCTTTGACTGGAAGCCCCAGGGGAAAGCCGTCGAAACGCAGCGAGATGGGATTGAGAACGGTGACTGGGGCAGTGGCTCTCGCTCCGATGAAGGAGCTCATGAACTTCATGACTTCGCGAGTCGTTCGGCAATCACATTGAAGCTGGCGCTGGACACTTTTAGCAAGCATCGGAGCGTCCACGCAGGCATGAGATTCGGAGCCAAAGTGCAACGCCATGCGATGGAGACGCGATCGGAGTTGGAGACGAGGCAAATGAAGATTCTTCGTCAGTGATTTGCCGTTGAGGCTGTCCTTGAGGCGGAGCATGGCGTCGGTATTGCAACTGATATTGACGGCGACTCTGGAGAAAAGCTCGTATCGTCAGTTCAGATTGGGGCAGGTTTCTTTCTCGACGCGCTTACCTGGTGGGCTGATCAGGGGTTCAAAGGCGTGTCCGCTACGACAGCGTATTGTAGCTAGTTTCCTTGAGTCAACAGATCGTACGAAGGGTAGGAACGCAGAGGACTGTCGAGATCGGCCGCCGAGCAAGGTAAAGCAAGTCGGGTAATCTGAAGGAATTCGAGTCGAGTCGCGGAGACGACTTGATCGAGGTCTCGCTCGGAAATCGTGTTCCCTAAACTGCGTCCCCGTGCCTGAACGAGGTGGCTTTTGAGGTTTGCAATAGAAGAGGTGAGAGAAGAAAAGGATGGTCTTGGGCAAGACCTTGAAAAAAGGAAGTTGCCCCAGAAGCTTCCACCAGGTTGGGAGGGCGAGCTGGCTTGTCTTGGAACCGCCGCCAGTGACTTGCTGTGACGCTGTCGCCAGTTGTTTTGGCTTGATGATGTCGTTGTATGACTTGCCTTGATATAGCCGTCGAGTGCCTGAGTTTGGTTCTCTTGTCGAATACCTGAGGCTGACTCCAGTGGTCCCTACCAAGACTTGATGTTGTCGTCGAGTCTTTGGGACCAGTTCTGCTTTCATTTTCTTGCTGCTGTCATCGCATGTCTGGATTTCATGTTGTCGTCGCATCTCAACTCTTTCTGTACTTCCAGTGGGAGGATGGGCAAAATCAACTCCAGACAGCAATGGACAAGTGTGTGCCCTCTTTCTCTTTCACTCAAATATAACCATATGAACTACCCCATGGTCTTTTTGCCATGGCAGTACACGGGTGTTGAGAATATTCAGAATCTGCCGCCCAAGCTGGATAGGTAAGTTAAACCAGTTTGAAGCTTTTGTCAGAGGTAAACAGCTCATTGCTGTATGCTCAGAAAGACAAAGAAAGCCTTCAATGTCTGCTTTCTTCTTTAGTAAAAAGGCTTGCATCAAGTCCAAGGTGATTCGTGTCCTCAAGTTGAGATGCTTCCAGGGACAGCTGGAAGCCAAGGAAAGACTCGTAGCTTGACACACGTGAAAGTTGTCGAGACTGGTTGGGGACATTGCTTCATTTTGTTTTTGACAAGGATCCTATAATCCATAAATACATCTTGACCGAAAGCTCTTTTCAGACCGTGTTTCGTCCTGGGTAGCCGCCTGCTTTCCGGAGGCCTTTGACCCCATACTCTTCCCGTTGCGGGCTGAGACGTAGCGAGTGGTTGTTCTATGGACCATTCTTAGCTTGATGGTGCCTTGTAGCCTTATAGTCGCAGTAGGTTGTTTTCGGGCTCACTTACGTCTCCTATTGAGATTACTGTGGTGACAGTGATCTTGTCATTTGATGATTGGTCGTCAGATTCTGGTAATGCGTGGTTTTCCGTCCTTGCTTCCCCTGCCCAGCATCTCCACTGGTAATGCTTTTGGTCTGGTTTGGTCTTGGCAGGAATAGACATGGTGATTTGGTAGAGGGTAGCAACGACCTTTCTGCAGTGTCTCGGTTAGCGGAGCCCCCATAAGAGTGGCACTGGGTATCGAGTCATCGACTTGCCAGTTTGTCAAGGACGATGACGGGTACCCAGCACGAGTAGAAGGTGTGGATATTTCGTGGTAAGTCTTCGATTTTCCCTCGTTGTTTCGACGTGGGGTTGCTGAACAAATGATGGCCGTGATGTGGAATATGTAGTCGGAGGAGGGAGTGACTGCTGAGCTGCTCAAATATCTACACAGTACAAGTAGAGCAGCTTCACACACCAGCAGGACAGGAGGACCCTTGGCTCACACCATCTGTGTTTTAGCGAGATGAACCGACATACGCGTCGACCTAGTCCTTGCTAGTTCATCCTATTCCCCGGCTCGGTTTGTTTCTTCTCCTCGAATCAGACAGCTGGGAGCTTGAAGGCGGGCCAGCCCCAGCCAACATGTTGAGTGCCCTTGGAGCCAACGAGCGAATCCGATTGGCCGAGTTTCCAAGAGCAAGTTAGGTGGACTGTTCAATGCCAAAGAACCCCGTACGTACTTGGTACGCCAGGTGAGAACTGCCCCCCAGCCAGCTGGAACCAACAGGAGAGGTTTTGTTCCTTTGGATGTTCACTCTGCTGGCTGCACAAGAGTCCCTTCGTGATGCAGGGATCGCAAAGAGCCGGGCCGAAAGGAAGAGAGCCCGCGTCCCCGACGACAACCCCACGGGTTGCGGTTCTGCGCTCAGACGACTGTCGGGGTCCGTCCCCGCAAGGTTCAATCTTACCGACCGATCGCAGGCGTTGGAAACTTGTATGCCTCGCGTTGCGAGCAGTCCGAGAGTAGATAAAGATCTTCCCAGGGCAGTCGCAAGCGCCCACCGCGTGTCTCTCTTTAGCGTGGGAGCCCCAACTGCACTATCGGTTTCTACGTCGCAGTCCAGAATGTCGCGAGACATTTGTAGCGTCTTCCAACGGTCAAGCCACACAAGGTTGGCGCAAGTCGCAGCGGAAACAAGGCTGGAAGCTGGATAGAGCGAGTCATTAGCGTGACGAGTTGCAGCGAGCCGCCGAGCATTTCCTCCAGTCAAAGACGACGCTCGATTCTGCGAGAAAGGTTCGACGGCCGCAACCTTAAGTCGCCTCGCAAGGCTGCCCAAAGCCGGGCGATCGAGCGAGCTGGTAGAGGTTGACGGATTGCCAAAGCGGCAGCTGTCTTTTGCTGGGGAATACCGACGCCGAGCGTCTCGCGAGACTGCCGCAATTCAGTGGCGCTTCGTCATGTGTGCCCAAACGGCGTGGCTGCGAGCCTAATACATTGTCAGTATCGTCGACAGATACGAATCATCAAAGGTTCAAGGACTCCCGCAGGAGGGCCGCGTTCAAAGGACTCTCGCCAGTCAATCGACTGCGCCCATCGATCGCGAGCTTGTCGCGAGCTCCGCGATGCATGTCGATTGAGACGCCGTAATGTGACTTGTGTGTTGGGTGTCGAAAAGCTTCCGCTTGGGTTGCGAGTGCCGAATACCGGACGACGCATAAGTTGACAGACGTCGCGATGTCTCCACCAGTTCGTCCGATCCATCCATGGTGCAGCTGATTTTGCAACGCGCAGACTTTCGCTACACATCGAGATGTCACGTGGCCTGGCAGCAGTCATCGAAAGAGGCAAGGCATGACGCAGCAGTGTCATAGGCAATGACAACGTCGCTTGGTCGTAGGACATTGGGGATTGGCAGATGATGGAGCACGACAGAAACACGGGGTAGCAAAAGAAGAAGGCGGAAGGCGTAGGAAGTTTGCAAGCAATACCTGATAAAAGAAAAGATGGCAAAACGATGTCTCAGGCGGAATTGAACCGCTAATACTCCCCGAGGTGGGCTCGAACCACCAACCTCCAGATTAACAGTCTGACGCGCTAGCCAATTGTGCCATCGGGGATGAGCTCGCTAGAACTAGTGAGAATGTTGGTGACCGGCCAGGTCACTGAGCATCTCTTGATGGGTACCCAGTGGGGCATCTAAGCCTGCCCACACCGTTCCACAGAGGGTTTTCGGTCTTCCTCGATGGACACCAATACTCTCTTGCCCTGTTACTCTGGACAGTTGCTCATAGCGTCCCGTTGTGCTCATTTAGAGCGTTTGACGTTTGATCGATTGCTTTATGACAGACTAACGTCGATATGTTAGCGCCCATGGTTGCAAAGCACTTGAGTCTTGGGCAAGCTTGCTATTCAGGAGACTTCGGCTACTGGTGGCAGAGATTGTGTGTTGAACAGGGTCGACATATCAAAGAGTCTCAAAATACATCCAACTGTGCTATACAACGTCTCGCCCGAGCGATAGATAAAGGTATCCCGATGGCGTTGTTCCTATCCCCCTTGGATACCACGTCCATACTCATGTGATGCCATATCTGGGTAGCTGGGACTCGGGAGCAGCGCAAAAGTCAGAAAGGCGGCCTCGTAGATATCTGAGCCAGAACATACCTGATTCCCCTCATTCAGCGCGAGCGCCTCGTTTTGCACACGATGGCTTCGCGTTGGCCAGTCTCTGCGACCGTCGCCTAGGAGCCTCGTACTTGTCGCCATCGACTCGCTGCTTCTTGGTTGCGGGAAGATACGCAGCCCCTTCCGTACGTGGCCTCTTTTTCTTTGCGTCCGTAGACGAACCGGCCATGCTGTTCCTCACCACAGCAGCTTGCATCAGCTCCAACCTCTTTTGCGACCATGGTTTGCCCGACTCCTTGTACAGACGCTGCCGGAAAGGCTTCAAGAGGACTCTGTCAACCTCCTTCTCCGGCATCCACCTGCGCGTCGAACGACCGATGAAGCCAACTTCGTAGTGGATCTCGAACCTGTCCCGGTCCGGACCGCGCTGGGGGATTCTGCCACGGCAGTCGTGGATCTGGTGCGGGAACCAGGTGGTGGGGTGCGACATGAAGCGGCGACGGCCGCCTAACTTGCACTAATAGTCGATGACGGTGGTCTCTGCAATCGTCTGCAGATCTTCCTCTTGTTCCCAGGTTGTAATGTCGTCCGACCACTGAGCCTCCAGCTCGAAGTGATCGCCCTCGTTGATGTCGTCGCTCTCGAGTCGGCGGTGGGAGAGAATATTCGCGACTCTTGGCGAGGAGCTTTCGGCGCCGTCTTCGCGGTCTGCAGTGAGATATCCATTGGTCAGTGTTTGACCATGAAGCTGGCGTTGACAGTTGAGAACATGAGTCAAACCTGGCGTCAACGCGTCTCGACTTGAGGCGGCACGCATGTCCGACATGACGAATCCGTGAACGTCTTTCGGCAACAATTTCGGCAATCGTGAGGGTGTCTGAATTCCCCAGGGGAGGAAAGTGCGCGGAGGCTGGGTCAAGTGAGCTTTGAGATGTGAGAGGTAGCAGTGGGCATTACCTACCTAAGATAGGTAGGTAGGTACCTGAAGATACCTAAGACACTGGGACGCCTGTAGGCGCCTGCCTGCCTTGGGCGGCGGGCCTTCCCATCGTGTCTTTCCCACGGCGAACGTACACCGAGCACACCGAGCACCCCCGTCTCAGCACGGCGCTCCTCCTGGCTTGCAGGTCCATTACGCATTCATGGCATCCACGATGTTTGGCAGCACGATCACGGCACGAAGTTTTTGGTATGATTTATTTCCGTATGAGAAAACGAAGAAAAGTGACCGCAATGGATAGCTACTTATTGATTGCCATTGATAACCTTCGTCTGACTAATTGGCCCCCAATACTGGACCCCGTGTGCAATACCTACAATACCTGCAAACCCAGCAAACGACTCATTCTGAAAGGCTGAAAGGTAGCTGCTACCATCCAACTCCGCCCCAGTGACCATCCCAGTAGTACCCTCCATTCCATGCATCCTCGGCTGGCGCGAATGGCCTCTCAGAGAGTGAACTTGTACTCCAAGGCTCGAAGTTGACAAGTCCCAGACGTCGACCAGGTGTCAGCACATTCGAAGCGCGAGATGTTTGGGAAGAAGATCTTCAGGTTGTCGAGAAACATGTCGCGTCCCTCGCCGCAGTCGGGGTATTCAACACCAATCAGCTCCTGGCAAAGCAAGGTGTGCAAGTTCTTGTTGGGCTCGAAAAGCTCAGGGGGCGGGGTCTCGGCCGTCATCTGCAGCGGGAAGTCGACTTCCAGGTACTCCAGGCGAGGGTTTGTCTCGGCAAGCCTCTCCATGAAAGGGTTTTCAAAGTCGTCGTCTTCGATGTAGAAGTTGAAGCAGGCCTTCTTGAGCTGGGGCATGTTGCGTAGCACTGATACAAGCTCAGAGCCGTTCATCTCCGGTTTCGACCTCCACAAGCAAATCATCGGGCTGAGCTTGATGCTGAGCTCTGTAAGTTGGTTGAGCTGTCCTAGTGTATCAATCCCTTCCTTGTAGGGGATTTCATCATCCCCAATTCTGCCAAGCCAGAGGCCCAGCCTTGTCAGATTAGGGAATATTCCTGCAACAGATGCAATGGTGTCGACACCACTCAGCTTCAGGTCCAAGGCTCGGATACACTTCCTGCGAGGGTGGTTCTGGATCGCGCCTAGGCTGGAGTCTGAAATCGACAGAGAGTCCAGGGTTTCAGTGTCGAGGATGCTGTTGAGAAAGGTGGTCGGGAGTGGCATGAAGCCGGAAGAGTTGCTTGAAAACGCTGTAAGTGCCTCCCAAGGCTGAGAAGGTCCCGCAAAGGCTGTAGGCTCCGGCCATTCCCGAGGCCAGAAGACGTCACGGAAGGTATCAATGTGCAACCTCTTGACCTTGGGCCACTTGGGCAGGGTGCAGAGGAGCAGGGGCATGTCCTCGTAAGAAGTAATTGTCAACTCCTCCAAGCCCAGAGTCTGGTCCTTGATGGTCTCGTTGATGGGCACATTGCTGAAGTGGATGTGAGCCGTTCGTAGGACTGGCCAAGGTGTCATGCTGAGAGGTCGGCAGTCTTCAACTACATAGTTGCAAACCTGAGTCCAGTAAAGCTCTATCTCTTCTCGGTCAATACCTAACTGCCGCACAGCAGATGCATACAGACTGAAGCGATCATCAGCAATATGTCTAAAGCGTCTGATGTCCACATGCTGCCAGAGGATGCAACGTGAGCGGTAGAACCAAAGTTGGTTGACTCTAGCTGCTTTGGCGAGGTCTTCCTTGCATAGCCGGGCAAAGATATTGTCCAGAATGACATGGTTGGCCATGGGGCTCAGCTCAAGGGTGCTATCGGTCGCAATGGCAGTGGCAATCATGGTACCAGGGCCGGCAGGAGACGTGTTGACGCTCTGGTGTTCATCTTGATTGGAGATTCTGTGGCTGTTGAGCAATTGGGGTAGGATAGACTGGTCGGTGCCATCGTGGATTGACACAAGCTGCTGAGGCTCGAGATCCGCCTCATCACCAAAGGCAGGAGGAGCCATTGTGGCTATTGTCTTCCAAAGGAGAGTGGAATCTGCAGAAGCAACACAAACTTGGGTAATGTCAGTAAGGCTGTCACTAGGATACTGCCAAGGGAGAGAGAAAGGAGTGAGGAAAATACCGGCAGAGCTGCAGTCTGTGATGCGGGTGTAAATAATTCTGGAAGGGATGCAAGACGGGTGTTGGAGGGTAAGGTAGCCAGCCAACTGGAAGATTTGGTAGGAGTGGTGAGTGCTGAGTGCTGAGTGCTGAGAATTCTGGTGTGAGTAGGGCTGGGTGAGGGCTTGAGAGAGTGTGTGAGTAGACGCCTCAGGTGTTGGGCTGTGAAGAAGTGAAGGAGGAAGGAGCAACGAGGAAGGAAGGAGCAACGAGAAAGGAGCAACGAGAAAGGAGCGACGAGATGCCCAAGGGGACCAGCTAGCTCAGTGCTGAGAGGTGAAATAAGTTGCCTAACTTACCTCTTCAGAAGCTAGATAATGATGGTTTCAAGACCAATTCTCATGTGGGCTTCGATCCAAATGCTTGACCTCGTTCGGAGGACAGTAGGTATTGATGGGTAAGGTGGTGTAAAGAGCAGATATCTCTGATCGAAGGAGGGACGAAGGAGGGACAAGGTCGAGATCTGAAGAGTGCAACCAGCCACGGAAGTCAGACCAGTGGTGACAAAGAGAGAGAATTCTCTCCCAAAAATTGAATCTCAGAAATTTCAGTGTCCCCCTCGTGTTTGGATTTGGCCAGCTCGCTTATTTGTTGTTGTCAGGTTTTCAAGTGGAAGGAGCGAGGCCTAGCATTGCCGTTCTTGCCTTTTACTCACAAACCGTCTCCTAAGGTAGGGTAAATATTGATTTCACTCAGCTTCGTTGACATTGATCAATCACGTTTGAATGAAGTTCGGAGCCGGTGACATTTTGCCAGCAGCCGACAGTTGGATTTATGTCACCAGCTACTAATGTCCGAGAAGCCCCAAGCTTGAATGAGTTGGCCAGCACTTCAAGCCGGCATAAATGGGCACCGCAGTCGTGCCAGGCGGATAAGCGACAGTGACAATAGGCTGTATTAGCCTTGATACTCTTCAACGCCGAGTACTACGGCCTGGTCTGGGTACTGAAGCACTTGAAAGTTGAAGGTTCAACGCGAAGACGCAGAGAAGTGAGTCGCCACTCCACGGCCCGACGTGTTTGCCCAATTCTTGCAGGTCAGGTCGTTTTCGAGGAAGCTCCTGAGTATGCTGCTATTTTGAGACGTCAATCAACACCTCCCATGACCGTGGCTTCGAAATGAAGGCATCAGTGGCTGCTTGGGTGCTCTGTAGCATCTGGAGAAGTACGCGGAGGGCTTACATGTCTACAATGTGAAAGACTCAGGAACGCGAGGCTCTTCAAAACGTCTGAGAATGCCACACACTACCAAGAGGAGCAACTACCCATAACCCTCAATGATGGCCGAGCCAAGATTCCCCTCTCAAGTACATAGCGACGGATTATACGACCCATGACGCTCGTGATTTCACGTTCCCGCCATCGGTGGCAAAGAGTGTTGTCACATCGCAACTATTTTTCGACCCCCAGTCCATCGATTACGACCCTGTTACCGCTGTTCAAGAAGCCTACATCCATCATTCGAGCTGAGACTCTAGCAACCGACAATCCTTCATCACACGAGATCGCCAAAGCGCAATCCCTGATACACAGTCGTGATGAAGCCGCAAGTTGCAACAAAAGATCCAACGCGTATCCCATACAGTCTTGATGCTGAGAGCTCCAGCAAGCCGCACCGAAGTCCAAGAGAATTGTGGGATACCAGGAAGCATCGCCTCGTCATGCCTGGTCGTGAGATTCTGTCAGGATAGCTGGAGAAAAGCTGAAATGACTTGAAGAAGGCTTTGCAATAGGGCGTTCGGAACGATTGCATTGGTTCACGCAGCAAGCTCTCCGAAGCTAAGACGGCGAAGGCCGACAGATTATATCGGGCAGCGGGCATGTTCGGCCACCATGGCAACGAGTTGCAGGTCGCAGCAACCGCTACAGTGACCATGCCAGCTCCCACCGAGCCGTTGAGCTCTCCTCTGATACATGGCGCAAGGAACACACGAAGGGAGGGATAACAGGAGACGATATAACTGGCGGGTTTTGCTCAAAGGACAATAATCGCAAGCTTGGAGCCCTCCAGGCCGAGTATTTCCCATCTTTTATTTGCTTGAAGCTGCAGACACACGGACAATACCAGCTCAAAGCTTTTGCCGCGTTGGACAATTCGCTCTACCTTTGCTGTTCACATGTACGATCCCGAACGCGGTTTCTGTGTAGCGTGAGGTGGTGATACGTCTGAAAAGATTGTCAAAATGAGCCCTGTCGGCTATCTCAAGACAGACGTCTGGTATGAATTGATGTGAACTTCCATTCTTTTCAATCTAGCAATCTTCTAACGCGTCCGAGGCCAGCTGAGCTGACCGACAAGCACGAACAGTGACCCCTCTGTTCCAAGTGCTGCTCCCAAATTGACCTCGCAAACAAGCTATAGCTCCTCGGTTCTGCACCGCACCTGAGACCCGACGCAGAGTTCGCGAAGCTGCTGTGTCGCCTCGGAGGATGTCTCGTCAGTGATGCAGCCATTCCGAACGGACAGGGTCATGACGTTGTAGTTGCGCCTGGAACTGAGTGACGCAGGGGATCCCACGGAAGACATGTTCGAAACGGCTTCGATGCTCAGCTCGGACGAGGAAAAGATGCTCGAAATGTGTCTTACGGCTTGGAAGAGCGTCTCTTCCGTCACGTGGCCTCCGGCGACTCGGAAATTAGCGATGCGGTAGCGCTTCTCGGGTATCGTAGTCTCTGTCGGGGTCGTGTATCCCTCTTCGTCCTCGACGTCTTCTTGTTCTTCTTCTTCGTTCGCTGAGGATTCGGAAATGTTGAAGTACTTTTCGAACTTGACGAGCTCGGAATTGTGCATCGGCGGTGCTGGACGAAGAGGTCAGTTATACAATAGCTTTGGATGGATAGCAGGCCATTCTTGGTTGGGTGTAGGCTCACTCTTTGAGATGAACTCGGCGCGCAGAGCGGCGGCCTCAGCTCGGCGTCTCTGGCGGTTGCCCACAGGCGAACCTTGGGCGGGACCGTGACGAGAGGTGGGAGTTCGGGGACTGGACTGGCTGGAGAGTGTTGCGCGACTGAGATGGAAATTGAGAGAAGAAACAGAGCTGGAGGCTCCAGCGGTCGACGATGTTCTGCGGTTCTTGGGGGTATAAGGGTGGTGACGATTGTTGGAACGAGACCCGCGAGAGTTTCGTGGACTGGCGAAGGATCTGAAGGCATCGACGCGCCGGGGCGTGTGAGGGCTACTCATGATGCCTATCAAACAATCCGTCAGCCCAGATCGTGCTTGCCACAGGTCCGTCCGCTGATGCCAGTATTGTTGAGAGCGTGACTTATGGGCGAGGCTGTAAGAGAACGAGGGAGGGTTGCGGCCTATACCTTGAAACGTGGCGAGGGTGGAAAGTTTCTCTGCGTATGGGATTCAAATACAGAAGAAAGAAACCAAAGCTCGTTTGGGTGCTGCAGAGATTTCGACCTTTATTACCTCTTTGCTGAAGTTGTGGCTTCAAAGTGGTTGAGGTGTCGATTCCTGGCCTCCAAGTTTCCAACTTCCAAGGCCAGCAGAAAGAGAGGTCCCAAGTCCCATTGCCACATACATGTCCAGAGCATCTAGGTTCTTGCACAAGCTTGCTTGACACTTTCTGTTGTCTTGGTG
This sequence comes from Colletotrichum lindemuthianum, assembly GCA_001693025.2. Lineage (NCBI taxonomy): Eukaryota > Fungi > Ascomycota > Sordariomycetes > Glomerellales > Glomerellaceae > Colletotrichum > Colletotrichum lindemuthianum. The sequence goes on along the minus strand of MASP02000084.1, from coordinate 121,633 downwards.
ATGATGTTGGACCTCTGGTCATGCGGCATGCCCCTTGAGCACCAAGACCAAGACTTTTATCCAGACTTACTGCCCTGGCTCCCCCCCCCTGGGGTTTTCTCCCATTACCACGTCTGAAGGACCACAAGTTGACGAAGAACGAAAGTGAATTTCGAAGTCATGCTTTTGATTGCAGTGGTCAATTTCAATTTTTTACCGCGAACTACAGACGGTTGAGCCTCAGAAGGATTTGATGGTGGTTGCAAGCAACGCGTGCAGGTGCATCGACAACCTCCTTGACGTCATCGTCTGATGTTCCATGCCCTCCTTCCTTGTCGATTTCGTTCAGCGTGGCTAGCTGCGAATTACAAGCTAGACAAGCTAGAGAGACTGGTTTCGAACGTGAACTGCGTCATCTATGGAGCGTTGTAGCAGTGCGATTTCTATACTCATTTCTCTGCTCGATCAAGTGCTATGTGGTGTGTGTTCCTTGTTGGGAAAAGATACGCATTCATGAGCCCCAGCAGAAAGGCACCAGACAACAGAAGCTCTCGTTCCTCAAGTCTGAATGGCCACCTCTATATGCTAGGTCACGCTTCACGCAAACACACCCATACCTGTCGCCGAATCGTCAGGTAGAGGCGCAAACAATGCTCAGAGTCTGCGCCCGCCATTGTGATGTTGCTGTATTCCATCCATCATCTCTGCCACGCGTTCTTTAGTTGTCCTCGGCAACCTTTTGTTGTTGGCCGCAGGCAACCACCGAGCTTCCGGTCACATCGGCGTCTTCATCGTGCTGCCAACCGGTTAGCGTGGGCGGTCGTCGATGCTGAGGGGCAAAGGCATACTGGTTTGATGGAGATCTCGGTGGTGACTGTGATCCCAGCCAAGAAACCCCCTCCTCCGATGGGCGACTGCTCCTCCTCTTCCTCCTCCTCCCCGGGCTCGCCTTCGACGTACGATCGCTCCTCGAGTTGGGCTGTCTCGCTTTCCGTGGGGGTAGACATGGTGGGCGGGCTGTATGGATAGCTGAGGCTACACGGCAGAGACATTGACGTGTTAGCAAGTTCCATCCAAGAAGCACAGCCAGCCACCTTGTATGTGTGCCAAGCCAGCCAAGACAAGCACTGAGGGACGGGACTCACCAAGCGCCAACTCTGTCAAGTTGCTACGAGGTCTGGGGATAGAAGAGGACAGCGACGAGATTTTCGAGGAGGAAAAAACGGAAACGGCAACGGGGCGACGGGATCCGTGGGAGAAACTCTACACTAGGTCGCCCACGGTGGCGGAAACCGATCTGATGCCGGCACCGGGCCGTTCGCAGCATCCTTGCAAATCGACCGAGCAGCGACCATCCTGAGGTTCGAGTTGCTTCGGTCGTGGGATCCCTGTCTTTCCAATGGTCAGACAGTATCGTCTGTGCTTGACAGGCTGCGCGGGCGGCAGAGCCGATGGGAACGGGAACAGACGTGTCGATCTGTTGGTTGGAATTGCTTCTTTGGAACGATGTGTAGAGTCCCGACAACCTGGTTACCTCGGACTTGACTTACTGTTACACAGCTTCTTGCTGCTTACAGCAAACAGTCTCTTTTCCTCGTCTCTATTCCCAAGCGAGGGCGAAATGACCGGAGATGGAATCCACCACAGGCGAGTGGCCCGAGACGGAAACAGTTCCGAATCTCCGACCGAGCCCAGGGTATCCTGTCGAGTCCCGCGTTCATCACGACTAGCTCTGCCGTCCCTGCTCCAGGGAGTTTCCATGTTTTCATATAGATTACGTAGCTCTTCACGAGCGCGACTGAAGTCCCTCATCACCTGAAACGGGCAGTCTTCGTCAACTGCGGGAGGAAGACCGAAAAGCCCGCACTTTGCTCCTCTCATCACTTTTGCGGCAACTGCCGTGGTGGGGGTCTTAGGATGTTGCCGAAATGGAGTGTCGCCGAGAAGTGAGGCCATTTGCGGTCCGGCCTGCCTGCTGCTGCCCCTCGGATTATCCGAATAATTTGGCCAGACCGTCGTCATTTGGAAGAGATCCAGGACAAATCGAACCACCGTTCAGTAGGGATTCGATAGGGAGCTGCGAATTGCTGTGCAAGGTCAAGCTCTGCCATGCGGTGAAGCTGCATCGACGTCGGGAGAGGGGACGAGGGGTCGTCTACGCGTACTCGTGCAGAGTAGACCTCTGGCAAATTTATTTCGGCTAGAGGAGTGTCCGTTTCAAGAACCATGAGGGCTTGGCATTTTATTTCTGGAAATGCTGCTGCTTTCACAATCCGGTTCTGCATGGAATGCTCCATAGCCACAAAGCCGTCATATTCAAGCAAACAGACATGTTGTTTCTTGTAGATTGTATGGACTAAAGATTGCCTTGCTAGATAGGATCACACTTTGACTGTTGTTCAGCCCTTTGGCTAGTTGATATTGATAATATTCCTTTCCCACTTGGCTATGTCTTGCAAGGCTTGACAGATACCTAAGTGATCGAGAGACAGGCAAAGAAGTCGAGGACAACAAAGCTGACAAGCTTCTTCCCGGTGCTACAATAAACAAACAGACAGGGGGTATCTCAGGGCAATATTGGCAGCCATCACCCGTTGATCTTGGACAAACACAACACACTCTAGCCAGTCACAGGCTTCTGATTGTACTGAGACCTGGCGGACAAACCCCGGTCTACCTATTCTTTTTCCATGTCTTTCTTCCTGGCTGTGGCTCCTTCTTCAAGTCCCTGAGTGGTGACGCGCCTTTTTGTTGTTTGCTTGTAGGCACTGCAAGTCTGACGCGTTTGGCCAACTCGATCAACCACGCCGACTTGTGTGACCAGCATACCTCACGTACGCGAACGCTGGCCAATAGCCGTTGGACTCCAATTCCCGGTTATTGGACTTGTACCACAGGCGAGTCTTGCAGCCGATTACCTAGGTACTGACATCTCGAGGGACGTTGGTTTCAGACAACCGTTCCGACCTTGTTCCAGCATCCTCGCGGGACAACCGTCACCATGGATTTTTCTGAGCCGCAGGACCCCTTCGAGAAGTCCCATCATCTCGCTCAGGTCTTATCCCGCGGCATGCAAACCTTTCCCGATTTCGCATTGCGGCCTACTGATGTTCTTTCGCCTGCGGTGTCCAAGCAAACAGAAGCCATCCAGGCCAATAATGCAGTCACACAAGTCTCCGAGCCGTCACCGGCGGTCATCATTCGAGTACTCACGTCCGATCTCCTGCACGACGTGTCTTGGCTAACGCACTCAGGACCTCCAGTCGGCTCATCCAGCACAACAGCCTTCAACCTCGGATTCCTAGGACGGCCTTGTTGAAGCTGCCACGTTGGATGAAACCCTCGCATCGCCCAACCTAGCGCGCCCAAAGACGGATAAGCAGCCCTCATCATCACGTTCACTGGCAATGAAGAAGGGGTGGATGACGCGCAAACACAACCAACAACTTCGAGAGGCAGAGCTTGATGATGACACGTTTCAACCCGAGTCCTCTGACTCCGAGTATGAGCAGAAGCCGGCATCACGGCGCAGTTCCGAACATTCGCTTCGCGTCAAGAGGGCTTGGGCCACGCGAAAACGCAACCGGCAACTTCGAGAGGCAGGGTTTGATAATGTCGCGTCTCACGCCGCCATCTCCGAGTCCGGACAAGGACGAGCATCAGCTACAGAAAACAAGTCCGCACGCTCACTCGTCATGAAGAAAGCGTGGGCCACACGCAGACGCAACCAGCAACTTCAGCAGGCAGAGCTTGACAACGCAACGTATCAACCCAATCCCTCTGGTTCTGAGCAGCAGCCTCAGCTGGCATCGGAGTCCGAAGTTGAGCGTGACAACGCGGAGCACCGTTATCTCACTCGCCAAAAGGGTGATGCCGACTTTTACGAGCCGACCTCTGGTGTCATGGTGGACAAACTACCTCCGTCTCATGGTCGTCCCGAGAGGCTCCTCGCTACCTTTCACTTCAGCCCTGCCTTGCTCGAGAGTGTCAAGTTGGCGTTGCCGTCGAGTAATGCCGAGTCTGACTCCGAGTCTAACGACCAAGTTGCTTTCGCAAGTATTCCCCTCTGTCTCTTTTTTTTTTTTTTTTGCTAACAAGCGGGACTCAGACGTCGCGAGTTGACGCGGAACAGCCCCAAAACCTTTCGCTTTTCCTGAACCAAGGTTGCTCCAAGGTCGACGACATCACCTCCCATCGCATCCGCATGCGTGACGGCGCCTTTCACGTCCAGCTGTTCGCCGTCTCAACAGACCAAGACGCGTTCGCGACCGGGTGGAAGACGGAGCATGAGCTTTGCTGGATGGCCTTTGATTTGGTTCTGGCATACTGGTCGACGTTCGAGGGCGGCCGAGACGGTGCAATCAGCCTCCTCAGCCCTGGCTGCGCGGCATTGTGCAAGAGAGTCTTGGTTGTCATCGGCCACCGCAAACGACGGTACTTTCGTCTGGAGCTGAAGGTCATCTTCCAAGGCCTGCCCATCGAGCCAGTGTGGGTGGACGCGGCTACCCTGCGACTAGATAAAGCGATGGACGAACGCACTCTTCAGGGATACTGGATGGAGGCCGGTGACAGGGTGTCTGATGACCTACACGACGTCGCCGAGGAATCATCCATCACTGTCAAGCATCGTCCAGAGTGGCCGTTCATGGAATCCCTTTGAATTCTCACAAACGCTGTGGGTCGGTGTGGTCTATAGATTACGCGATCACATATTAGTTGTGCTGGGGACCGCATCAATGTAGTATAATCCATTTGGCTCATGTCTATTCCGCCACTAGCAATTCCGCATGAAACTCTTTGTCGTGTACTCGTTGGCTTGATTGGTACGGCCTGAGATGGATGAGAGATTCCGACTCAGGCAGCGAAGCGAGTTCCGAACCGAGATCTCGGACCTTGACCGAAGAACCTCTGCCTGGTCCCGGGTCGGGCCGGACACCGCCCTCGAGACCTTCGGCATCGTCGACCGACCATCGAAACGTCCGAAGTTAGACTTTCTCGGAATGTGGGAGATATTGCCGGCTCCCAACTGCTCAAAGCTGGTTCCATTTGCGAGCAAGCCAGTCGGTCTCTGGCTACCAATGATATCTCTTCTACTACGACGAAGCACCTCTTCGGACAAGACACGACTCGTGAGGTTAAGGAGATGAGGTTGAGCGCACAGGGCGTGAAGCTGTCTGGTCACCCTCGATTCCTCGACGTTTGGTGAACGAACAGACCCTTGAGCGAGTCAGCAGCTTCGTTGTTGGTTGCAACTAAAGTGTAAGTGTACCTACGATGGGACCCGACAACTGCGCATTCGTATTGCATCTTGCTAACACCTGTTACCTACCAAGCGGTATTAGTAGTATGCTCCGAAGTGTCGTGGTAAGTAAGCAGTGCTGATGAACCCTGCGGAAGCTCAATAGTACGTCCGACCGTTACGAGGTTCGATGAAGAGGCACGACCCTCAGAGTGCTCCCTGGCGAGTTTTCCCTTTCTCAAGCCTTTTATTGACATGTGATCAACTGCATCCGCCAGGAAGTATGTAATTCTTTGAGGGTCTTTGTGGCAATGGTCAAGCATGTTTTTGTCTTGCCCCTATCATCTATGCCCCAATCGCTACCGCCATCCTTCCTTCGTTTCTTGTTCGCATTGAACGATGAACACCTACTCGTTGTCACTTTGTTTGTATGTTGAGAGAAGCCATCTTCGTATCAACAACGAATCTTGGAGTCTCCGAATCTTGGAGTCTCCGAATCTTGGAGTCTCGGTGCCAGCACGTCATTAGTGCCAGCATCATCTGGTCCACTAGTCTCAAAACACCAAAGCCAACAATCGACGAGATGATGTTTTGGTCACCGCAAGACCGAACACTCTGGGCTGGACAACCGCCAGGTTCTAGAAGAAGCTTATCACGTGAACCGGTCAGCTCCATGTAGTCTCTGCAACGCCAGGCAAGAGGAAATTAGATTAACACTAATATGGTATCAAAGAGAGACTTGACATGTCTACGGTGCATCTTCCATGTAGCTGTCCGAGTCCGCACTTAGGCCGTATCTTCGAAGGTCGTTCAACGTCGTTGTTCCAAAGTCAAACTCTTTGAAGGCGTCTTCCAGCGCTAGGTCAGGAGCCTGCTGACGTGGCCGGGCCGGGAGTTCGCCGAGCTCCTGGCCCTCCGGAGCTACCTCCATCAGAGTTTCTGCCCCGGTGCTAGGATCTGACTGTTTCAATTTGTCTTTTGCGCCCACTTCCGACGGCCTCCGTAGTCGATTACACTGGAAGAGCGGTCGTAGAGTGGGGAGGCAGCAGCATATGACGGCGCTGTTCGGGGTCAGCTTCTGGTGCTTCTAGATGACTTACACAGGGGACTCACCAGTATGCCTCCAAGCCAGTCCATATCATCAAGTCAACAGTGCCCCACGTTGGATCTCTGTAGTCGAACGTGCTGACTTTGACGAGACGAATTATGGTGATGAAGCAGTTGCTATATCGCCCAAGTTAACTCTTGGTCCTAGTCTTTCAGTGTTTGACCAACTCACAAGCCTCCGAACACGAAAGACATCAGTAGAAGCATCTTCTTGTACCAGGACATTCGTAGTCTCGCGGCGTATGGCATTGGGAGAATCATCAACATGAAGTCGGTTACGATGCTGCCTACGGCGATGCTGATATATAGACGAGAGATGTCTATGCAATTCGTGTGCGTCGTCCAGAAGTTCTCCACGGGCTTGCAGGCCAGGATAAGAGGCAGAGTCTAGCATGTCACATGTTAGCCGTGCTTGTTCAGGGGACGCAGTACAACACCAAACATCGATCGTGTGTGCAACCGCCCAAAGAACAAGCATCACTTACGGCGTAGACCGACCAAGCCACGATGAAAGCCATCGTCCCGTAGAGATAGTACCGCGCATTGAATAGACCGAATATCCTGTTGTAAAGGATTACGAGCGAAAGCCGGGCGCATGCCAAGCCCATCGGGTACAGTATCTCGTTGGCGAAAATGGTCTGGTAGAATCGCTGTAGGTTCATCGGGTCCTCTTCGAGCACCACAACCTCATGTCTCCCGAGCCCAAACCGTATCCAGAACATCGTTGCTGTGAACAAGCCGACGATGAAGACCTGCGGTCGCAGCGTTAGTTGTTTGCTACGAGTTCCATACTCCTCACTCGCCACACGCACGGTTTTGTGGCGATCTCGCAATATACAAGTTCGATTCAGATATTTGGCTGTATGATGAGACACCTACTAGGCTTGCGACGGCCAACCAATCATCCCACGTCCATTTTCTTCCCTGAAATCTGCCGGCGGCGAAGCGTGCCAGTACGGAGATGATGGAGAGGACTAAGAAGATGATGTGAACCGTGTACACCTCACCAGTTCGATTCTCGGCCCTGAAGGCCGCGGTTTCCTCCGGGGTCATGCGCGAGTCTGTGTCTTGGACGAATCCAACGACCGAAGAAGACGATTGACAGGCGGAAGGATCCGGCCACCATGTGGAACACCGTGAAAGATGTTTGGATCGTTGAGCGAACAGACGAGGAGGAAAAAGGAAAAAAGCGTAAGTGGAAGGGCTCTAGAAGAATGAGCCAGCTACTTAAGAAGACAAAGGGCACTTCAGAAACGGTGCTCACCGCTGTCCGAGGGATGGCATGGGCAGAGTTTGAGAATAAAGCATTAACTCACACGGGACGAAAACTCTGGATTGCCTCCCATCCCTGCAAACCTGGGCCATGATGAAAACCTTGCGAGGAAGTCCGAGAACTCAACCCAAGAAAGGACTGGAGGGAGGTGAGCGTCCCACGTTGTTGGGAGGGGATAAGCTCAAGACTAACATGCCAATGGACGCGAGGCCCTCGCTCAACTGTTGGTTGCGACTGCTTCGGAGGGCCGTCTTGATGTCATAGCTGCCGGTTAAGCAGAAGGGTTTCAGGAAGACAAACCTAGCTCAGGGTCGCCCTTGTTGATGATGAGGGGGTAGACCCAAAGGATGCCAGGAGAAAGTCCGGAGCGCGTACATCAGCTCTGCTCTACGAGTCGTGGAGTCGGCTACTCGGGTGACGCGGCGTCTGAACGGTCGGAGCATTGGGAGGATCTCATAAAGTGTATGAGACGGAGACGAACACGTAACTCGGCGGCCGCAGGGATGACCACATTTGAAATCTTTCGTCAGCCGGAGTTGATCAACTTCCGCTGTTCGGGGACCCGAGTCAAATTGTCAAAGAGGCGATTGTCGCAGAAGTCGACTTTCTCTTGACAAAGACCACTGGCGAAATGTCACCGGAGAGGAAGACCGGGAAAGAAAAGGCCTGCGAAGATGTAACGATACCCGAGCCTGTATCCACCGACGGCATGAATATGAGTGCGTACACCTGTTGGAAGAAGGTTGACGGTGACAGTGCCCATCGAGAGCCGCAGGGCAACAAGCCTGCTACTGTTACGAAAAAAGTACGATGCTCCCTATGCCTCTGCGACAAAGCCCTTGAGGGCGGTGTTCACATTCACACATTAACTTTCCATCCCCAAGAGAGCTATACCCTAATGCCATGCTGCGAAGATATGACCGACTGAGATCCAAAGGCTTGCACTCACCCACGTCAAGGTGATAAAAATATGTCCTGTCGTTGATCACAGGAAGTCCAAACATCTCAAATACGTGACGAGAGGTGACATGTCAAAGGGGTAAAGTTGGCTAGGTGCGCCTTAAGAGAGTCAATTGAGGTAGAGAATAGGATATACAGGTATCTGTGGAACCTCTGTCAAGACCTAACTTTTGAGCTGTGATTCCAAGGCTGTGATTCCAAGGCTGTGATTCCAAGGCACACGGTGGCACGCTTGAAACTTGAAAGCTGGACCGATAGTCATAAGGAACACGTGGTTTTTAATGCCTATAGTAGGTGAGTTTTCTGATTGTTGTACAAAGATTTAGTTCGGAAAGCTTAACCATAGAAATATTGCACAGACACGCTCCTACCGACTCACCGCGTCATCACGAAGTTGCTCCAGGAGTATGCTGTCCTTTTGTTGCGGCCATGTCTTAGCAAGATAGTCATAACCGTAAAACCTAATACGACCTGTAGTAATATTGATTCTACATGAGCTATGGAGCAGGTAGAATCTAAGAGTTCTAATGAGGCAAAACAAGGCGATACAGCGTGGTGTCCCCCTTTGAGGAGCGGATTCCAGAAAGCGCAGCAGGTTCGACACCTTGAGTGCAAGCGACCGTCAATCTTTCATTTTCACCTATTTCCAGCCTAAATGCCTGCATATAATGAATGGTTTTACACAAGAAGCATGCCCAGTGAATGAATGGCTTCACCATGTTCGGGAAATCGCTGCTTACTTACGGCTTTGCCGGTATCTTTGCTCCGTGAAGGACCCACCCTTTCGGCCCAGGTACGGGGCCGCTCCGAGCACTGCTCCGAGGCGTTGTACCGCTCGCTGCTGGGTAGGAATGATAACGCTCTATGATTTGCCATGTCCTGATCGTATGCTCGATACATCTACTGATATATTTCAATGTCATTTCGACTCCTCCAAATTCCGCAAGCTCCGTCGCCAATTTCGGGCCGGCTGACATTTGGGAAGTCGCAGGTGTTGTTGGTGCACCTTCTTCATCGTGTGGGTCGTTGACGTCGTTCCTTCCCCTGCCCATGTCGACCACCCGAACCCAACGCAACCAACGAGGACAGTGAACAACCCCGCACAAACCAACGGCCTCATCATCGGCAAAAAGTCAAGACCTTCGACGAAGTTACATAAATCGACATATTGTCCCTTTTACTACCTTACCGCTAGCCTCGCCGCCTTCGGAAAAAGACCCAATTGCCATCTCGCACCCAGCACGACCCTACAGCAAATATGACTACCGATCACAAGTTTGAGGGCTGGCTCGGCCGCAGCCCAGAGTCCGCCCAGGGAAAGATGGAGTGGGGTGCTTTTGAGCCCAAGAAATGGACTGAAGACGACGTCGACATTCAAATCACCCACTGCGGCATCTGTGGCTCCGACTTACACACTCTTCGCTCTGGCTGGGGCGCAACAGACTATCGTAAGCTGTGCCTTGCCTGAAGCATCTGTTCTGGCTAACCACCTATGCACAGCATGCTGCGTCGGGCATGAAATCGTCGGAAAGGCAGTCCGCGTGGGTTCCAACGTGCGTCACATCAGTGTCGGCGACCGCGTTGGCGTCGGGGCTCAAGCCCGGAGCTGTCTCCAACCAGAGTGCCCCGACTGCTCCCGCGGGGAGGAGAATGCCTGTGTTCGCGAGCGGGTTGACACATATGGCTCCTGGTATCCCAACGGCGAGGGGAAATCCTACGGTGGATACGCAGATTATAATCGCACGAACGGCCGCTTTGTCGTCAAGATTCCCGAAGGCATCTCGTCCGAGGCCGCGGCTCCAATGCTCTGTGGCGGCATTACTGTGTGGGCGCCTTTGGTCGATAACGGCTGTGGCCCTGGAAAGACGGTCGGCATTGTTGGCGTCGGTGGCCTCGGCCATTTCGGCGTCTTGTTCGCCAAAGCCCTCGGTGCTGATCGGGTAGTGGGAATCTCGCGTCGGCGGTCCAAGGAGAAGGACGTGCTGGCTCTCGGGGCGGACGAATACATTGCTACTGCAGAGGACGAGGACTGGCCTACCAATCACCGCAGAAGCCTGGACCTCATCGTTTCCACTGTCTCAAACTCCGACATGCCTCTTGAGGAGTATCTGGGTCTGCTGAAATGGGGAGGATCCTACATTCAAGTTGGGTAAGTGCAACACGAGCCAAAGATAGGAGGCCCTGCTAACAAAAGTCGACAGAGCACCGGACGGCGGCAAGCTTCCCGACATCAGCGCGTTCACCCTCATTATCAATCGCATCAAGGTTGGCGGCAGCAACATTGGATCAGTGAACCAGATCCAGCAGATGCTGGACTTCGCATCCGAGAAGAACATCAAGCCGTGGATTCAGACGAGGTCGATGAAGGACGCAAACCAAGCCATCGTGGACATGGAACACGGTGAGGCGCGTTACAGATATGTCCTCGTCAACGAGAAGCACATATAGATAGCAGGCCGGTGACTACCTAGAGCCAATGAGACATGGACAACCTGATAGGAGTTGCATTCCGTCAGCAGCCTAGGGTTATGAACTTATGAAGTCTGACAAGTCTTGCGAACGAACGTTACAGAACCGTAGGTCATGTCTAAACAGGTGTTGAAGTTGAAACTGACTCGGCACTCAACAACTCCAACGCCGTCAGCGGCGCTAGAATATGGCCATCGCGATTCGTCAGATTCTATGTATCAGTCGAGTTGAAGTACGGAGCATGTCGGCAAATTGCTGACGCCGGCAGGGATGTGGCATAGTCTAACTCGGGCCGTGTGGAGATGGCTCGATGCTTGGGAGAGGATGGCCCAGACCTGCAGGGGCGTGCAAAACGTCAGCTGGCTGCATAAATACAGGTATCAGAAGAAAGGATACCGGAGGAGGTGGATAGTTTTTTCACGCCTGACCTGGTGCGGAGGTTCCGGCAGTTTGCCGATGAACCCTACCTCCGCTCCCTTCAGAGCTCTCCGAGGGTCGAACACCTGCCGACCGTCATGCACGTCAACGTCCTCAACGCCTTTGCGAGAAACTCGGACGCTCTCGGGATGGCCCATCTGTGGCTGTTTTGCGATGCCGTGTCACCCGTCTGCCAGTCTGGCCTAATGCTCGGCTCTCACACCCAAAGCTTCGTCTCGTGCCCGGAGAACCTGCGGCCGACGAGGCTTCAGCTGGAGGTTGCACATCACCCGTGGATCGACCTGTTGCCGGTACCAAGATTTCGAGATAACATCATTTTTGGGTGCATGGTTACGCGACGTTTCGACGAGAATGACTTGTGGCATTACGTGGTCGAGCCCAAGGATGGACAGAGCCCGGCGATAGTGACGTGGGGGAATAACCCGTGGGACGTCAGGGGTTGGGAGGCCACGGGCGAGTTCCTGAGAGAGTGGGGCTTCCTGCTGGAGGGCTGCGGGAAAATATTGGCATCGATAAACTTCTGGCGCGCGAGGCGGGGAGAAAGGAGGCTCGCGTCGAGTGCGATGCGTCCGGGTGTGGGGGAGGGGAGCGTACGTCGCGATGCTTCTCAGTAGGGTTCGCTGGCGAGTGTGACTGCGGTGAGGGTTGCATAGTAAGACGGGCTGAACTCAATTGGCGCATAGTTCGTGCGACGTGTCAAGATCTTTGTTGGCATTGGAGATTGTACGCTGGATTCTAGAAGCGTCATGGCAAAGGATGCGGCTGCGATGCTTGCTTGGCTGATGACGGGATCAAGTCTTGTACTGTGAAGGCTTAATTATAGGGTGATCCCAGGGCATTTGGCTGTGTTCATACCGATGACACGGATACATCACGTGATCCTTTTGCTTGCGTCTAGGAAGCGCCAGGACGGACACTCGCTTCCACTGCTCAGGCGGGCAGGCTTGCACAGTTGGCCTTCGTCCGCGTTCTGGATCTCGACTGAAGTCTTCCCTGATTATCCGGGCCGGCTGAGGTGCAGAAAATTTCTACTATGCTGACAATCATTCTCAAACCCAAAAAATACATACAACACCAGGTATTCGCTGGTCGTCACCGACCCAACTACTAATCTGGCCCTCACTGGCTTATCTATGGGAGAGCGGACGGGATCCCGAGTTCTCCAGTGGGTATGGTCGTATGTGATGATTTCCTACACGTGGGAAGTACATAAAGGGACAGCAAACAAGTGATTCAGACCAACAGTACAACCTGTCAAAGAAGCGCATCTCCTTCCGCCCAACACTTCCCACTGCTCCTTGAACCTTGAACCTTCCTCGTGAGACCACTGATGAAGGACTTCATGGACTCCTAGGCGACGACGACCGACTCCCTTCTCGGTCTGGCTGCCGGAGTCGAAGAGTACGATAATCGTGCGGAGGTTGTAAGGCATGAGGAGGACGTCGCGCACCTCCTCGTGCGCTAGATGCCAGCATGTCTCCAGCTCCCCTTGTCGTAAGTGTCCGAGTAAGCTGTCGGCCTGAAGTTTCGGAATAAGGTCGTTGTCGACCACAACAGGCTCCAATCATAGATCTGGGTGGGTGAATGTGACCATGTCAATCGAGGGCAGGAAGCATCTGTTGACGGCATGCATTCTAGAACCCGCGGTGGTACGGATAGACCTCCGATCACCCTGAGCAAGTGTGTCCATGTTCCCATGGACAAACCTTTGACGGACCATGGCGTGAGTGCGTCGGTTGATTTGCGAGGGTAGCCGGACGGTGTTGTAGCGCGTCTTGGGGATGTCTCGCATGTCCCCCTCCACGACCATCAAGCCGTATCCTTGCTGGAAGCGATGGTCGCAGTCGACATGCATGATGCCACAGAATAGGCTCCGCGAGTGCTTCTGCATCTTCCAACAGGAACCAACAGGAAGTCGCATCTTCCAACAGGAACCAACAGGAAGTCAATGACGAGGAGGGAGACCTCGTAAGGTAGGGAAGATGAATATGCGAGAAAGCTAGTAAGAAAGCTAGCGGCGGCATAACAGGTCGGAGCGGAGATGCGATGCCAAACTTAAGAGAGAGCTCCAAGAAGGGGGAATATCGCCATGCCGCAAACCTTGGGACGCCCAAGGCAGTTGTGCAAAGAGTTTTCAGAGATGGTAATCGTCGACTGGGTTTTTCCTGGTGTTTCTCAGAGTGCGAGCCGGTAATCAAACTTGCCCAGAATACCAAGTGTTGACAGTGTCGTCGTGTATCACTCGAAAGAGACTAATTCTAGGTGAATGTGAAGGTTGTCATCTACACCACGTGTGAGAAGGCTGTTCGAAAGTTGGTCACCGCAACAAAAGACAAGACTGAGAGTACAGCCATGATACCTCTGATGCAATTCACATATGAAAAGTATGTTTGAAAAGACAGAAATGATAGAAGCCAGATGATCAGCCTTGCACATGGGCGGGCGTAGCATATCTGGGCATGGTGCTTGCGACGGAGACAAGCATCATCGACAAGTCGCCAATTAACCAACTACAGATACCTGTGACCAACTTCAGCGGACAAATCGAGAGCAGCAGCTTTCCGAGATGTGCCTCAAGCTTATTGCACGAGGAGGCACAGCAACTTCAGACGAGACTGAACCACGACCAGAGGCCTGCGGTAGTATGCAAAAGGACGTAATCACCAAGGAGAATCCGACTACTTGAAAGATTTTAATTATTCTACCTACGCAAGGCCTCTTATGCTCCCACCAAAGACATCTGCTCACCATATCCCATTGATACCTCCTTATTTGGGCGGCAACACGGTGGGCACAGGGGAACGAGTGGTAGTCCTGGGCAGCTCAGGCACAGGCGTCTTTGGCAGACAGGCACACGCGCTGCTGACGCGGGCGACGGTGTCGCCGCCGCCGCAGGCATCAGAGGCGTACTTGGGGACGGGCTCCTCCTCGTCGTACAGGCGGACCGTGTAGTTCCCGCAGAAGTCCTGGGACTCTTGCAGGCGGTCGGGGATGTGCGACGCGCGGAGAGACCGGAGGCAGTTGTCGGCGTTGCAGACGGGGGCCTTTGGGCATTCCTTGGAGGTCATCTTGACGACGAAGCTGCCGCGCTCGATGGTGTTGACGTAGATGAAGCCGGACTTGAAGTTGGCGTAGGATGACCACGACCCCGTGAACGCGACGGTGCCGCCGCCCTCGTTCTCGTCGTCTTCGGGGTAGATGTCGAAGAAACCGGCTTCGCAGATGCCGGCGCCGGAAGGGTCCTTGGTGACGCTGCTGATGTCGAGGACGTTGAGGCCGTTGCCGTAGTTGGACTGGTACAGGTATCCGTCGACGATGTATTGGTTGTGGTCGATGGAGCGAGTCTTGCCGGCGTAGTGGCCGGTGTAGACCGGGTTCTCGAGGTCCTTGATGCTGAAGATGTGGGTTGTCGGCAAGCCCTGCGTCATGGGGCCGACCTTGGCATCGCGCTCGTCGAACTCGTCGTCCAGGAATAGGTACTCCTGCCACGTCTCGTTGTTGACGACGCCCTGGTGGACGTACTGGGCGCCGGGGTAGTCGGTGATGGAGATGATGTTGGTGACGTTGCCGTTCTTGTCGGTGACGTCGTAGCTGATGGTGGTTAGCTAGGTACGGACATGGGCTCTGGAATCGATTGAGCACCAACTCACATGGTCAGGGTATCCTCGTTGTAGCCGTAGCAGATGTCTCTGCCGTAGTAGCGCTCGTCGGGACCGCGGTAGACGAGGCACTCGGCATCGTGGACGTAGCCGTCGCCGGCGGCGCAGCCAGGGCTGGTGACGTTGGTGGGATCGCTGATGTCGAGGAAGATCAACCCACCGCGGCAGGGGAGATCGCCACGGACGCGAATGGTCTCGTTGCCGCCGACGGAACCAGCAGCAATGGCGTAGTTGAGCTCGTGGTTGACGACAATGTTGTGGGTGCGACCGACGGGGAGCTCGTCCCAATGGCCGGTGAGGTCAGCTTGGGTGAAGTTCTTGGGGTTGGCCGGGTCGAGATGGAGGATCTTCTTCATGTCGAAGAACTGGACACCGTGGTGGATGGCCTCGGAGCCGATGACGACAATGTCGCCGACGATGCGGATCTCTCTCCAGTTGGAGCCGATGCGGTCGTACTGGGGAAGACGGCCCAGGTAGACGAGCTTGCCCTCTTTCGAGATTTCTGCAAATGCAGTGCCGTCGTACTGGCCGATGGCGACGAACTCTCTGCCGTCCTCAGAGGTCCAACCCCACGACGAAGAGCCTCTTCCACCCCAGCTTCCGAGGGCGCCATGGGAAAGGAAGTGGTACAGGTCAATCTTTTCTCGTCAGAATCGGTTTCACGTATCACAAAATGCCTGGCGAGGCGGAGAAAACTCACATTGTTGCAGCGGAAGGTGTTGTTCTTGTCTCCCGATATGGCGGCAGCGAAGCCATTCACACAAGGGGTATAGCCCAGCTCAGGGTAACGCGCGCTGTCCAAGAGACCTGCAGCAGCCTCTTCTTCCCATTGAGCCTGCTTCGCGTCAGAGGCCGACGATGCCACACGGCTCGGGGGGATTTGAGTCTTGACACACCATCTTGATGCCCATGATGCGGTGGTGAACCTCGCCAGACGCGTATTCGGCCTTGGAACCGGCGCCGGCTGCGCTGCTCAAGCCCACCATGGCCGAGCCAAGGGCGGCGGCTGCAGTGACGATGCGCACCATGTTGACGATGTCGCTGTCGTGACGGAAGGGGTCGAGACACGGCAGAAGTTGACCACGCGGCTAGTTGCTGAGGATGATGCCCTTGGACGTCGTCGGTGAAGCCATGAAGCCCACCACCGCAGGACCACCCATCTTTTATGCAGTCTTTGTTGACATGACCGAGTCTTGCAACGCGTTTCTCTGCACCGCATGGCCTGCGGCAGGATGCAGCATGCCGTGAGATGCCATGGCCGCGGTGGTTGGGAGATTGGTCAAGTCAAGACTCTGTCTTCCCACAGATCGTCGTCGCGAACCCGACAGAAATTAAGCACGTAAGACGCGATGTGACATTTGAAGCTTGGCCGATGGAAGATACCTTCTGGATAAAGACAAGCACATCTTGGGCAGAGCAGTCGCGCTGAGCCTTGGCATCCTTGGCATCTCCCCGCGACGACATCACCATCGACTCCCCCATCCATATGGATGGCCGAGTCCCTCCGCCTCAATATTCCCCCGCCTTTGTACCACCAACCTCCGAGTCTTTGGTTTCCCTTGGCTGTTTGATTCGGGCAGGTGCCTGACGGCTTGGCCTCTGAATAGCGTCGTCTTGGCTGTTGATAAGAATCTTCTAGCTCGTCTGACGTGTGCGTGTGGGTGTGGCGTACCAAGCCTTGGGGCTTATGTCGTCGCGTCGTTGCGGTATTTATCTTTTGCTTGGCCAGATGTCAGAGTCCACTGATTCGGGCAAATTTTCTGTAACGGCTCGACTCGAGTCTTTCATTTTCACCGACGCACCAGGTTGAGTTAGCAGCACGTCGATCAAGTCGTTGTCGACTTGGTTCTAGTCGCCCTAGTCCGTCGCGATTCATTTGTTTTCCTTAGCATGGCCTGTGCTAAAAGAGGGAGAAATGTCTGTCAATTGAGTAATTATGGTGCCTGTACGCCTCGTCATTCGAGCCGAGGATTGCAGCATGCTGCTCAGCCACAACTCCCGACATCGTGAAAAATCAACCAACATGCCCCGACTCAGCAGCTGGACGGTCGAATTGGGGTAAATACACTACTTGAGATGACCTCTCGGCGCGCTGCATGTCCACTTGAGAAGAGCCAATCTTGTCTACAATGAGTCGACACCTGGACAACGAAGATCGGTGTGTCCGAGCCAAGTCCGCTACCTGTCCGACCTTGCTCCATCAACCAAGATATCTTGAATGTTTGACTGACAGCATCGGCGATGTTTCTAGGCCAAAGTTCCAAGATGAGACTGAATCCCTACCACTGGCTGATTCGAAGCAATTGCCGCCGGGTGATTGATTGCTCCTAAGTCGAATGCTCTCTGAGTGATGTTTTCTTTTCAGACTTTAATCTTAGGAAAATAACGAAGCTTCACTTCAGCCCTTACACCAAGCTACCTACAGCAGCTTCCAAGTCGGGAATATCAGAAGCGCTCACTGCCGGACCGCCCCAGCGAACGATTCCATCCCCGTCGACAGCCCAAGTCCCAGAGGTCTGCCATCTGTTCCCGCTCTCTGTCGGCCTGTTCTTGATGCCTTCTTCCCTCGCCAGCCTGAACACCTCCGACAGCGCACTCGGGCTCAGCACATGCAGGAAGCTGGACACCCCCAAGCCCCAGTTGGCGTAGATACTTCGCTCCTCGTTGGAGATGACCTCCACCGGGTTTTCCTCGCCGGGTCCACCGACCTCGGCAAGCCATTTCTGGGTATGGGACTCTGAAGAATGCGAGACGGCGACGAAAGCGACGTCTGGGTACTGTGAGGCTGCCTCGCGTAGCCGAATGAAGGTCTTTTCGGCGACTGCATGATGTGAGCTTAAGAACCGATGGCTGAGACTGGCATGTTGTGGTACTGACAGGGACATCCGCAATGTCTGAGAAAGGCGACGACAGTGGGCTTGCGGTCGTCCCTCGGAAACTTGACCTGGTCGTCGCTTGGTGCGGAGCCGCCGGCCTCAGGGGGCGTGGCGACGTCAAGGCCAGCTGGAGTGATGAACGACCACAGCTCTTGCACGAAAGACATCTTCACGTCGGCAGTGAAGGTTCTCTTGTTGCTGTGTTCCGACTGATGATATTGCCAGTTGGTGAATGGGCGAAGCGGAAGTCCAAGGAGAACCCCAGATTCCACAGTTAAGGTGGTTCGATCGTCAACGTCATGCTGCCCCGATGCTAATCTTCATCTGGAAAAGTATTGGCTTGAGCGCCCCACGCCAACCCGCGGCCCTAGGCCGGAGACGATTTTGCTGCCGCCATGGACGCTTCGAGGTTCCAAGGCGGTGGTGTTGTGGAAGCTTCAGTTGCAATCAGTTGTCTCCTAGGTCGAGTAACGCAAGTCTCCTGTCTACGCAAATCAGGAAATCCTTTTGTCACTGGTTCTCGCACAAGCTCAAACTTCTCGGTTCACGGACTTTTGTTGATCCTCATGTTCAGACAGGGATCCTGCCCGACAGCTTCTTCCTCGTTGCCAGCCACACTTTACCCTCGACATCCCAATGCAAGGAATGCAATCAACACTCCAAGATGTGGACTTGAGCAGTTGCTCAACTTTGGAGTTCTCTTTTCCCCAATCAAGATGGCGCTGCCAGCCTCCAGTCTGGCAGCCGTTGGCACGCCAGTGTCTCGAGCCTGATCAAATGCATTGCCATCAACGAGGTTCCGCAGAAAGGCGATGATTTGCGTCTGAAACGTTCCTCCGAGCCTTGATAGAGTTTGGCCAAGTAAACCCCTCGTCACCCAAACAAATCCCGATCGCTTCGTGCCGTGCTTCTCGACAAGTTGCTCCACTGCTGTGATTGGACCCAGTCCGGCGTTGACAACTCTGTTTGACGAGGAAGAGGGCTTTCAGCGGCAAAAGCTGCCAACGAATTGTGACTTGCTGGGGGAGACGGAGACTTTGCGGGCGTCCCGAGGTCGGCGGAAATTGATACACGGCACGACGGCTCAGTTGAAGAGTCATGGTCGTATCCGGCTCATATGAGAGAGCCGAGATCCAGAGTGCAAGCAACCCGGTGAGATTCACTGCCCAACCCTGAATGAACCCTGGTGTAATGAAGACGAGACAAGCTTTTTGCGTGGAGAAGCCACATCTCAGGCCGCGACTTGGTCCCGCCGGTCCAACTTCTACCCAGTAAGGAGAAGCTCTGTCCCGCCATGTTGCCGGTTTTCCGAGAGAGTTTGATTTGAGGTCTCTCCCATGGCCCATTGCGGTCTTTGGATGGTCGTTGACACCAGTCAACTTGCTGTTTCGGTCATCTGTTGGCACAAAAGGGATGTGAGAGTTCATCCAAAGTGCTATATGTGCGGGTGTAGCAATCAATCTACTCTCACCAGATCCCTCCACGTGTATAGACGGTCGAGGTCATGAGCCTACGAAGAGTCTGGCCGGCCCAGCATATAAGAACGCCAAGATACACACGGCTTTGTGGATTCTAAACAGAGCTTCTATATTCATTCGTTGTTTCATTCATCATGCATTCGCTTAACCTATTACTTTTCGCTTCGGCGGCGTCGGCCTACTGGCTGCCAGAGTCCTTGACTGCGAGTCAGTTCAAGACCTGTGTTGTGCCAAAGACCGCGGGCGACGCCTCGCCAGCCATTCTTTCCACCGTCAAATCTTGCGGCATGAACTCCCGCATCGTCTTCAGCGAGGGCGAGGAGTACGCTCTGCTCACACCACTCAAGTTCACCGGCCTGACCAACGTGGAGTTTTCTATCGAGGGCAACCTCACTCTGTCCCCCGACCCCGCCGCCGTTGCTGCCGTCGTCAAGAACGCCGCTGTGTATCCTGGTCACTGGATCACTGTTTCCAAGAGCGAAGGTGTCACCTTTACGGCCAAGGGATGGATCAACTGCCACGGCGACAAGTGGTGGCCCAAGGCCGACATCAGCAGCGACAAGGGAAGACCGCACTTGTTCGCCTTCAGCGTAACTGGCCTTCGCCTGCGTGGGCTGAAGGTCCTCAACCCCGTTGCTTGGGCCTTTTCCATGAGCGGAAATGACGTCTACATGACGGACACCGTCCTCGATGCTCGAGCTACCAAGGGGTTCCCCTTCAACACCGATGGTATCGATGTCAGCGGTTCAAACGTCCTCATCGATGGGTGGACGAGCCACAACGGCGACGACATCGTCAACGTCTCCCCTCCCGCCGTCAACGTGACCATGCGCAACATTGTCGGGTACGGAACCCACGGCGTCGCCGTCTCCTGTTCTGAGGGAACCGGAAGCGGCTACCTGTTCGAGCATGCCCAGATCTACGACTCCCTCATCGGCGCCCGCTTCAAGGGCGGCCTCGGCACGACTTGCCAGATCTCCGACGTCACCTGGCGCAACATGACCATAACCAACACAGGCTACCCCATCCACTTCATCCAGGACTACGTCGACCAGGAAAAGGGCCCCGAAGGCAAGGACCCTTCTCTGGCTGCGTTTACCAAGAACTTCAAGTGGGAATCCATCAAGGCGCACACTGGCAAGAGCCTCAAAGACGGAACCTGTATCAGCACGCCCTGCTGGAGTCAGACGCAAGGTATGTTTTTGGAGGTTTGCCCTTTCCGGACAACGCGGTATCTGACATTTGCTGCAGGTGAATCGACCAAGAAGTCCATGTACATCATCTGCAAGGATGCAAAACACTGCCAGGACTTTAAGTTCTCCGACATTACCCTCTTTGCTTCGGTAGGTTCCCCAGACTGTGTCTTCGTTGGCGCTTCTTCTAACACCGTGCAGGACGGAACCCCTGGTGAGATGCAGTGCTCCGGACTCGAGAAGGACACTACCCTTGGTATTCCTTGCACCAACGGTACTTTGACCAAGTAAATCATGCAGTCGCATACGTGTTGGTTGGAGCAGCACCCGGAAGACGACCTTTGCTGTGCTGAGGGTTGTTTTTAGCGAGACCTTTGTATTCCTCAAAGTCTATTGCAGTTACAACTTGCAATAAATACAACGCAATCTCATTTCTTGGCTGGCACGCCGTGACCTTGACTTGGCACTTCGCAACTGCTACCTTCCGAGTCTATGAAAATGGACACGGCTGGCATCAAGATTACTTTTCTCAAGGGAGCAGTGTACCTTGGAATGCAATCTAGAGGAATCTTGAGTTGAAGGGCCGACAGGCTAGCGACGTCTATGATCACACGCCTTCTGGAGGGCGTTGCCGATGATACAATAATCCCAAGTGTGTCACTCTGACATTCGTTCGGAGCGAAATGTCATCAACGCTAATGTATTCTTGAGCTGTCTTTACCCTCTACTTGACCGTGTTTCATCGTCTGAGAAATACGCAGTCAAACATCAACTAGCCCCTCGCACCATAGTCTCTGACATCCCACGGCGCATCAATGGTCGCCCTCTCGCCCGTGCAACGGTCGGCCAAGGCAGCTGTAGCCTCGGGGCTGTCGAACGGCACGCAAGGGACGCCCAAGTCGCCCTCGACACCGTCGCAGATGACCACGGCGTCCTCTCCGCACGGGCTCTTGACGTTGAAGTTCTTGAACTTGATGTTCTTGCACTTGCCCTCCGCGTTGGTGGAGCAGCTGACCCTGGCCACGGCTCTGCCCTTGGAACCGCTGGAGATGCCGGTGAAGTTCTCGAACAAGACGTTGCTGACCGACATCTTGGACGGGAAGCGGTTGCAGGTGTCGGCGTCGATGTTGAAGTAGCACGAGTCCAGCGAGATGGGCCAGGCGTCGTTGGCGGAGTAGAAGTTGCGGAACGTGATGTTGTCGACGAAGCCAGTGGCAACGTGCTCGCCAGCCCACACCTTGATACGAGCTCCGTTGTCCGAGTTCAGCATCCAGACGTTTTCGATGACGACGTCCTTGACGAAGACGTACTCTCCCTCATATTGTCCCAGAGAACCGAGGGACTGTCCGTGAGAGTTGTTGCAGTACATTGTGTTTACGTGGATGTCGGTGTTGTTGGATTTCGGGGAGAAACAATCGTCGTCAGAGTCCACCCACACGCGTTCAATGCGAATGCGCTCAACGTTCAATGAGTTGAAAAAGTCGCCGTTCTTCGGTAAAACGGTTGCATTGTTGGACTTTGCCTCGATAATCACGTCGCGGTAGTTGATGTTTTTGGCTGCCATCATCAGTTGAATGACCTTGTAAAGCTGGGGCGATGACTTACACTCAACAATGAAGTTGTGCCAGACGGGCGAATCTTTCATCAGGATACCCTCGACGTAAAGGTTCTCAATATGCTCAGCATAGAACAAGATCGGCCTCAAATAAGCATTGTCGGGATCGAGGATTCTGCACATGTCAGTTGGGCCAAGGTAGGTAGGGTGAAGGGACGTAAAACTCACTCGGCACCGGAAAACTCGTTCCACCACCTCTGTCCCTGGCCGTCCAGAGTTCCCTCGCCATAGATCCTGACGTCCTTGCCACCCCACTTCCAGAACATCAGCGACCGCTGGAACGGGTGGTAGAAGGCGTTTTTCTGCCAGAAGGGGACGTCGTTGGTGAACTGGATCGTGCCCTCGAGTCTGACATGGATGTCATTCAAAAAGGTCAGATCCAGGGGCTTCCCGATGACGAAGAGCTCGCCTTCGGGAAGGTAAACTGTGCCTCCGTTGTTGGCCTTTTTGATCGCCTCGAGAAACTCGTCAGAAACATCGTCGGTTGAGTTGTCCGACGACCTGGGGGTGAAGTTTTTGCGGCAATTCGGGTTGCGCTTGGCGACGGGATGCTTCTGACGAAACTCTTGTGTGTTGCGCGGGACGTTGACGTCTACCGCAGCAGCGAGGGCGAGCCCTGCCAGTGACAAAGAGGTGAGAACGCTGGAAAGTCTCATGTTGGATGAAGGCGCTTGCTTCTCTCACAAACATTCACGTAGCATTTCGGGCATATTCCGACAATTATACTTGAGAGCCCATCTCTTGTCTTCCCCGCGGCCCATGGGGAACATCGTGGGGCACTGGGGATGACCCAGAGCCAACGTGGAGATGTGGATACGGGAAAGCTTGACTTTGAGAAACAATGGAGTCGATTGATGGATTTTCAAGGTTGCGGACAAACAATCTTGGCGTTGATGGCAACGTGTGGCGGGGTTTTCGCCTGGGGTCCCCGTCGACGACCAGAGTCTTGGGAGTTGAGCCTCTCCCAGGAACGGCCGGTAAATCGGATCCTCGCCGAGAGGGTTAGTTGCTGAACCCCTCAGAACGCGTGGAGCTATGAAGCACAATGCAGATTAACGTGTGAGGTTCACGCATGGTAAGCTCTGGGAGTGGATGGAAAATCTCTTCCGCTGTGGTATCGCCAAGATGGCCAAGATACAGATGGGGTTGTTTGCTTGGCGATGCCACACAAGCGTCGAATGCCAGCCACTCCAGGCTCTGTTGGTCGTATGACAACGCAGTGAAGCTGTCCGTCAAGATCTGTGGAGTCCACGGGCAACAATGAAGGTGGCTCTGCCGTTGGTTACGCAAGTATCAAAGGCAACGGGGTGGAACGGCTTGGTTCGCGATACCTGGACCGGAACGACAGGTCGGTGCTCGGGCTGACTGGCCCCGACACTTTTCTCACCCAGTATTACCTATCTGGCAGCTTGTAGCGTAGGAAGTGAACGACACTGCGGCGCGCATTGGCTCTATGGGAAATAACGTAAGAAAAATTCAGAGACACGAGAAAACTTTGTCTGAGCAAATATTGAGTCTAAGCGGGGCTCTGCCACTGGATGCAAATGGGACCAACAGTGAAGCCATCGTGAGATGGGCCCTACCACAAGTCCGACCCGCGCTTCGACAGCATTCTTGATCCCCCTGCCGAAGAGCTCACCCACTCAACTTGAAGAGTTGCATTATGTCTGATGGAAGTTGTTTGTTCATCTGAAAATTGCCTCGAGGTGGGATGAACACCGTTCTCAGATCTTGGAAACATCGCGATGTCGTGAGTCCTTGACTCCTTGCCAATGCCATCCCACATGCATCTCTTCTGTGCGACGTGATCGAAAACAAAAGCACCAGAACGATGCAACCCAGGTAGTCCGAAATCCATACTAGTAGAGGTTCTGGATTCATTCCCTTCAACCTTATGCAGTACCTTCCAGGCTGTCTCGATGTCGGCCATGCTCTCTCGGCTGCCTGGTGCACGAGCAAAACTGGAAGGCACGCCGCACGATCTGGTTCCTTCCACTTTCTCTTCACGCGACATCTGACGCGACATCTGGAAGGCGCGTGGCGCGCGTGGCTCCTTCGCGCCATCCGACTGAAAAGTCAAAGTCTTCCATTGCATACACTTCAGGCCCTTTCTCCGATGCCTCACCTCCTCAACTTACCGAACTACTCCCGTCAGCGAACTCATCGGACGATCTCGCTCCTGATCAACAAACCTCCTTCTTGACACCTTGCCCCTTCCCAAGTAACAGGACAGCAATCGCAGCAACCGCCAAAGATGCCACGAGCAAAGAAGCCAGAGACCCCCGGTCGCACGCGCCTTGCAGATAGCGTGGCCATTCCGAGCGCCCGTGTTCGAAAGACTCCTGCTGCCGAGAAGACTCCTTCCAAGAAAACCGCTCTTGCTGCCACGCCTATCGCCTCGAAGCCCTCTCCTGCATCGAGCAGCCGGGCCCACGCTGCTTCCCAGCCATTTCGCAGAAGCGGGCAAAAGACAGCCACCCCCCGACACCAAGCTTTGCCTTACCAGGTCTCCCAGGACGAGCTCAGGCAGAGTTATCAGCGTGGCCGATTCGCGTCGCTTATGTCTTCCAGACCCTCAGACACTCGTCGATGGGTTCCCGAAGGTCCGAATGCCGTTCACCTATGAGTGTACCATATTGCAAGTGGAAACTAATACATCAT
This sequence comes from Colletotrichum lindemuthianum, assembly GCA_001693025.2. Taxonomy (NCBI): domain Eukaryota; kingdom Fungi; phylum Ascomycota; class Sordariomycetes; order Glomerellales; family Glomerellaceae; genus Colletotrichum; species Colletotrichum lindemuthianum. The sequence goes on along the minus strand of MASP02000084.1, from coordinate 96,686 downwards.
TTCCAGATCTCGATTCCCGTGCAATGGACGGAGACGACAGTGACATCGTGAGTAACGACACCTCCCTCGAAGAGCTCAGCCCTGTCCGAGCGCGCAAACAGCCCAGTGCCCGCATTCAGCCTTCTCGCAACAGTGCCAGCAAGTCCAACCAGGACACCCAAGTTGGTTCCCATCAAAGCGGCGTCGCAGGGCTCTCCGACCGTGTGTACGCAGCGGCTTCTTTTCGAGTCAGCAATGGCCCTGTCAACGACGCCCTGATCCAAAAGGCGAAGAAAGCACTGGAGGAATTGTTTCATGGCTGTGACGTGGACACTTCTACCACTGCCATGGTTTACCTGGACGACTAGGAGGGTACTGAAGGAAGGATACATGTGGTATCCTCGATAGCATCGGGCCGCCACTGGCAAGCCCTTCAATCTTGCTCCAAGACGACTCTTGCACCACACAGACCACGGCCAACACCTTTTTGCAACAATCTCATGATACTGGGATACAAAAGCTGGATGTGCGTTTGACTTGGTTTTGGTGATCCAATGGCATATAGGACTCACTCGAGGGACTTCTGATAAGACAGAGAAAGTAGCACCGAGAATATAATTATCGTTGACCGCCCCTGCTGGCTGTGACATGGAAAGAAACAGTAACACATGTCGCGGCATGGGAACCCCACGGCCGAGTGATACTGGGCGACCATCCTGCTCAAACATCTGCATCTTTGACTGTAACACCCAAGCCGCTGTCTACAATAACCTTTGTCTTTTGTAAACTTCTCTTCACCGGTTTTGGGTCTTTGAAAATCTCCTCAAGTTCCTCCAGAGTTCTGTCCTTGGTCTCTACACACGCCAGATACATCAAGGCCAGGTGGACGAAATGCAGAATCAGAAAGATGGTGTAGGTCTTCCAGCCGATGCGCTTGAGGGAAACAGAGGTGCCAAAAGTGTTGATGAAGCTCGCGCAGCCGGAAATAAAGCCCTTGGCGCCCATGCCTTTCGCGCGTATCTCATTGTTGAGGATCTCGGCGGGGTACAGGGCCTGGAGAGGGGTCCAGCAGAAGCCCCAGAAGATGCCGTAGAGGAAGATCATGCCGATGAAGGCATACGCCTGCGAGGTGGGTATTTCGCCGTCTGGGGTCTGCTCGGCCCTTGCTGCCAGCACGTTGATGGGAATGTAGACCAGGCCAGTGAGAAAGGTTCCCCAGAGGAAAAGCGGACGACGGCCGACTTTGTCGACGAAGAAGGAACCGAATATGCCACTGACGAACGAGGTAACGGTGTTCAAGCCATTCAGGAGCAGCTGACGGCTCGAGTCTGTGATGCCAATGCCGCGAACCATTGCGGGGAGGTAATAGGAGATGACCGAACCTCCAATGAACTGGGCAAACACGGCAACCAGCATGATGAGCCACATTCGGTACCGGTTCGGCCTGTTGTTGATCAAGATCTTGTAGTTCCAGTTGTGGTTCTTCAACTCCTCCTCGGCCGCAAGCGATTCTCTAATCTCATCAATCTCGAGTTTGACGAGAGCCGAGTTTGGGTTTTCGTTCCCGTGGTATTTGGTCAATATGGCAGTAGCTCTCTCCCTCTGGCCTTGGGACCAGAGCCACCGCGGACTTTCAGGGAGGAACCAGACCACGGAAACGACGATGGTGGCAGGGGTGAGCTGGATGATGTAGGGGATACGCCATGACCAGTCGTTCGACATGAAGTTTGTGCCGTAGCAGGACCAAGCGGCGACTACAACTGCGTCAGCTGGGGTATCAACACGAAGCAAGACGTATGCTCACTATTGGCTCCAATATACCAGCCCAGAACGTTGTACAATCCACCGGCCAGACCTCTCCACGTTGGGTAGGCCATCTCGACGAGGAAAACGGGAGCCGATGTGGCGCACATGGGCGTGCCGATGCCGACGATGAAGCGGCCGACGAAGAATTGAGGCAGAGCGTAACTGCTTGCTTGTAGGACGGACCCGAGGATGATGACAATTGCACCCGAGAACATGCACGTTCTTCGACCCCAGCGGTCCATGATGTAACCGCAAGCCAGACTGCCGACGATGTTTCCCACGGTGTAGATGGAGAAGACGGCCCCGTTCAGCTCGCCAGTCAATCCGATCTGAAAGCGCTCCTGGAAAGGGTCCATGGCGTTGATGGCACTCATGACTGAGCCGTCGTAGCCATTCATGACGCCGTCTGGATGGGACGTTAGTCATGGCCGGTTCCCGGCCGAACAATTCCACGTGTGACTTACTCAGGACGCACAGAGCCATCATGGCATACAATGTCATCTGAGTCGTCGACCTATAATCAGGGTTGTCCTTGGCGATGGCGTCGGCCAGGGCGACAGACTGGACATTGAGCTGTTTGGCATGGCGGTTGCTGGGATGTTTGAGCTGATCATCGTCGAGAGCGGAGGTGGTTGCTTCGATGCGTTGTTCTGTGGTTGACGCGCCCTTGTCCATGATGGGCAGAGTTGCTCTTACCTGAGGGAGGCCCAGCACAATGAGTTTCAAGGCGAGCGAGCTTCTTCGCCGACGGCTTTATAGAATATCACACCGAGATCTGAAAGATGCCCAGACGGCCATGCGGGATCTCATCCACCAAAATCGCCTATTACAATACGGGGAGAGGAGGCCCGAGGTCCGATGGGAATGGAGCCCAGCAGAACGACGATGACATCTCCGAGCTCTTTATGCACCCCACAGCGGGGAAATAGCGAGGTTGGAGGCAGAAAGAACCAACAGCCAAGACGGGACTGCTTATTACCGACTTTGTCAGGCCTTGCACGGCATTCAGTATGTCGTCTGACCACGGTGCAATGCATGGCACGGTATTCCCCAGAGAATTTGAATAAGCATACTAGAACCGCTAATTGCTCATTGGCGAGGTGGTCGCACTTCTCATCTGCGCCAAGGAAACCAAGCCGCCGATGTTACAAGCTGGGGTTGTAAGCGGTGGTATATCAAGCCGAGCTCAAGCCAGCAGTCTAGATGACGAAGTCTTTCAAGCGGTAAAAGTTCAAACTTGCAGTGAGTGCCATGTCTGTGACTGGCTGGTGTTGATATTGCGAAGACGGCAGGTGAGAGGTTATTCTCAAGAGATAGGAACCTAGGGTGAAAAGATTGCTGAACCCTTATACCACACAAGGCCTTCGTCTTTTGACGTTATACCAGGACCCATCCAAGAGTCAGCTCAGTATTTCCATCTGACTTGTCCCCTTCGCCGAGCGGAAAACGAAATACACTGTGGGTGTTGTCTCGATCTTCGCCGAGAGCTCCCAGCGAGCATGGATACGGAATGGCGGCACCCTTTGGGCCCCTTGAAGCGGTGCTTCCAAAGAAGTGAACCTTGCCATCGCTTCAAAGTGCCAGGATAACTTTAGAATCTTGGTGATGCTGTTTCGCAGCAGACACACGACCTGCTGAGTCAAAGTCCAGATGTTCACGCCGGAGTTCGTCTGACAAGTTCCGACAAGTCTAAAGCGCACATCTCTCGTAAACTAGGAGCCTGTCGAGTCGAGGCCGCCATGGCAAAAGTAGGCTTCTCGATCCTGCGCAACAGGGGAACTGTCTTTGTTCCATAATCACCATTCGTGGTCGCCTGAACTGCGGCGCATCTACGTTCATAAGCCCCAAGACCTTTGAATCGAGAGCTATTGTAGCTACCTGTTATCTCAACGAATCATGAGAGCATTGAAATCATTCCAAATACCTTAGCTTGTTACTCTCACGCCCAGTCAACCTTTTGTTGAATGAGGTGACACGGTCACGGAGGCTGTGATGATGGCAACGAGTCCGGAACATGACATTTGGAACTGGTAAATGGATTCTTCAATTCGATTGATTTGGGAACTTTGACGCCTTTCTGAGACGATCCATCGACAAGAAATGGAACTGACGCGTGGAACCTGCCGGTTGGCACACAAATCCTGCCATGAGCCCTCACCCTTTGTTACGTTGCATAGACTGCTCCTATGTGTCCTTAGGCTGAGCCGTTTCCTTTCTCGAAACCTGCCACTGTCCATGAGTGGTGTTGGATTCAATACGGTCAAGGTCTTTATGATGACGACGTCTTGTTTTGCAGGATCAGAAAATGAACATAGCGCTATGATATTATGTATAGTGAATGAGGTGTCAATACTGTGCTTCAGGGTGGGTGGAACTTGGAAGAACCAACCTCTCAGCCAACTAGCCATAATCGCTTTTGCCTCAAGATTTGGGGCTTAAACGGCTGCAAACACTTCATAGTGCGTTGGAACTGAGGCACCAAAAAGAGTCATATCCCACTCGCAATCCAAGTCTCATCCAGTCGCTGGCAGAGCTTAGGGTTACGACAAGGAACGCAAAGTCAAAGCTTCCTAGTATCAAGGATATAATGTGAACACTTCATCGCCTGGAACGGGGCCCAATTGTCGACGTCCTCCGTCTCCCTAGAAATGGACCTTTTTGTTGACAGCTGTGCCGGACCCGCCAACACTCACGGAGTTTCGGGAAGACCATCTCAGACTGCTGCGGCCAGCCCAGCGACAACCAAGACTAACCTGACTCCTTGGTAGAAGAACATCGAAAAGCCATCAAATACCTGCGATTTGGGTATTGAACAGAAAGCTCAGAACCAAAGTTCTTTCCATGATACCATTGCCGCTTCCACCGCGTCGGCATTGTGCGTTGCCCTTGTACGTTGGTGATCGATCTAGAATGTGGGTTCAGGAACATCATCCAACCAACATGACCAGGAAGCCTGCTTGGCGCTGGGCGGAGGCTGCCTTTGGCCCCCTCACCGTCAGGGCGTCCCGTGCTGCTGGGTTGGATAGCGGGCTCTCTCCAGAGAGACGGGCCTCAGCCCTCATGATGAAGCAATCTCGATCCCTCATCGGCCCTGGCACTTTGTGGACTGCCTCTCAGCTCAAGTAGAGAAATACAAGTAGGGGAAATCACGCCAGTTTCGACCCGGTTGCTAGCCTGTGTGCGGTTCAGCATTCAGATTGTAAGAGCCGTATTCTAGCCCTATGTACGAGACCTCATCATCAAGCCTTATATTTCTCATATCAACTCAGAAGGCAGCTTAATCACCTCTCCACGATGACAGAGACACAAGACACTCAGTACTAGGCGCTGCCGAAAGCCAGCGAATTCAAGCTCTCAGAACGCACGCAAACAACTTCTCAATATCGTTCATCACCACCGTGACTTGTCGAACCACGAGACGTATACTTGCGCACCAACGAGTACCAATTGAGGCAATTAAACAGATCAATGGGAAGTGCGACATGGCCGAGAACCCGCCTATTTCTTTACCGCTAAGCAGTTTTATAGTTTTCTTAACGGGAAGACCGTCGGCAGCTCGATACCCCAGAGTTTCGAAACCAAGGACTCACCAAAAGCGCGAGCGGAGTACAAAGTAAAAGCGGGAAACATAAACTGGCACCAACTTGGGTGGGTAGGCGGTCCTATAATGGGCGCTTTCGGGGGTGGTTTCGTGCGGCGGTGAGGCCCCTGCATCAAAGGGCAAAGCAGTTCATGGGATAAACAGCAAGTCAGGGTGGTCAGGCCAAGCTTATCTCCTCAACACACGGGCGGGGATCACCGCGGCCCAGCTTCAGAGACGGAGATGATAGGCTGCAGACGGGTGGTTTCTTTTGATTGTCCCAAGGAGAGCGATCAGAAGAGTTGAGTTTCGTGCTGGATGAACGCAAACAACGTTGCAGAAACTGGAGCGGCGTGTTCTTAATCCCATTCATTCTTCTCTAAGCTCTTTTTCCAAATCTCATACGTTAGACGCCTGCGTGGAAAACATAGTTGAACAGTGCTCCTACACGACCTTGTAATCCGCAGTTAGTCGGAGCCACGCGTTTGATCGACCGACCTTGGAGTCCAAGACGGTCGAAGAGGACGATTCGCTGGTGAATGTCGAAAGACACGTCTTACAAGGATCACCACCACCTCCGCTCCAATATCGGCCAACCGCGGGGGTGGGGTAGAGAAGCGGCAGTCAAAATGGCCCGTTGACCGCCGGGCCGCACCTCACGGCACCCATGCGCGGAGATGTTGCATCTAGGGAATGTATTGGCCTTCTATTAATACCTTAGCAACAACTCAATGATCAATAGCAGTGGGAAGGCCGGCGGGACGATCATAATGTCATGATCCGGGTCAGTGGCGTGGTTGTCCAATGGGGTTCAACCATGGCTGTATAATCGAATTCAGAGATCAGCTCAATTCATTTCTTTTTGGGACGGCTCAGCTTTGGACGAGCGACTGAGTATCGGACGAAGTGTCCATTTAGCTGCCCACAGTCACACTCTTGATCACAAAGAAACACTCCAGGTTTGGAGTTGATATTCAGTCGCTTCGGTGTTTGCAAATTCCCAGGTCCTGACAGCCTTCTTGTAATCATGAAATTGCAATATCTGCTCTTAACTTTCTAATGACCACGACTGACAAGCGCAGCATATGTCCGCGAACATAGACCTCCTGGGGATCCATGCCAGACCGTGGGCCTCAGCCATGCCACCCTCAGGACGCTTGAGCTTGTCTCAAGACACCAGTCATGTGGTGCCACAACCCCCCGAAACAGCGCTTGAGTCGCTTTGCCTGAAGCATCAACCCTGCAAGAAAACATTCGAACAGCTCCCGCATCGGCCTTGTCTGGTGTCAGCTCGCCTCAGATCATCAGTTTCGCCCACGTAACAGGGGATAACGCGGCTGGCTTTGGCGACTCTGGACTGATGTCGGACCTGTCGCGTGTCAGAGCCGACACGGAAAGCTGACGAGGCCGGTCTTGTTTGGGGGAATCATTGACATCGAGAGCAAAGTCATGTCCGTCCGACGAAAGACATCCAAAACCTCGACCGGGGTGCCGCACCGCAAATAGATGACGTTGAACTTTGTATCGAATCTGCGACCTCAGGTTCATCCGCTTTTTCTTTCATCCCGAAGTCCGGGAAACGGAGGAGCTGTGTGAGTATAAGTCGGTGGCCGGTTGCCCCCCTTCCTGATGCGCAGTCCCGTCCATCTCGTCTTCATCCTGTTGGTCCACGAACTAGATATCAGACACAAACAGCCAAGATGCAGCTCACCAAACTCTTTGTTGCGACCATCTTCGGCTTCGCCACCTTTGCCATGGTGAGTTGGTGCCATTCGTCGAATGAGGGGATGCTAGATTCTGACTGCAAGCGAAGGCGCAAGAAGGCAAATGCACTGCCAAGGGCGAGTGCCAGGAGACCAACAGCGGCGTCAAACTCTTCTGCACGTCTGGAAGCTGTTCCAAGAGGGAGGGCCAGGCATGCACGAGAAACGGTCCCGGGTCGTCGAATTCTGCGACCTGCCCCAAGTCAGAGGTGTGAAGGGCGAGAAGATGTCGATTTAGCACGATGGGCGCTACTGGTCGTCTCCTCTCAGGCTTTTGGATGGAGAACAACACGTGCAACGGCTGAGCACCACGAAGCATTACGGAGTGAGGGCGTTTAGAGAGCGACTTGTTTCGATAAGACCATCGCTTGATTTCTGCTATTTCTGACTCGGCAACTGCGAGCTTGTAGTTACCGACGGTTTCCATGGCAGCCACGAAATGACAGACTTGGCCGTTTGAAGTTGGTCGACGTGTCCGTCGATCAGCTCTGTCGTTTTCAGCTCTGTCGTTTCCAGCTCTGTCGCTTTCAGTAACTGGCGTAGTGGCAAGATAAAAGACGGACAGACTCGGTACAAGGAACTCAATATGTCACCGATGAGGTGGGATGGATGCCTGACATTGGGGTGACGAAGCACCTGGAATGGTAGAGACCAGAGCTGCTAACAGGGCAACCAACACCCTCGTCACTTAGATTGTGGTATCTTGACCAACCGCATAATCAGGTGTTGAATGTCTTCGTCTGGTCAATATCTATCTCAGAAACGTAAGTGAAGAAACAATACAGCCGGACTGACGACAAGTCTTTCTACCTGGTAGGCCAATCCTGAAAAGTGGCGGCATCTCACAGCATATTTTCGCCCGTAAAGGTCCAGCGGCACAAGTTATATCCCTCAAGCCACCTTCGCCTCCATGCCACCCCATTCCAAGACTCGAAAAAGAGACGTGTTCTGCATCGCCTCGGCGTCCATACCAATGCGAGCTGGCCAGTCGACGCCGTCCATGTCGAGGATGCCTCTGGCGGCGCCCTTCACAACACCATCGAAGAGAAGGAAGATTCGGGCAACGGCCTCTGGAACGGGTTTCGTGTCGAGCGTGGCCACCTTCTCCAAGTCTGCCTGCGGGACAAAGTCAAAGGCAACATCGAGCCCTCGGTCCCGAATCCTCTGGAAGGCAGGCAGCCAGTAGACAATAAAGTCGGTACGCATTTCCGTCGTTAGTGTCATGGACTTCAGCGCACGATCCAAGTAGGGAACGAAGTCGTTGAAGGACAGAATGAAGGCCGAGGAGCCAGCACGACGCAGTTTTGGGTTCTGCGGGTTGTATGGATACACATCCGATTCATGAGCGTTGGCATCGGCAACTGCATCAGCTTCCCAGAAGAGATAGCGGCAATCAAGGCCAGTGCCGCAGTCGCTGAGATCGCCATTGGCCTTGGTCGACACCTTCCATGAGACAGCACAGCGACGGCCAGGGAGGGCCCGGGGTTCGGTTAACGGGTAAATGGTCGAGAAAGTCCAATGATGCGAGAGGGCGACGCTGACGGAAATATCATGGACGGGAGTCGACGACAAAAGATAGACTGCCGGCTTTCCACCACGAAACGTAAGCTTCAGGTCCACCATATCGCCCTGCTGGATGCCATAGTTGTGGAGTTCACGGCCGTCCTTCAGTTGCTTCCCTTTAAAAGAGAGACGTTGTTGCTCCACCGGAATGTCGCTTTGCTCATGTACGACAGCTTTGAGATCATAGACTGTGCCCCGCAGAGGGACAGAGACTTGTTCGCCTATTCCAGTCACTGCCACGCATTAGTAGTTGAACGAGATGTCTCGTAGAGATCGAGGTCGGACCGGAACTGACAGGTTTGAATTTGAAGGGATAAGTAGCGCTCTGGCCGCGGACGCAGAGAGCGCGAGTTGCGCGGTTTCCCGCCGCCAGTGGGAGACGTGACAGTGCCTGCCTGCTTAATGTCATCGTTACCGCTAGACTGTTCAACGGAATCGCGGCGACGCTTGGCAGCTCTCTCTGTGAGGCTTGTTGAATGGTGGGGGGTTTCGGCGGAGTTGTTGGCATTCGTGCCGCTGTCGGAATCAGCAGACTCGTCCAAACCATCGGAGCGGGACCCAGCGACGGCGGGTGTTGCAAGGTCGGATATGTCCAGGCGCAAGAAAGACATGTTCGTCACGAGCTCATAGGCACTGGAATCGAGCTCGACTTCACGATCAAGAAACAAGGGCGTTAGGAAGAACACAAGGCTGTCGCTGCATATGTCGTCACTGATGTTAAAGCCGGCGCGGGCCTTGTCGGCGAGGGCGCTGTACGAGTCTGGACGGGCCATGACACGGGAGCGGCCACGAAAGACAACGGTGATGTAGTCCATCGCGACGGTCAGTGGAGATGGACAAAGGGAAGAGACCTGTAGGGAAAAGATGTTGCGTTGGCGCGTCAGTGAGGAATGAGGGAGAGCAGAGATCTAGGTTAAGTACTCAAGTGAGGACGGGAAAAGACCAACCAACCTGAGGATGGCGGTCTACTGCTTTCTGGTATGGCCTTCTTGCCGAAGCAAGGTACGAAGAGGGAGCAGCTGTTTGGGCAATTAAACGAGCAGAGAACTAACCCCGGGCTCTGTTCTCTTAAAGGCCGCGACCTTGTGGATAGCAGGTGACATCAAAGAACAGGGGATCTCTGCAGTACACTCAGAATTACTGCTTGGTAGATGAGGCCCCGGACCCTGGAACTCAGATATAACAGCAAAAGACGATGCGACGCGCCAAAGGTGGCGAATCATCATATTGCTAGCAGGAAGAAGACAACAGTCTATCGATACTAGCCTGATATTGAGGTATTGAACCCCGAGGAAAAATGCACAACATTTGGGGTCTTCCATCTTCAAACCTCAGGAGACGCCGTCATTATCTGGAGCTGCCTGTACTCGGCCAACTTGCCCTGCAAATGGGGCAAGACCACCTCGGCCTCACGTCTCCGACTCCCCAGAAGGTCAGCAATACGGAGGAGTCGCCTCTGAGCTTCCTTGGGCGCCCGGGTAGCTTCCAGCATCGCCTTGAGCTGCGCCACTTTCGCACGCAAGGGGGCTAGCTTTTCCCGCTCCGAGGCGCATTCGGGCAGGAGACTGAGCTCCGTACGTAATTTGAGTTGACGGTCGTGGTTTGCCAGGTCTGTCTCGAGGCGATCCTCAGAGACAGGGGTTGACCCCGTCTCTGCTGCCTCGTGATCCCCCTCTGCCTCGAGATAGGTCTCTACCGGCTGGTGCGCCAGACATCGCCACAGCTTGTGCAGCTCAGAGAGTTCGCTGACCTGGGAGATCCGATTAGACAGCTGCGCTACCCTCCCCTCGAAGTGCTTAGCCCACATCTCTCGAAGCACGTGGAATGTAGCAATGTCGTCGTTGCCGTCGTTGGCCTGGGTCATCGGGACATCGTCGAAGTCGGGGACTTGGAGAAACTCGGCAAACGCTCCCTCGTCGACCGTAGCTGGTTCTGCGAGGAAAGCGAATGCCTGTCGCCAGAGGCTGGATGATATGCTTGAGGGTGGCGGCCTCTTAACGACAGCATATGCGGCGTTGACGAGCACGAACACGCCGCAGTCGTAGTCGTTGTCCTGCTCAGCACTTGTCACTACATCAATCTGCCAGCCTTCAGCTGCATGCGTTTTGCCGAGGTAGGTTGATGCAAATCGGAGGAAAACGTCTCTCGCCTCTTCGTGATTGGATCTCGTCGGCATCGAATCAAAGAGTTCAACTCGTCGTGTTGACAGGCAGACCACGGCAAGAATCCAGTGATTCTGGAGATGGACGGGGAGAAGTAGTCTCTCGGGTGGGTGTTCATCTGTCAGCATGGCCGTGACGGAGCGGGCTGCCGTAGGATTGAGACTGGTGACAAGGAGAGGTTCAATCACCTCAGTCCTGCGATGGCCGGCAGCGACTGAACACGCCGATAGGATGGAAAGAATGCCGAACACAGCCTCATCGTTAAGCCACTCTGTCGGCGCGAGTGTGCGAGCGAACGAAGCTGTCCAAAAGCAAAACGCTTTTCGCAAAGAAACAGCAGAGCGCGTCACAGGGGCCGGATCAGTGCCCGAGTCAGCAACAGCTGTCGATGCCAAAGCTACTGACGGTCCGTTGTCCTTGTCTGAATCCTCTACCGGTGCCGCAGCTGCGACCTGTCGGTTGTAGGTGGCTAGAATATCCACCGATGCCACGGCCGAGGCAGGTTCGTTTTCTGTTTCCGGGATATCTACCGATGCCACACCTTCGGAATGGCGCAGTGGCGACGGAGACGGGAGGATAACCGGCTTCGGTCTCTGTAGCCGCGTCGTGTGTTTGCCCATCATCCAGGCACTAGCAGTGTGAGGAGCCACCACGGCGGACCGCTTCCGCGGCGGGGTCTGGAACTCCATGTTCGGTGCATTGCGCTTGAGGCGATGTGTAGGAGACGCAACTTCTTTCGATTGAAGGGAATGAATGGCAGCAAGAGCATCCCGATGCGTGGGAGCGACAGGTTGACTGCCAGATCCTCGAGGACGGCCTCTCTTCCGCCGTGGCGCTTCAGGCTCGGGCCGGGGAGACTGCTTCTCGCCCACGCTGTTATGGATTATAAAATGTTGTGGAGAGGAGTCGCTTGGCTCTGAGACGTTCTCAAACGCAGATTCGGCTTCTGGGGTGCTCGGGACGATCGTTGGTGGCGACTGCTGGATGGTCAAGGAGTGTCAGCAGATTGGATCACGGTAGAACAGTGTGAAGGAGACAATAATCGGTGGCTATACCGGCATGGGAGTTGTGGAGGTCATTCGTGACCGAGTCCGGACGTGGTCATCGCGGGCCCAATGCTCGGCGTCGGCAGCAGCGATGGCTTCTTTAACGTCCACTGGCTGCCACGGGGATATAGTTCCACCGCTGCGCAGATTCAGGGTGTGTCTCCGTAGCTCGATGTCTCCTTTGGTCAAACTGGTGGCCGAACGACGGTTGAGAGCTTGGGCGAGCAAAAGTTTGGCAGCTGACCATTCCACGCGAACGCGAAGGTCTCGAAGGCCTGACAGAAACTTGGGGCTGAGGCAATCGGAGCCAAAAAATTGAAGGAATTCCGTGTGCGGTACGTTCCATTTCTTACATAAAATTTCTATTTCGCGACGTGTGCGGTCTGCAGTAATTGACTCGAGAAAGGCGTCGGGAGAGGCATGTGTTACTGACGATCGTGTCGACGGCATGATGCCGGTATTGTCGATGTAGTGACCATGGTGGTGAGAAGGCTGAAAGGAAGCGAGTTATTGGAAGGGACAGCCAGAGAGGTGAAGTGGTTGGGCAGACTGAACCGGTCCAAACGGGAACGAACGACAAACCACACAAGGCACAGAGAGTTTGCGCCGTGCAGTTGTACCTTACGGAACATGCGTAGTTGCTTTGTAGTTTCCGGGGTAAAGCAAACGCCGCAAATGTCATTTTCCCCTGGCATAGCTCTTGCGATTGCAGGGATACTGCCCGTTGAACCAATTTGGGTGGGCTGGACTCCCTACCTGTACAGTCAAGGTACTTACACTTGAGTCCTCGAACATGAGCGGGGCGGTTACTCCGTACTATGTAGGTGTGCGTGAGTGGGCGGACCCGACGTTGCAGACTTCCGTCACGTGCCCCAGCGTCGGGTCCGTAAGATAACCAGGAGGTACATCATTACTAGCGGAGCCCAGCGGCAGTTAGTTGGGAGAGGGCTACATAGGACACTTTCCACCAGAGAAAGAAGTCCACGATCCGAGCTGCTCTGCGTATCTACATCAGGTGACAATGGCAGCTGGGCGCCTGGCCAGCGTAATCGGCTTCGGGCATCAGCGACAGTTGGACAGCCGAAGGGTCAGATGGATCGTGCTATGAGACCCAGGTTTCCTTCGACTATCCGTACTGCAGGAGGATTGATGAGCGATAACACAGCACGTGCGCTAGGCTTCTTTCTATTCCAAAACACCGCTCACTCACGTAGTTAAGCGGAGCCTGCGTAGCTTCTTTGCAGGAAACGATCGCAGCCTCCAGCCCTCTGATTGGCTGCTGTCGTCAACCCAGCTGTATTTGGTCAGTTGCTGCCAAGACCAACCGCTACTAGTCGACGGTTGAATATCGGTTGAATACTGGGCTCCGCTTTCCCTCCTCCAGCGCTCGCACTGGAGTCAAGGTATTCATCATTGTCGGCCGCCGCGGCAGTCGGACTCGCATGAACGAGAGGCCTCAGGAAGGTCGACAGTCGAACTGGTTTTGGCAGCTCGATCGAACAGCTTCAGGCTGGCTGCCCTTCACTTGCCCTCTCGTGCAGCCTGGACACATCTGCATGCTCGTGGCAAGGCCCAGTAGTAACGAGCTCTGGGTGATGCACAGGGATCTAGCGCGATTGACAAGGCCAATCAAATCTCAAAGCCGAAAGGGACAAGGCGCTGCACTTCGTTAGACGTGACGGGCGAGGCCAGTAAGCCGTTGGTAGGCACGTAGCTCCTGTCCTTGCCGAACGATTCACGGAGTAAATCTTGGCCTGAAGTTGAAGCAGCTTCGGTGGTGACTCGTCCTTGCAGCTGTTTTGCAGGGCCACTGTAGTCTGTCACCGCCCTACGCGTTGCCTCAAGGCTTGCCACGGCCGATGCCTCCCGTGACGTTTGCGGTCATCGTACTGCCCAGCTTTTAGGTTCCTTCCTATTGCAGAATCTCAGCGTTGCCGGCTGTGTTTGAAGCCTGCCAGCTGCCGCGACAGAATCGCAAGCAGAGCTTTATTTACTTTACCCAAAGCAGTGGCGAAGGGTCAATGCAGTTGAAGCCAAACCCCAGAACCAGAAACTTGGTCCAGATCCTCGTGCCGGCTCTGGGTAACTCGATGGCGAGGCTCGCAGCTAAAGGATCGTGCTCGTTCCCCGACGCGGCGGTCTGTATGATATCGCGGTACATCATTCGGCTGGAGACGTCCAGCTCAAGCCTGTTAGAAGGGGTGCGGCCTTCTGTGCAGATGCAACATGATGTAGAGCTCTACATGGCGCATTCGAGAAAGCACGCGGTCGAGATTATGTCCTCAAAGACGCGTCCCTCCGAGCCTCCAATAGTGTTGAAACAGAAATAAATTTTGGAGCGTGACCTGCGAGACAGGATATCGTACAACAAAACAATTGCCGCCCTTGAGCTGACCGAAGACAAAAGCATATATATATATCTGACAGACCTACGTCGATCCTCATACTCTAAGGGAAAACGCCTCCTCCATCCACCAAGACTCCAATCCCACAAGTCGCGGTCTGCACCCTGGGTGTTCAGCGGCGATGAGTCGTTGATGCAAGCTACCTGGGTTCGCCAGTCTCGTCACCTGATTTGAGCAAATCATTCTGCGACATGGTTAGTTGGTTGTTCCTGCAAAGGAAAGGGGGAGAGCTCACTCTGGTCCTTCTTCGCACTGCGAGCGCGCGCCATGAGCGCGATTCGGGCTGCCTTGAGCTTCTCGCGCTTCTCCTTGTTTGCGGCTCTGACAGCGCGCGCGTGTGCGGCACGAGCCTGCTTGGCGCTCTTGTTGTCGGCTTCGGTGCGGGGCATTTTGGAAGTGATGATTGTTATTTGTGAGTGAGTTATTTGGTACGGAGCAATTTGTAAGGTGATGGAGGTGCAGTGTGGTATGTTGGTGAGAAGGAAAGGTTGACAGAGGAGCAAAACGCGTCGCGTTTCGACGCGACATTGGTTTTGTCAGGCGGCTTGGCACGTGCGTCGGTCGGCGGGGGTTTAGTGCAGGGGTGACTGATGTGGGCAGCCATGTAGGTCTGTGCAATATGGTCATATCGGGGCGTCAACTTGCGATGCTCTCATAGCGGCATATTACTGGACTCGACCCAGGATAACGCCGATAACGATATGTCGCGAATAACCACCTCAACCAGTTAAGATTGATTGAATTCCCACAGTACTCAGACTTCCATTGTTATCCCTGAGGATCGTTGTAAGCTTGAGAGGGACAACCGCGAGATTCATCAGGTCTGAATAATGTGTCTCATGTAGGACACTAAATAAGCAACCGCCTATCCTCAAACCACGAACACGGGCAGACAGCATCCCAAACCTATGCAAACTTATGTTTGCAAGACATCTAGCAATTCTTAGACTCTTCATATGAAGAGATACGTATGAACTGGGACTTACAATTATTTTCTTCCAAGGTGCTTGAAATGCCATATGTCTCAGTGAAGTAGGTCAGCCTGAATGCATGCAATTGCATTACTCAGCTATTGGAGTAGCCAAGATGTGTTTCACTAACCCAAAAGTTGGAAAGATGTATCAAACACAGTAGGATTATATGAATCTGAGATTAAATACTTCAGGCAAGCATGCCTTTTGACAGTATGGAGCTGAAAGACCCAGGTAACTTCAATTACAAAAAGATCATGTTTGGTTTGATCATTGCAACCTGAATATCTAAGTACTTAGCCATATACACCTTACTACGTGGAAGTAGGCTTTAATCTATTAACGAACATTTGAGATATCTTGGCAATTCTGGAGTCCAATACCCAATATAAGGAGGATACTTGATATTTTCCGATCTCATAATCTTTGCAGCCAGGATTTGACTATGACTTCGCCTGAGCTGAATACCCTTCTAGCAAGGTAGTTAGTTTCATACCAGGGAACCACGAGGAAGCGAGTATATTTCGAAAATACAAACCTCTTCTTTGTTCATGCTGAAGACTCCAGGGGGAGGAAGGTATCAAATAGGCACTATTCAAGTCGACTAAACAAGGAATTAACCTACAAGTCGGAGCAAACATTGAGTCTAGGGGCTTGAGAAATAAACGCCGTCCTTCTGATTCCATCACTGTCAGCTAGTACTGGACTTTGTTTCGTATGTAGTAGGAGCTTCGGAGACCCACCTGCCTAATTGCTCTGGTAATGGGCACTGCCTTGTCGTGGATATCGATGTCTTGTCTATAAACACGCTGCTCCTCCGGACTTTGCCCCTCCTCCACCACAAAATCCAATACCAAACAACCTACCAACATAACAACTTTCAACCAAACAGACGGCATATCAAACCTCAGACAAAAACATGGCGACGGACAAGCAAATCAAAGCGTTGCAGAACGCCCGCGCGGCTAGAGCTGTCCACAAGGCGAAGAGAGAGCAGGCCAAACAAGCAAAGAGGGCCCTCGCATCCCACGCTCGCATGGCTCGTCAGAACAGTATGCTCTCTTTCCTCTCGTAAGCTTAGTCGACGCCATACTAATCGTGTTTCGAGGTGCGAAAAATGGCGCAATTGGCAAGAGCGCTTCAAGCACCGTGAAGAAGGCCACCAGGAAGAAGACTACGTCCAAGGCGATCTAGGACACAAAGATCGCAGCACCCAACGTTTTACACGAGCGAGTCTCCAGCCTTTTGAAGCCTCAAGACTTTGGAAGAGCGGCATCGGATGGAGGGGTGCGCTATGAAAGCACTGGCGCTCCTCAAAGAGCCAGAACAATTCATACTCTAAGGAAGAATTCCGGATCGCTTTTGCGACACAAGTCAATCTCGTACAACTACTACTGTCCATGTCTTTCACGTGATACTGGGTGACTTGAGCCTTCATATTCACAAGTGCGAATCCAATTATGCCTCGAATGTCCGCCGTTCGCGGTTCGCATCGTTGTCAGACGAGAGATTTTTTCGTGCAAGGCATTGCGGACCTACATCAAACTACCGGTGAAAGCATCCTAAAACACCGGTTTTCGGGACTTGGGGCTCAAATTTATCGCGTGATATTTTGCCTCGGACCTGCTACAAGTAGCTATGCTGAAATGTAGGTGACGATCTGCCGAGCTTCGTTTCACTCTGGGCAGATCAAGTCCCTGCAGTGTATTTGAATAATGTTTCGACGGGGCCACTTCCTTACCATGGTATTGACCTCGCATGCACAGCGCAAGATGAGGGAGAGGAACAAGCCCATTGAGTTGACATCTGGTCGTTCGAAAAGAGTCCTTTTCAGGACTCCACGATGGTCGATTCATACATCGTCAGTTATGTTTGGAAGGGCCCAGAGTAACTCTCACCTCCGGGTCAATAACCTCCACTGAAACTGAGTCAGTCAGGCGGACCTGATCCATCAAGTAGAACGGGTCGCTACTCTCGAGATGAACACTGTCACGACTTGTGGCTCTGGCGTGGGCTTTCAGGTCATCCCGAGATGTCAAAAGCCCCCCAGGCTCTGAGAATATTTCATCCCACAGGGCAAGCATAAAGTCTGCGCCACATCTATTGATTTGCTACAGGCCCCGTAAACCCTTACCAACCGGTTCCTGTTCTTCCATCTTTCTTGGGCGCCCATGCCCCTGCGCATGGTAGCGCGTCTGAAGCCGCCTTGTTTCCTTTCACGCAACGCAGATAGAATGCGTGCAGCCGCGTTTACATGCATGTATGTATGGCTTGAAAACAACCTGGGAAGATAATTCTTGGTCTCAAGATCGTGGAACTCTCAGTCCAAGACATGCGACGCAGACAGCCATTGACTGCTGCAGCGGCCCAGGACATGGTATCAGCCAGCTCAACACGCTTCTTACTGCGCTGCATGATCCCTCCCGTCTTCTTGTTTATCAACCCGGCGGTCAGCACTCTAGCTTTTCCTCACATTATTTCCCACAATTATCAGCTGCTACAATTTCTCCATGGGGTTCCTTTTTGACCACATCCCCTTGACTTCTCTCCTCGCCAGCCGGAAGTCGTCACCACCACCAGGGGCAAAGACCAAAATGCAGACGCCGGTTGTCGCTGTGGATGAAAAGACTCAGCACGTCCAGGAGATATTGAGTACATGGAGCTTGGACGACCTGGGGGAAATCGTGGGCGTTGAGCTCTCCCCAAACATCTGGAGCGTCGGCTTACTTGCGAATTTGCGACACCTTTGCCGGAGCAAAGTCGCCCTGGAAGATGCTCGGCGTCGCCTCAGAGCTCAGATCGACCGCCGTGCTCAAGGTCGCTCATCTGTGAGAGGGCCACACCGCAGCTTTCTCGCCAAAATCGATGTCGAGAAGGTCATCGAAGAAGGGGTAAGTCTCGGCGTGCAAACGCACACTGAACAGAGGGACTTCCTACCGTCACTGCGGGGCCCAGGCTGTAATATGATCTAACGTCTTTCTCGCACAGATCACGACAACGTCAGGGACTTTGTGTTCCAATCCGAACGAACGCCAGGGCCACACCGAAGGAGCATCCAAGTCAAAGACAAACGCCACACTTCCGACGACGGTCAGCATCAGAAACCCGTTTGCTACCCCTTCCCGCGATCCTACGCAACGAGGACCGAGGTCTGAGGAGGACGCCTGCAGCCCAAAGAGTGGTGGGCCTGTTACTACGCACGCCGAGCGCGAGGAGCCTAGGGAGAAGTCGATTTCGCCAGCTGCAGGTGGACTGCACATTGCCAGTCACCACACATCGAGGGTATTGTTCCCACATAAACAAGAGGTACGACGTGCATCGCCCCGACGAATGATTACTCACATGATTTCTAAGGTACCGATGCATGGTGGATTTAATGATCAGTTACCGGCATCGAGTTCCCTCCAGACCCCATCGGCAACACCGACACTCTCTTCGCACGGTGGACTGGGATTGCTCTCATCGTCTCTGAAGAAGAGTCAGACGGCGTCCAGCAACGTCGAAAAGCTCAAGCGCAAGAGAACGGATTTGATGGACGCCCTAACAGAGGAGTTGGAACGCGAACGGAAACGGCTACGGCTGGAAGTCGTCGTTGCCCAGAGTACCGTCAATGTCCACCGGTTCGAACACGACGTTGCCAAGGGCCGACTTCGGCAAGCTACCGTGACTTTGGAGAGTCTGCCGCCCACTTCTGAGAGACTTTCCCAGCTGCAGCAGTACAAGAACCTCCAGGCCGACTTCCTGGCACTTCAAGCCAAGTATGCGCACGTATCTGGCAGTAGCTGCTGTGGCAATTCGATGCCTTTGGGGGGAGCAGCTGTACCCAGCGATGGTCTGACGGAGACTGTCGATCGCAATCTTGGCGGAGCTTTCAGCGTCATGAACGATTGCATCTTTCAACAAGTCATGGCCATTGAACGAGAAACACAAAAGTTGGAGGACAAGAGAACTTCCCTCGCAGAAAAGGTAGAGAAAATGGGGGAAACCGCGAAGAGATGGGAGGATGCCTTGCGAGTTGCGGAGAAAACGTACGCGAACCTGCTTGGTCAGTCTCTGGAGTGGGCTAAGGAAAAGGTCGGCAACTGGACACCCTAGATAAACTTCTCAAAGAAACTGAGGGCAAAATCTGTAGAGGTCAGTGAATGGGCGGGCATAGGGCTCATAGTGCTGTTAGACGTAATACCTATTACATCACTATAAAACCTTGGATGCCGAAGGAAAATGGCAGGAATTACTGTCAGGAATAACGTGCTTAAACGTTAGAGTTAGCGCCAGTTGAACCTTAGTGTTACAGCCAGCCTTAGGTCTAGCAGAGGTGAGTCTGTTAGTAGTAAGTTGAGGCCATAATGCGTAGGTAATAGTATTATCATCATGCTGATGAGATCAGGTCTTCAGAGCTTACAGTAATCAAGTATAAGTCCAACAAGAGGGTTGTAAGATAATCATAAAGGTAAGGCTGAAAGTCTCAGAAGAGATTAATAAAGTTAATTACTGAAAAGCTATAGANNTGAAAAGCTATAGAAGTCTAACCTTAAGCAGACTTAAGCTTATCCTATATATAAATCTGTAGCATTATAGGCTTTCCTACTCCTATTAATGCTATATTACTCTTCACTAATCTGAAGATAAGAAATAATTACCACTAGTAGCTAGTAATTACTTAGCTCCACTAATCACCTTAGGGATCCACTAACTAATCACTTATCCTGCAGAATGATCACTTATCTTTTATCACTATATAGCTTATACTATAGTTCCTCTATAGTCTAGTAGGTTCCTATTATATCCTTCCCTTTATATATATAAAATACNNCCTAATCCTATTAGGTTATAATATTAAGTCTCCCCTCTAAAGAATCTTATCCCTAAGACTAACATAAGTAGGTAACTCCCACTTATTAGTTTATAATATACTTCCTTACTTTTTATTATACTTATAATAATATCAAAATCAGTCTCTAATTTTTCTACTTCTACCTATCATCATTAACATCATACACTACATATCAAAGAGTTTAATGTAGATATAATACTATATTCTTATTATCATTCTAAAGGTCTATATTACAAAATACTTTATAGGATAGAAATTTATAGCGAATACACACATTTAGATTATTCATACAACACATCGCAGAATACCATATATAAACATAAGTTTTTTTTTTTTTTTTTTTTTTTTTTTTTTTAAAAGGTCTCGGGGGGGAAATTTTTTTTTTTTTTTTTTTTTCAGAAGGTCTCAGGTGGCATATTATTTTACTGACTGGATAGTTAATCACTTACTTAATAAAGCTAGTTATTTAGAAAATAAAAAAGAAGCAGCAGAGGAGGTTTTACTAAAGAAAGCTACAATGCTGAGGAAAGCTCAATATTACAACCCGTTGGAACTACAGGACCAGGGAACACCCCGCAAGGCACTCAGCAGTTACAGGACCTTTGTATACAAGATAACACAGAAACAACAGAGACTCCACTCGGCATGGAAGAACTATAGTATAAGTCACGTAGTAATAAGGAGAGGACCGATCTGCAATAAGTAATCCTTAAGTTAAGACTAATATACTAAAAGTGGTCTACAGTAAGAACTAACTTTAAGATATTAATCCCTAAGAATCAGAACTTATATATAGGATAAACTTAAGTCTACTTAAAATCAGACTTCTATAGCTTTTCAGTAATCAACTTATCACTTCTTATAAATACCTCTTTAGAGACTTTCAGCCTTACCTTTATAATTATCTTATAACCCTCTTATTAAACTTACACCTAATCACTATAAACTCTAAAAACCTAATCTCATCAGTATAATAATAATATTATTACCTACATATTATAGTCTTAACTTACTACTAACAGACTTACCTCTACTAAACCTAAAGCTAGCTGTAACATTTTAATTACTCCTATTTAGTAAGTTAACCCTATAAAACCTACTTAATAATATCTAGGAAAGAATATCACTATATCTACTAAACATTAAACTCCTTCTACTTCTTCTAGTTCTTAAAAAATACCCCCTAAAAGTAAATAACCTATTAAGACCCTAAACTAGAAAATAAAGAATATTAAACCCTTTAGTAATAAAGAGGATAATATTACCAAACTTATATAATAATTCTAGAAAACTAATAGAGATATAGCTAAGATATAGGAGATTATTAATAGTAATACTGCAGAAGTTTATCAACTCTAGCAGAATCTCTATAATAATCTAGATCAGTAGTAACTCCTCACTTTTCAGCAGGAAGTTAGTATTCTTTACACTACTGTTAATATTATCCAGACTCCAGTTAAGTTATATAAGAAACTTTAACTTAATATATTTCAGGCTTTTAATAAAATTTCTAAATACCTTAAAGAATTCCTTATTTAAGTTAGAGCTTATTATCAGTTTTATAACCTCAGCTTTAAGGATAAAGCTAAATAAGTTATTTACACTATCTTATTTCTTAAGGGAAAAGCTTTCATATAGTTTAAACTTTATCTTACTGATTTTCTCACTCATAATTAAAATAATCTTAAGCTAGAGATTCAGACTATCTTCATAAGTTATTATAGCTTTAAAAATACTCTAATCTCACTATTCCAAAAACTAAATAAGTAATAACAGTATAAATAAGATTTTATAGCTTTCAAACAGAAAGGTGCAGCTATATACTATATAGCTAAATTCAGACGTATTTACACTAGACTTAACTACACTAATAATACTAAGATCTTTATATTCTATTAAGGACTAAAGGAAGATATTAAAAATAAACTTGTTAAGTAAAACAGACCTAGCAACTTTATTATATATACTAAACTTACTATTAAGATTAATAACTAACTTTTTAAATATTGCTATAAGAAAGGAGAATAGTAACAACCTCAGCAACCTAACAGTAAACATAAATACTAAGAACTACCACATACCCACTAGAGCTAACGCAATAATTAGGAAACTAAATAACAGTTTACCCCACGATAAAACATATCTTATAGTTATCATAGTGGACCTATAGACCTTACTGCCAGAGCCACCATCAAAAATAACAAATAATAAGACTTTAAGTGCTACAATTACAATAAACTAGAACATATAGCTAAAGACTACCACTCACTTAAACGCCAGCAGCAAGGATAATAATTTCAGCCAGTACCTAAATAAACCTAATAAGTTAATATCACTAAGAAGGAAATACCCTATACCTCTCTAACCTAGATAGCCTATTTTAATAATATCTATATTATATATTAAGAATCTAAGGATAATATAGAATAGTATCCTAAGAAACCTTCTAGATAATCAGGATATAACACTATATTATATAATATACTATAGCATACTAAGAAGATACTAGTAGTAGCTACTATTAAGAAGGAAGAAAACTTCATACTAATCCCTAAATAAAACTAGACGCAAGAGAATAAAGTAGCATTACTACAGCTGCAGGCAGCTAAGAAAGAACTTCACTACAGATTCAGCTAAACACCTAACAGACAGCTACTATAGAAAATTCAGTATCAAATCCAGTAAAGAATTAACACCAAAAGAAACCTACCTCTCACTTAAGCCCTCATATAACAACTTAAAGTAAGCAACAGAATACCAACAAAAACCCTCATTATAGTTAAACACTATAAACTAAAATATAAAGTTAAGAAATAATTTAATAACCTCTACCAGTAAGGATATATCAAAATTAGTCCAGAAATCTATATTAATCTAAGTAACCTATTTAGATTAATTAATAATAATACTAAGTCAGATAATAATATTATTATAAACTCAGGATCCTCTATTTTGCAGCAACTAAGCAGCAAAGAAAGTAAGTAACTCAGAATCAAGAAGATTCACCTAACTTAAGATAAGTAATTCATTATATTTTATAAAGTTCCAGGTAATCAGACCCTAAATTACCTTAAGATAATTCTCTGCAACACAGATAATAAACTTTTACAAATCAATTACCCAGCTTACTAAACTATCTTTTAGGTATATTATATATAAGATAACTATATACTACACCTTAGTAATAAATTTAATAAATAATTCTTCCCATAATAATTTAAGTATAATCTAATTCTAAATATATATCTTAATATGGATCTACTATTTTAGGAATTTTAATATTTCAATAAAAACCACTTCATAATATTTACACCCAGTAAAGACTACCTTATAGTATATATAAATAATATTATCAGTAAATAGACAGACTGTAAGTTAGATTACTGTATGATTCACTATATTAATAAGGTAAGAGAATGGCGCTATTAATGTAATAAACTTCAGAAGTAAGAAAAAGATACTAAAGACAGACTAGTACTACTAACACTAAAGTATAGAGAATCAACATTCAGTAAGGTACTTTAGGAAGGAAGAATTATAACTTACTATTATAAAGATAGAATAATATTAGAATAGAGATACTATAAGTAGTTAAAAAACTAAATTTACTTACTAAATAAAGATAAAGAAAAGTAATTCAGATAAGATCCTTATACTTAGTAACAGTAGAATATAATAATAAACACCTTCACCTTAACCTAATAGTGAATAGACATAAAATATAAGCCCTAATTAATTATAACGCTTAAGGAAACTTTATATTACTATAAGTAGTGAATAAATGACAGATCCTATAGACGATAAAAGCTGAATTATATTAGCTATATACTGTTAAAGAAGAAAATGTTAAGTATAGTAGAGATATTATTAACTTAGAGACTATATATCTCCCTTTAAACTACTATAGCTAGAAGGAAGACTATATCTTTAATATAATAGAGATAGGTAATCAGGAAATTATCTTAGGAATCCTATAGTTATAAAAGAATAACCTACAGATAGATTAGAGGACTAGCTATCTCCAATAGAAAGATTCAGTCCCTAAGGACTCTCTAGATAATAAGATCCTATATAAATCAGATATAACTCTAAGAATATAAAGATTTATTACTTACCTATAAATTAAGGATATAGTAGTCTGGATATTAATTGTTACAGAAGCAGCAAGAGTTAATAATAAGATAGATTAACTTTAGATTATCCCTAATAAATACCAGATTTATAAAACATTTTTCATAGAAGAACTTAAAACTAAACTACTAAAGTATATAAGCTATAATTATAAGATCCCTTTAAAGGAGGGGAAGGAACCTAGATTCAGTAAAATCTATAGACTTAATTAAATAGAAATAGAAGTATTTAATAAGTATATTAATAAATATCTTAAGAAAAATTATATTAGATATTTAATATTACTAGTAGGAAACTTAATCCTATTTATATTAAAGAAAAATAGTAAGTTATAATTTTATATTAATTATTAATAACTTAATAATATAATAATTAAGAATTAATACCTACTATTACTTATATTAGAATTATAAGACTAACTTTATGAAGCTAACTAGTTTATAGCTTTTAATCTTAAAGAAGCTTATAACCTCATCTGAATCAAAGAGGGTAAAGAATAGAAGACCACTTTCAGGATAAGAAAAGGATTATATAAGTATCTTGTAATGCCTTTCGGACTTACTAATACACCCACAACATTTTAATCTATAATTAACCACACGCTATGCAAATATTTAGATATCTTTTATATAATATACCTTAATAATATCCTTATCTACTCAAGAACGCTTAAAGAATATAAGGAATATATTTACAAAATACTTCAGAAACTTCAGTAAGTTAAACTACTAGTTAAACTAGAGAAAAGTGAATTTTATATATAGTAAGTAGAATATTTAAGATTCACTATTATACTAGATATAATTAAGATATTAATTAAGAAGATTCAGATAGTTAAAAACTAGCTTATACTAATAAATATCAAGGAAATTTAAACTTTCCTTAGATTTACTAACTTTTACCAAAGATTCCTTAAAGATTATGTAAAAAAGATAATCCTACTTACTAAACTTATATAAAAAGATACTAAGTTTAATTAGATTAATAGATAAGAAGAAGTATTTTAGGATATTAAAAACTAAATTATCTTAGAATCTATTTTTATAATTCTAGATCCTGATAAACTATTTAAAGTTAAGATTAACACTTCAGACTATATTATAGGAGGACAATTAAGATAATAAGATACTAAGGGAGTATTTCACCTTTATACCTTCTATTTATATAAATTTAGTAGACTAGAACTTAACTACTAGATTTATAATAAAAACTTTATAGCTATTATTAAAGTATTTCAAGAATAGAGACTATAACTCTCAGGAACTAAATATAAAGTTTAAGTTTATATAGACTATAAGAACCTTATATACTTCATAATATCTAAGAACCTCAATAAGTAATAAATCTAATAGTTAGAATTTCTTTCAGAATTCAACTTTTGTATTATCTACTGTAAAGGAACAGAAAACAGAAAAGCTAATACACTCAGTTGAAGACTAGATTATAACACCCCAATATTAAAAAAAATACAGATTATCCTTAAAATAGATATAGATAGAAACCTTATACCTATACAGAAGCTGCTCTTAATTACTAAATGAGTCAGTATTAACATAACTGGAAGAATAATATATAAGATAATCAGAAATATTCATAGTATACTAGCATATAGACATCAAGGAGTCACTAAGATATTCAAAAGAATTCAACAACATTATAACAGAAAGGTTACATAATAAGATATAATTAACGTAATTAAGAATTATAAAACTTACCTTAAAAGTAAGCCCAGCTAATATAAACCTTTTAGTGAATTATAACCTTTACTAGTACCTCAAAAGCCCTAAGAATCAATTTCCTTAGACTTCATCATCAAACTAATAAAGTCACAAAAACCACTCACTAGAGTAAACTATAATAATATTCTTATTATAATAGAATAACTTACTAAATATACCTACTTTATTCCTTATAAAAAATTAAGTATAATAGAAGATCTTATATATATCTTCCTCAGAACTATCATCAGTCAATATAAACTACCTCAGGAAATTATATCTAATAGAGATAAACTCTTCATATCTAAATTTTAGAAATTCCTGATTTCATAACTTAGAGTGAAACACCACCTATCCACCACTTTCTATCTACAAACTAATAGCCAGACTGAATATATCAACCAGATCCTCAAAATCTACCTCAGATACTATATCAACTACTAACAAGATAATTAGGTTATTTTATTACTAACAGCCTAATTTACCTATAACAGCACAGTAGGAGAAAGCATTAAAGAATCACCTTTCTACCTAAACTATAAATTCAATCCTACTATATATAGAGAACCTCAACAAGGAGAATAAACAGTAAAAATAATAGCAGACATTTTGAAACTACGCAAACTCCAGGATAAACTCCCAAAAGAACTTAAATTCATCAGACAACAAATACACAAATATACCAACACTTCAAGAATTAGAGAACCAATCTTTAAGGAGGGAGATAATATCTACCTCACTAGACAAAATATCAAAACTAAACAACCAAGTAACAAATTAGACTTCAAGAAACTCAAACCTTTCAAAATCATTCACAAAATCTTAAATATCAACTATAAACTTTCATTACTAAACACTATAAAATATCATCCAGTCTTTCATATTTCACTTCTTAAACCAGCACCAAAAGGATCTCACACAACAGATCACATTAAAGTCAATCCAGAACAAGAATACAAAATAAAATAAATCATTAACCACATTAATCAGCAAGACAACACTAAAATATAATATCTTATTAAATAAAAAAGATACAGTCACACAGAAAATATATAAGAACTAGCATCCAGCATCAAACACCTCAAAAAACTTTAAGAATACTAAAAACAACAAGCTAACAAATTAATTATAACACCTACAATTCAGGTCAACAGACCAGTTCACATTTAACACCCTCAACCCAAATATCAGCCAGATAAAAGACCTCAAGGAGATAAAATATTTCTACACCTAGAAACACTATACTCTAAAGGTTAGGAATCACTAGAACTCTCCACCAGGAGACCTAAACTAATAAAATCCTCCCCAAAACCAAATAAACCCTAATCAGTATTATTAAGCATACCTAATAACTAAAAATCACTCACTACCCACTACTTATAAGTATCTAACGCCTATTCTAAAGAACCACCTAAAATAGAATTAATACTATCCTCTATATCCACCTCCTACATTCCCCTCTAGAATACCTCTAACTATCTCTCACAAACCTTCTTTTATATCACACAAATTCGCAATAAATAACTAACAGCCTCAGTTATCTAAAACTATAATTATATAAACTAAATATAAAGTTTTAGAAGCTTCTTACTAACTTTCTCTTCTTTCTTATCCTACTCCTTCTATTAAGAATTCAACTTCTACACTACAAACAAATCAGCAAAATAAAATACATACAGAAAACAAAGAAAACCTACAGGTAAAAATTATAAGCACCCTATCATAAAGTTTCTTCACCTTAATATACAGACAACACCTCAATAAACTTTCACCAAAACAACAAGCAACTTTCGCACGAAAACATTAAGTATAAAGCATATTAGAATTAATTAAACAACTTAACACAAACTCCAGTAAGGCAGTATACTCACAATCCTTAACCTAGATTCAGACAGATTTTTATTTAATAATATAACTTAATATAGCGTCAGTAATAAAAAGAAGAAAAGAAGGAACCCATATTCAGGTAAGGATACAGCCACCTACTTATATTAATCTTAAGGATAAAACCTCTAGAAGGGAAACCTAATATTATAACCTATTAGAACTACAGGACCAGGAAACACCCTATAAGATACTTAGCAGTTACAGAACCTTTATATATAAGATAACATAGAAACAACAGAGACTCCACTCAGCACAGAAGAACTATAGTATAAATTACATAATAATAAGGAGAGAACCAATCTGCAATAAGCAGTCTCTAGGTTAAAACTAACATACTAAGGGCGGTCCACAGTAAAAACTAACTTCAGAATATCAATCCCTAAAAATTAGAATTTATATATAGGATAAACTTAAGTCCACTCAAGATCAGACTTCTATAGCTCTTTAGTAATCAACTTATCACTTCTTATAAATACCTCTTTAGAAACTTTCAGCCTTACTTTTATAATTATCTCACAACCCTCTTATTAAACTTACACCTAATCACTATAAGCCCTAAAGACCTAATCTCATCAGCATAATAATAACACTATTACCTACACATCATAACCTCAACTTACTACTAACAGACTTACCTCTACTAGACCTAAAGCTGACTGTAACACTCAGGCGGAAATAGATAAATCACTCGCAAAGCTAGATTATATCCAGAAGATAAGGCAGAATATCTTCAAGTAAGGAAAGATTATTACTAGTAATAATACTAAAATGGAATTAAGTTTACCTATAGTAAATAAGAATGTAGCTATTTTAGATACTCAGTTAAATAATACTTTCAGGATAGTTAATTAGAATACTATATTAAGTAATCCTAACTTAGTGAATTTTAATTTTAGTACTCCTAGTACGGTAGTTAAGAATTCTTAGTTTCTGGGGTATAGTATTCCTAAATATAGAAATATTTTATTTCCTTAAGGTCTTTTATCTAGTTAATACTTAGGTTAAGAGTGTCAAACGCAAACTAGTCTATTAACCTGAGTTATAGGTGTTATAGTTAATTTGTTAGCTTATTATTTCTAATATTCTTAAAGTTCTTTAAGGTATTTAACGCTGGATACTGGTTCCCATATATTTTCTGCATGACTATATCCTTTCTATTTAATAAGGTATTATATCTCAGTGTTATCTTGTTAATTAATATAATTAATAATTTATTCTACTTTATATTCTTATTCTGAATTAACTTTAATATAATCTTTCATATGAGATCCTTTTAGTACTAATTTAAGAAGTGAAATATAAAAGACTGGATAATATCTTATAGTGTCTGATAGTGAAAATTTATAGTTGATATTTGAAATTTTACAAATAATTTCAAAAAGTCTAAGTTTCTTAAAGTCTAATTTATCGCTTAGTTATTTAGTTTTAATATTTTATCTAGTGAGGTAGATACTATCTCCCTCTTTAAAGATTAATCCTCTAATTCTTAAAATATTAGTATATTTACATATTTATTATCTAATGAATTTAAGTTCTTTTAGGAGTTTATTCTAAAGTTCACATAGCCTTAAAATATCTACTATTACTTTTACTACTTATTCTCCTTATTAAGGTTCTCCATATACAGTAGGATTAAATCTATAATTTAGGTAGAAAGGTGATTTTTTAATACTTTCTCCTACTACACTATTATAAGTAAATTAGGCTATTAGTAATAAAGTAACCTAATTATCTTATTAGTAGTTAATATAATATCTGAGGTAGATTTTGAGAATCTGATTAATACATTCAGTCTAGCTATCAGTTTGCAGATAGAAAATAGTGGATAGATAATACTTCACTCCAAGTTACAAAATCAGAAATTTCCAAAACTTAGATATAAAAAGTTTATCTCTATTAAATATAATTTCCTGAGGTAGCCTATATTAGCTGATAATAGTTCTGAGGAAAACATATATAAGGTCTTCTACTATACTTAATTCTTTATATAGAATAAAGTAAGTATATTTAGTAAGTTATTCCACTATAATAAAGATACTATTATAGTATACTCCAGTAAGTAGTTCTTATAACTTTAGTAGCTTAATAATAAAGTCTAAGGAAATTAATTCCCAGAGCTTTTAAGGTACTAGTAAGGGTTATAATTCACTATAAAGCTTATATCAGCTAAGCTTACTTTTAAGGCAAGTCTCACAATCCTTAATCACATTAATTATATCTTATTATATAACCTTTTTATTATAGTATTATTGAATCCTTTTGAATATCTTAGTAACTTCTTAATATCCGTATGCTGGTACACTATAAATATTTCTGATTATCTCATGCATTATTCTTCCAGTTATACTAATACTGACTCATCTGGCAATTAAGAGCAGCTTCTATATAAGCACAAGGTTTCTATCTGTATCTATTTTGAGAATAACTTATATTTCTTCTAGTATTAAGATATTATAGTCTGATCTTCAACTAAGTATATCAGCTTTTTTATTTTCTATTCCTTTATAGTAGATAATATAAAAGTTAAATTCTGAAAGGAATTCTAACTATCTGATTTATCACTTATTAAGGTTCTTGGATATTATGAAGTGTGCGAGGTTCTTATGGTCCATATAGACTTAAACTTTATATTTAATTCCTAAAAGTTATAGTCTCTATTCTTAAAATACTTTAATAATAGCTATAAGTTCTTTATTATAGATCTAGTAGTTAAGTTCTGGTCTACTAAGTTTATATAAATAGAAAGCATAAGGGTGAAATACTCCCTTAGTATCTTATTATCTTAGTTATCCTCCTATAGTATAGTCTGAAGTGTCAGTCTTAACTTTAAATAGTTTATTAGGATCTAGAATCATAAAAACAGATTCTAAGATAACCTAATTCTTAATATCCTTAAATATTTCTTCTTATCTATTAGTCTAATTAAACTTAGTATCTTTTTATATAAGTTTAGTAAGTAGGATTATCTTTTTTATATAATCCTTAAGGAATCTTCAGTAAAAGTTAGTAAATCTAAAGAAAGCTTAAATTTCCTTAATATTTATTAGTATAAGCTAATTCTTAACTATCTAAATCTTCTTAGTTAATATCTTAATTACACCTAATATAATAGTAAATCCTAAGTATTCCACTTACTGTATATAAAATTTACTTTTCTCTAGTTTAACTAGTAGCTTAGCTTACTGAAGTTTCTAAAATACTTTATAAATATATTCCTTATATTCTTCAAGCGTTCTTAAGTAGATGAGGATATTATTAAGGTATACTATATAAAAGATATCTAAATATTCATATAGTGTATAGTTAATTATAGATTAAAATATTACAGGTGTGTTAGTAAGTCTAAAAAGTATTATAAGATACTTATATAGTCTTTTTCTTATCCTAAAAATGGTCTTCCATTCTTCACCTTCTTTAATTTAGATAAAGTTGTAAGCTTCTTTAAAATCAAAGGCTGTAAACCAATTAGCTCCATAAAGTTAGTCTTATAATTCTAATATAAGTAGTAATAAATATTAGTTCTTAATTATCATATCGTTAAGTTATCAATAATCAACATAAAGTTGTAGCTTACCGTTTTTCTTGGGTATAAACAGGATTAAGCTTCCTACTAATAATATTAAATATCTAATATAACCTTTCTTAAGATATTTATTAATATACTTATTAAATGCTTCTATTTCTATTTAATTAAGTCTATAGATTTTACTGAATCTAAGCTCCTTCCCCTCCTTTAAAAGGATCTTATAATCATAGCTTATATACTCTAGTAGTCTAATTTTAAGTTCTTCTGCAAAAAGTATCTTATAAATCCAGTATTTATTAAGGATAGTCTAAAGTTAATCTGTCTTATTATTAACTCTTACTACTTCTGTAATATTTAATATCCAGATTATTATATCCTTAATCCTAAGGTAGGTAATAAATCTTTATACTCTCAGAGTTATATCTAATTTATATAAAATCTTATTATCTAGAGAGTCCTTAGGAACTAAATCTTTCTATTAGAGATAGTTAGTCTTCTAATCTATCTATAGGTTATTCTTTTGTAACTATAGGATTCCCAAGATAATCTCCTAATTACCTATCTTTATTATATTAAAGATATAGTTTTCCTTCTAGTTATAGTAATTCAAAAGGAGGTATATAATCTCCAAGTTAATAATATCTCCACTATACTTAATATTTTCTCCTTTAATAGTATATAGCTAATATAATTCAGCTTTTATTATCTATAGAATCTATTATTTATTTACTACTTATAGTGATATAAAGTTTCCTTAAGCACTATAATTAATTAGAGCTTATATCTTATGTCTATTTACTGTTAGGTTGAGGTGAAGGTGTTTATTATTATATTCTACTATTATTAAGTATAAGAACTTTATCTGAATTACCTTTCTTTATCCTTATTTAGTAGGTAAGTCTAGTTTTTTGACTACTTACAGTATTTCTATTCTAATATTATTCCATCTTTATAATAGTAGGTTATAATCCTTCCTTCCTAAAGTACCTTACTGAGTGTTAATTCTCTATATTTTAGTGTTAGTAATACTGGTCTATCTTTAGTATCTTTTCCTTACTTCTAAAGTTTATTATATTAATAATGCTATTCTCTTACCTTATTAATATAGTGAATTATATAGTAATCTAACTCATAGTCTGTCTATTCACTAATAATATTATTTACGCATACTATAAAGTAGTCTTTATTAGGTGTAAATATTGTAAAGTGGTCTTTATTGAAATATTAGAGTTCCTAAAATAGTAAATCTGTATTAAGATACATATTCAGAATTAGATTATACTTAAATCATTATAGGAAGAATTATTTATTAACTTTATTACTAAGGTATAATATATAATCATCTTATACATAATATGCCCAAAAGATAATTTAGTAAGCTGGATAATTAATTCATAGAAGTTTATTATCTATATTACAGAGAATTATCTTAAGGTAATTCAGGGTCTAATTACCTGGAACTCTGTGAAATATAATAAATTACTTATTTTAAGTTAGATAAATCTTCTTAATCCTAAGTTACTTACCTTCTTTACTACCTGGTTACTATAAAATGGAGGATCCTGAGTCTATAATAATGTTATTATCTAACTTAGTATTATCGTTAATTAATCTAAACAGGTTACTTAGATTAACATAGATTCCTGGACTAATTTCAATATATCCTTACTAATAGAGGTCATCAAGTTATTCCTTAACCTTATATTCTAACTTATAATACTTAACTATAGTGAGGATCTTTATTAGTATTCTGTTACTTACTTTAAGTTATTATATAAAAACTTAAGTGAGAAGTAGGTTTCCTCTAGCATTAGGTTTTTACTAGATTTAATACTGAATCTTCTATAGTAGCTGTCTGTTAGGTATTTAACTAATCCTATAGTGAAATTCTCTCTCAGCTACCTGCAGCCATAATAATACTACTTCATTCTCTTACGCCCAATCTTATTTAGAGACTAGTGTGAAATCTTCTTCCTTCTTAATAGTAACTACTACCAGTATCTTCTTAGTATACAGTAGTATGTTACATAATATAATGTTATATCCTAATCATCCAGAAGATTTCTTAGGATACTATCCTATATTATCCTTAGATCCTTAATATATAATATAAATATTATTAAAATAGACTATCTAGATTAGAGAGGTATAAGGTATTTCCTTCTTAATAATATTAACTTATCAGGTTTATTCAGATACTAACTAAAATTATTATCCTTACTACTGGCATTTAGGTAAGTAGCAGTCTTTAGTCATATATCCTAGTTTATCGTAATTATAATACTTAAAGTCTCATCATTTATTATCTTTAATAGCAGCTCCAGTAGTAAGGTCCATAGGTCCACTATAGTAACTGTAAGATATGCTTTATTATGGGGTAAATTATTATTTAGTTCCCCAATTGTTACATTAGCTCTAGTGGGTATATAATGGTCCTTAGTACTTATATCCACTATTAGGTTACTAAGGTTATCACTATTCTCCTTTCTTATAGCGACACTCAAAGAGTCAGTTATCAATCTTAATAGCAAGTTCAGCATACATAATAAAATCACTAAGTCTATCTTACTTAACAAGTTCATCTTTAATATCTTCCTTCAGTCCTTAATAAAACATAAAGATCTTAATATTATCAGTATAGTTAAGTCTAGTGCAAATACATCTAAATTCAGCTGCATAATATATAGCTACACCTTTCTGTTTAAAAGCTGCAAAATCTCATTCATACTGTTATTACTTATCTAGTTCTTAAAATAGTAAGATTAAAGCATTTTCAAAACTATAATAACTTATAAAGATAGTCTGAATCTCTAACTTAAGATTATTCTAATTATAAGTAAGAAAATCAGTAAGATAAGGTTTAAACTATATAAGAGCTCTTCCCTTAAGAAATAAAGTAGTATAAATAACTTATTCAGTTTTATCCTTAAAGCTGAAGTTATAAAACTAATAATAAGCTCTAACTTAAGTGAGGAATCCTTTAAGGTGTCCAGGAGTTCCATTAAAAGCCTAAAATATATTAAGTTAAAGTTTCTCACGTAACTTAACTAGAATCTAGATAATATTAATAGCAGTATAAAGAATACTAACCTCCTACTAAAGAGTAAGGAGTCACTACTAATCTAGATTATTATAGAGATTCTACTAAAATTAACAGACTTCTGCAGCATTACTATTAATAATCTCCTATATCTTAACCATATCTCTATTAGTCTTCTGGAGCTATTATACAAGCTTAGCAGTATTATCCTCTTTATCACTAGAGGGTTTAATATCCTTCATTTCCTAGTCTAGAATCTTAACAGATTATTTACCCTTAGGGGGTATTCCTTAAGAACCAGAAGAAGTAGAAGGAGTTTAGTATTTAGCAGATATAGTAATATTCTTTCCTAGATACTATTAAGTAGGCTTTATAAAGTTAACTTACTAAACAGAAGTAATTAAAATATTACAGCCAGCCTTAGGTCTAGCAGAGATAAGTCTGTTAGTAGT
The DNA here is from genome assembly GCA_001693025.2 of Colletotrichum lindemuthianum. Classification (NCBI taxonomy): domain Eukaryota; kingdom Fungi; phylum Ascomycota; class Sordariomycetes; order Glomerellales; family Glomerellaceae; genus Colletotrichum; species Colletotrichum lindemuthianum. Next base: position 61,823 of record MASP02000084.1, on the reverse strand, counting down.
AAGTTAAGGCTATAATATGTAGGTAACAATATTATTATCATACTGATAAGATCAGGTCTTCAGGGCTCACAGTAATCAAATGTAAGTCTAATAAGAGGGTTATAAGATAATCATAAAAGTAAGGCTAAAAGTCTCAGAAGAAATTAATAAAGTTAATTACTAAAAAGCTATAGAAGTCTAACCTTAAGCAGACTTAAGCTCATCCTATATACAAATCTGTAGCACTATAAACTTTCCTACTCCCATTAATATTATACTACTCTTCACCAATCTGAAGATAAGAAGCAATCACCACTAGTAGCTAATAATTACTTAGCTCCATTAATCACCTCAGGGATCCACTAACTAATCACTTATCCTACAGAATAATCACTTATCTTTTATTACTATATAGCCTATACTATAGTTCCTCCATAGTCCAGTGGGTTCCTATTATATCCTTCCCTTCATGCATACAAAATACCCTATAGCCGCCAGACGCCCTGTAACTCAGCCCTAATCCTGTTGGGTCGTAACACTTAGGCAGCCGGCACTATCTCCACAGGCCTTACCCCACTTAAACTAATGTAAAGTAAGCCTTATATAGTATATATAGCTATACAGAATATATATTAGACTTTATTTTCTAACTATATATAATAATAAAGAGTCTTATATTACTAAAAAGCTACTAAGTAAAAATTATATATTATAACAATTATCTATATTTTTTAAATTAAAATAAGTACGAAAAATTCTCTTTAGTAATTCCTCAGTAATCCTAAATGAAGCTAATTAGTAGTATATCTTATCCAATATACTTTTCATGAAAGCTTAAGTATATAACTTATAAAACTATTCTAACTTTATAGTAGATATTTAGTTAAGCTTCTTATTAGAAATCTCTCAGAAACTTCTTATATATAATTTCCTAATTCTAAAGAAAATAAGATACCTATAGTAATATTTAAATTCAATACTATTAAGATCTAAATTAATTTAGATATCTCTAATATGTTTTAAAACTTAATTTAATAAACTTAATTTACTATATAAAGTTTTAATTTCTGTCTAAAGTATTTTAATTAATATATATATATATAAGAATTATAAAGCTTATAGAAAAAAGCCTTAATATCTATATAGTTTCTTATAATTTCTATATAATAAAGCTTCAGAATTACTATTATAAGTAGTTAAATTTTATAGCTTATAAAGAGCTGAATCTGAATTTATTTAACTGGAAGGTAGTATAAAATACTGTTTATTTAGAACTAAAGAGTAAAAGAGAAGCTTTCACGAGTGTATAGAAAAGTCTGTATATATAGTATTATATAGAGCCTACTGGAGCTCCACCTAAGTGAGGGGGTTAGTTTTAGATACCTAAGTATAACTTTAGCTAGATATCTAGATATAGCTTATAATATTACCTCCCTCCTCTCTAGCTGCTATTCAGTTAGAAGCTATAAGTTAGATTATTATTATTATTTATAATTAGTCTATATATTACTTTATATTATTCTAATATTACTATATCTATAATAATATTAACTAGCTTCTATATAGAGTTTATATATCCTTCTTACTTAATAAAAGCTTCTTATTAATATTCTCTCTCTATTTAGTATATCTTTATAGTGAGAATATTTTTAACTAACTATTCAGCCTTCCTATTATTATCTACTAGTAATAGTAGCTAGCTATTAACTATAACCTATCTAAATAGTAGATTAGTAGTAATCCTCTAAAGTAAATCTATATAGAACTATAAGTAAATAGACTCTAGAGTATCCAGCTTTATAATAGATAATAAGAGAACTTTCACTATTATATACTTATAGTGTAATTAGATTAGTTTCTAGTTTAGTTTTAGTAACTTATAGTTAGATATATTTAACTATATTTTATAACTAACTTAATATTAATCTATAGGGAATTAAGTTTTATTTACCTAAGTTTTTAATTTCTACTAAATAGTAGCTATCTCTATATAAATATATATTATTACTAACTATATCCTTTTAACTAACTAGTAAGTAGTAACTTTATTACTACTAGGTAGTTCTATATACTTTTTAGTAATTAGGATAGAATTAATATAATACTTATAGTCTATAAAGAAAGATATAGCCTCTATTATATTATACTATTAATTATAAAAAGCTAACTATATAATAAGTAGTAAGTTACTTTAGTTATTCTGGAATTAGTATATAAATATTCTTAAAACTATTTAGATCTCCTAATTATATTATTCTGTAATTCTATTAGTCTACAGATAGTAACTAATACTTAATAAGTATATAATATCTATTAATCTATAGAACTCTTTTTAGAAGTAACTTACTTAGTTAGACTTTCTATTATTTATAACAGAATATAATATTTTATAAAACCTATAGTAGTAACTAAGGAACTACTAAGTATATATTTCTACTTCTATTATATCTATCTCCTTTAGTATAGAAACTTTATTCAGTTAATTCATAATAACTTAGAGATAATAGTTATTTTATCTTTTTGTGGGAAGTAAGTTAGTAATAAAATCTATTAACAGATTAGAGTATAACTAGTTAAATATTGGTAGGAGCTTTAGGAATCTCTTTTTAGTTTACTTTTAGATATAAATACTTCTATATATATTACAGTTATATATAAATTAGTAAATACTTTATAACTATCTAGATTAATAGAAATATTAACTTATAATTTCTAGTATATTATTATACTCTAAGTAGTTTATAGAGGAGGAATTATATAACTTCTATATTAGTTTAATCCTAAGTTTATTAAGGAGGCTATTACTCTCTTTACTACCTAGTATCTAAAGTCTCTCTCTAAAAGTAAGTTATTTTAGTATATTAATAATATATTTAGTAATCTAGATTTTAATATAGAGATTAGGGGGAAAGCTATACTCTCCCTACTAAATTACTATAAAGATCTATTAATATAAAAAGTCTCTTTTAATAGTATAGTTTTATATCTCCTATAAATCTAGTTTTATTTTGAAAACCTAAATACTAGTAATACTTATATATTCTACTTAAAGCTCTGTAGGGATAGTAGTATCTAGGCTAATCTATATTATCTATTCTTATTACTTCTTATTATTCTACTCTTTCTAGGAGTATTCTATTTCCTCTAGGAGAAAGTATTAGAAATTACTATCTAGATACCTAAATAGTATGTAAAGTAAAAATTATATTAAGATAACCTTTTTACCTATTAGCTTTACCTCTCTGTAAGGTATTACTTCTTTATAAAATATTTAAGGTTTTTATAATTAGTGAGGATTTTAAACCTCTTAATACTCTATAGTTTTATTCTCTATATTTATAAATAAGTTAATACTACAAGGAGTTCCTTATTATAGATTAGATAGTTAAACTTTATAGAGGTTAGATATTAGAAGTAGAAAGCTACTAGATACTTCACTCTAACTTTATTATTCTATATTAATATACTTCCTAGAGTAAACTTAGAATAGTTAGTTTCTGTTAGAAATAATATGTTCGAGCGGTAGAGTTTACATCGTTTAAGCCTCAGGCACTTGTGGCGTCTCCACGGGCCTCACCCACTTAACTTAGTTAAAATAGAGCTTCACGCGGTACGCGTGGCTACGTTTAGTTACAGATAATATATACTAGATTTTACCTCCTAATTATATATAGTAATTAAGAGTCTTATAATACTGAAGAGCTACTAAGCTAAAAAATATATATTATAATAATTTTATATATTTTAAACACTAAGATATGTACTAAAAATATCTCTATTTTAATATTTAAGGAAGTTAATTGTTACAGATTTAAGTTTTAGGGCTTGTGTGGTATATAGCTATTAGGGCTTTATATAGCTATTATACCTACAGTCTAGTGAAGAGTTTTCACCTTAAATATAAACTCTTTAAGTTTATTATAAACCTATTTAGGTACTATTAAGATCCCTCTTGTAGCTAACTTCTAATATTAATGAATTTTCTATTTAGGTTTAACTTAGTAGTAACTAGTAGACTAATTAAATAATAATAGATACTAAGATAATAGTAGATAATAGTAATATAGATTCTAATATAGGGGATCTTACTAATTAGTAGTAACTAGTAAACTAAACTATAACTGAGAACTAAGCTCTTTAAGAGGTTTTTATAAAGTTCTAATAAAATTAAGTAGTCTTTATATAGATAATATAGATAATATAAATTTCCTATGCTAAGTAAAAGCTTCTTCTGATAGGTATCCCTTTTAATAATAATATTCTCTACTTTCCAGTCTGGAGGATAATAATTTAGTATAAACTTATAGTTAACTAGCTTTTTATTAGGAGACTAGAGGATTTTTAATAGTTTCTATAGATTAACCTCTCACTAAAGGTTTAGATATAGATTAGTAACTTTTATATAACTTAGGGGTCTATATATAAATAGAATATTAATATATTCCTTTAGTATCTTACTAACTGTTATAAGAACCTTTACTATAATATCTAGATTCTGGAGAAGATCTGATATATCTAATAGAAGCTAAAGTAAATATTTACTGAATTCTTTATTAAGTTTAAATTAGCTTTAGGATAGACTAGAGAGTATACTTAGTTGGGCGATATTTAGCTTAATTACTTCTATCTAGCTTTCTTATATAGGATCTATATAGTTACTATTAGCTGCGAGATTAGCTGGATAGATTACTATACTGCAGTCTAGTGTTACTATATAATTACTATAAACCTTAGGATCTTTAATATAAAGTTATAAGGTTAGAATTAGTTCTAATTCTAACTGTAAGTAGGATTAATAGTTAACTAGAATAGGGATATACTAATAATAAATATAGAGGCTATATAAGCTACTTTAATACTAATATAATATTATAATATTATTAGTATTCTTCACTAGGGAAGGCTTAGTAGTAATAGTATTATAATAGGTAGGCTATAGTAGTAAGCTATAGTAAGTATATAGAGGGTCTAGTAGGTAGACTTAGCTACTTTTTAGGTTTATATACAGACTGGCGTTTATATTTATTATAATACTAAAGATTATTTTACTACTAAATACTAACTATATTCTACTTACCTACTAATAGCTCTAAATATTAATATCTAGACTATTTAGATAGATAAAGAGATTATAGATAATAAGGGAAAAGACTAACTCTCTGGAAGACACTCTCTAGAGAGTAGGATAGTGTGACTATTAGTAATACTATTATAATAATAAATAAGACTAGAGAGATATAAAGCTAGATAGATAAATTACTTTTTTTAGTCTCTATATTAATAAATAATAAATTTTTTATCTCTATCTAAATTAATAGTAATTATAATTATTATAGAGTAGTTAATAAGGATTTTATATTATAATATAACTTTATATTTATTAACTTACTATAGTTTTACCAGCTGGATGTTATTCTAAATACTAACTAGGGTATAGAAATTACTAGGATAATTAAGATTTAGATTAACCTTAACAGCTGGATATCTGAAGCTCTATTTTATATTATATCTAGAATAATATAACTAATTATTCTGGGGAAGCTATAATTATAATATTATTAAGTAGTTCTAAATTCTATAAAGAATAAGATAAGGATAAATTTAGTTAGTAGTCTTATAATATAGACTATTAGTAATAAGCTGAAAAGTAAGTTTATTAAGGATTTTACTAATTTTATTAAGTTACTAACTTTAATATCTTTAGAGTTAGAATAAGGAGGGTGTAAATAGCTAGTAATTAACTTATTATAAATTAATATAGCTTTTATAGCTATATTACTAATAATACTAAGGTAGGAGATACTAATCTTACTAGTTATCTATATCTCTTTTATAGACTTATTTAATAAAGAGAAAGTTTCTAGCTTTCTATTATACTGAGGGATATATAATTATTATATTCACCTGAAGAAGAATCTAAATAAAATAGAGCTGGATCTCCTATAGAGATCTTTTTATAATATACTAAGAGAGTATCTCCTTAAAGTTTACTACTAAATTACTAACTTAATAAAGAAGAATTAGATTTAAACTAGTTTCTTAGTAGTAGGAATATCTATCCTCCTAGTGAAGAAACTGGGAGGGAAGTAGTATTTCTATATTAACTATTAAGCTTTTAATACTATTAGTTATTATAATTACTATTTCTTACTATTAATTAAAGAGACTTTATATTTATTAATTAGAATTATATAGTTTATAAACGTTAATATCTAAATAGTATTTTATAAGATCTATATTATAGAAGGAGATAAATATAAGATTATATTCTAAATATAGTTTAGTTTATTTAAATAGTTTATTATATTATTTAGATTAATAAGTATATCTACTATATTTTAGTAATATATTAATAGGATATTTAAAGGAATACTAAATAATTTTATTATAGTTTATTTTAATAATATTTTTATTTATAGTTATAGATTAAAGAGTAACTATAAAGTTAAAGGTATCTAGATTCTTAAGTAACTATAGGAAGCTAGTTTATATCTAGATCTGGAGAAATATAAATTTTTAGTGAAGAAGATAAAATATCTTAAGTTTATTATTAAGGTAGGGAAAAGTATTTATTACGATCCTGAGAAGGTTAAGGTTATTCGAGAGTGGGAGGAGCCTAGAAATATCTAGAGCATCTGGAGTTTCCTCAGTTTTATAAACTTCTATTACTATCTAGTTAATAACTTCTTAAATTTAATAGAATTTCTCACTTAATTAATATAGAAAGATATCTTATTCTATTAGGATAAGATATACTAAGAGGTATTTAAAGTATTTAAATTAATATTTATCTTAGAATTAATTATAATTTAGTGGGATTCTAAGAGATTTATAATAGTTCAAACTAACTATTTAGAAGTAACCCTAGGAGGTTATTTTTTATAGGAGGATAAGGAGGGTATATTCTAACTAGTAGCTTACTATTTAACCTAATTAATCTTAATATAGTGAAACTATATAATTTATAATAAGGAGCTATTAGTTATTATATTTTACCTCAAAATATCATTAGTAAAGTTATAAAATATTATAGAATTGTTTACTATATTTTCTAATTATAAAACTTTAGAGTATTTTATAAGTTTAAAGTTTATTTGAGAGAGATAAGTTAGGTAGGTAGAGATTCTATTAGAATTTAGTTTTATTTTATAATACTATTTAGACTACCTTATAGTATATCTAAATACTCTATTATAGTGAAGTTAGGATAATATTATAGAGTTATAATTACTAATATAGATTTTCTAGCCTATTTGAATTAATACTGAGAATATAGTAGAGGTTTCCTAAATAATTCTAATTAAGATTATTAAGACTGAGGAGGAGGATTTAGAGGTTATACTAAAAGAGATATATTACTGATAAAATATTAGCAAATTACTAAGTATATATTATATAGATATTATAGTGGGGGAGATATATTACTAATAAGCTACTAATAGATTACTAAATAAGTATATTATTTTTAAGGATATTATACTACTTATTTTATAAAACTGAGAGATTATAATAATATTAATATATTAAATCTACTTTAAGGTAGTTTAGTAAATATTAAGAATATTCCTACCTATAGTAAATATAAGGATAGAGGTAGCTAACGATTTAGTGGAACTTAATAGAATATTATTATATTAAAATTAAATCTAGATCCTAAAGTATAAGCTACTAATAACTATAATTCTTTAGATAGTCTATAATTCTTCTATTTTGAGCTACTTAGATATTAACTTAATATTTATAACTTTCTTACAGAATTAATATTAAGATAGAATATTAAGGAATATTAAATAGTTTATATAGATATATAATATCTACTACTATTTATATAAAAGTTAGTAATACTATTAGGAGTTTTTATAGTCCCTCTTAATTCCTAATTAGTTCTAATTCCAGATTTCTATTAATTTTATAATAGAGCTACTATCTATAAGGAATAAGGATCCTAGGTTCCTTATAGTTATTATAAACTAATTATCTAAATATATCTAACTTAAGATAATAATATTAATATCTATAGAAGTATATATAGAGTGTTTCTAGAATATCTAGTAGCAGTTTTATAGGTTCTCTATATTAATTATTACTAATTATAGTTTAGACTGGGTAGATATTTTTTAGTTAATATTATATTAGCTTATAGGGGTATAATAACTACTTTTAATACTATTCTACCTCTAGATAGATAGTAGGATAGAATAAATAATATTAGAGATTTAGATTTTCCTATAAGTATATATTACCTTCTTATAGTTAGACTAGCTATTATATATTACTATATATTAATTAACGTTAAATAATAGGGATTTTTCTATTATTAGGGTAAGTTCTAATAAGTTTCTAAATAATTTTAAGGTAATATTAATTCTATCTCCTTAGGTTAAAAGTTATTCTACTTTTTTAGACTCTAGGAGGGCTTTAACGTTCTTTACTTACCTTAAGGAAGATATTATTTTTACTTAGGCGGTAATAGTATATATATAGTAGTGTGATAAGATAAGTATAAACTAGAGGTAATAAGTAATAGAGAAGTTCCAGGTAGGTAATAAAGTTTAGCTTTTATTATACTATATTAAGATAAACTAGCTAAATAAGAAACTTAACTAAGTAATCTGTAAGTATTATATTATTAATATACTAAGTCTACTTAATATTATACTTAATATCCTAGTGGGTATATACTCTATATTTGATATTAACTTTATTAAATAGACTGGGGATAATACTTTATTTTTATAGTAATATATAGATATCTATTTTAATCTTATTTTAGTATTAGTAAAGGAGGATAGAGAAGTATAGAAAGAGTATAAAGTGGAGGAAATCCTTACTGGAAAGAATACTTTAGGATAAAGATATAACTGAAATATATTAGTAAAATAGAAAGAATATAATATTTTAATATAGAAACTACTAGAGAGTCTTATTAATAATAAGGTAATATTATATTTTAAGTTATAATATAGAGATATTAAGGAAAATAATAGGCTGAAGTTAATTTACTAATAGTAAAAAGCTATATAAGCTGCAAACTAGAGATTCTAATAAATATAATAAACTACTAAATTATAGTCTGAAAGTTTACTTATTATTACTAAAAATATTATTATCCTCTTATATCTCTTTCTCCTCCTTATTACTTTTAATAGTAATTAGAAGCTCCTCTTTATAACTAGAATGTTAAAACTGGGAGTAGGTAGTAGTAATAACGTAGTTATAATAAATAGGAGAACTATTTTCAGTAGGGCTGAAGATATAGCTATAGTAGTAATAAGGGGTATTTTAAATACTAGAGGGTATTATAGTATCCTACTATAGAAAATTAGCTTCATAAAAGAGGAAGAGAAGGAGGAAGATAATTTATTATTATTTATATAATATTAGTGAGATTAATAGTAAACTGCTGGAGGTTAAAGATAGGAGTGGGAGTAAGGATATTTTTACTATAAGTAGAGGAAGTTATAAGTATAGTAGTAATATATACTAGAGGTTTCTACTAAGTATAGTAGAGGTATTTATTATAGTATTAGATTGTAGTGGAGAAGGTAGCTGATAGGATAGGGGCGTGATAGCTTTTGGAGCTATCTGTATTAGTAGGAGCTATATTCTCTATAACGATAATTTAGTCTGTAGCGATTAGGTTGTTAATTTAGCGACTAATAGCGTAAAGTTTAATATTTATAGTAAAGAGATTATAATTTTATTTATATTTATTTTTTATTGTGAGGTATTAATAGTAGGAGAAGTTACTATTAGGTATGTAAGGTTATAACTTTCTAGTGTAATTCTGCTTAGTATAGTATAGAAGGTAGGTAGAGGAGACTAACTAGGGGGGGAGGTTAGACTTATTATTAGAATTACTTTTAATGATATAATTACTATAAGTATAAAGGGGAGGAAGCCTGGGGGGGTTATTTAGGGGATTAATAGTAGTAGATATAGTATTAGTAATAGGGAAGGAGGGTAGAATTATAGTAATTTAGTAGTATTAAAGTAAGTATAGAAAGGGGGGATTAGGTTATATATTAAAAGAAAGAAAGATATAAAGGATAGAGGAGAGGAGGGTTTAATTTATAGTTATAAGGGAGGATTAGTTAGGATATTAGATTACTTAATTACTAATTTAAATATAGAGTAACTTAAGTTTTGTTATTAGTTATGTTATTTGATATTAGAGATATATTAGGAAGGTATAGTGGTAGCTTATTTTTACTACTAGCTGGAGGTTAATATATAACTAAGTAAGCTTAAGGCTTATAATAGCTGTTATTATTATAGTAATAGAAGGGGGGATTAGTGGGGGGTATATTACAGACCTAAGTTTTAGGGCTTATGTAGTATATAGTTATTAGGATTCTATATAGCTACTATATTTACAGTCTAGTAAAGAGTTTTCACTCTAAGTATAAATTTTTCAAGTTTATTATAAACTTATTTAGATACTACTGAGATCCCTCTTATAGCTAGCTTCTAATACTAATTAGTAGATTACTTAGTATAACTCCTTTAAGGTAGAAGTTAAAACTTATAACCTATAAGATTATCTTGACCCTAAAGTGGACACTCAAAAGAGCTTCTACTTAATAGTCTCTTGAGAGCTTCTTATATATAACTTTCCTAAAGTAAAAAAAAGTAAAATATTTATAATAGTATCTAAAATAAATAGTCTAGAGATCTTAACTCCCTCTAATACTCTTAATAGGTTTACCCCTATAAAATAAACTTACTCTAAGGAATTCTAACTTCCACTTAAAACCTCTAAATAGATCTACACTCGGAATATTATAAACCCTATAGAGAAAAGCCTGAAAATCTATATAGCTATCTATATTCTCTATAATATAAAAATTTAAGAGTATAAATATAAGTAGTTAAACTAAACTTATATATTATCTTAGATCTATAAGTATATTAGTAATATATTTAATTACTAATATTATAATATAGAGGAGAATCTCACTAATAATTAATAAATCTCTATAACTACTTTAGTATTATAGATAATCTCTATCTCTAGTAAGTAGCTATTATATACTATAATATACTCTAATCTCCTAAAATTAAACACTTTACTATATAAATATTAACTAAAATATAGTTTCAGAAGTAGTAAGATACTATATATAAAGCTTAAATAGTTAGCTATACTCCCTCTATTATAGAAGCACTTTAAATTAATAACTTTATATTCTCTCTAACCTACTTACTAATTAAATTATATACTTAAAATTATATACTAATAGTTTATAGTTAATTAGATATAATACTACTAAGTAAGATTATCTTAGCTATTATAGAAGTTATATAGTAGCTTCCTAAAGCTCTCTATCGAGATAAAATTAACTATAAAGTATTTAATATTACCTTAGAAGCTATAGATAGTAACTTAAACTCTCAAGATAGTAAGAAACACTTTAATAGCTTAGACAGACTTTTATACCCTCTTAAATATAGTAAATACTATCTACTTTCACACTATTATTATATATACTTATTACTTATATATAAGAGTTAGATACTTAATATTATAATTAAGGAGAAAATTAAATAATAAATTACTTTAGATCTAAACCTTTGAAAGAGGGTCTAAAATTTCAGATAATAGTAACTATATAGCTAACCCTCTAGCTGAAGTAACTATAATACTATATAATAAGCTTACTATATAGAGGAACTTTAGTAGTATCCTCTCTAAAACTTATTTATCCTTGATTTAGATATCTTAATTTATATCTTTTAAGATATTAAATATTTTATAACTCTCTAAGAAGCTCCCTCTAGAGATTATATTTAATATAATACTAAGCTAATACCTATTAAAAACTATAGAGACACTAATATCTATATTATAACCTTAGAAAGTAAGGAAGCTAAGCTATATCTCTATAATATTACTCTCTATATCTTTCTAACTATAAACTTTATCTCTTTTCAGTAGTTATAAAAGTGAAATTACTAGTGGGATACTAAGCTAAATTACCCCTCTTAACTACAGAGGAGTAACTACTTAGAGATTGTAGCTATTAATATTTAATATAGCTAATAAATTCTAGAATACTATATATTTCACGAGAGGTTAAATATTCCAGCAGTATAGTTAATATAGTATAAACCCTCTCCTAGATACTATTACTACTAGAGATATACTATAGAGATTATTTAAAAACCTCTAAAAAATAATAAACAGCTTTAATATTAGCAGTTAGGATACTCTAGGAGAAAGCCTCTTAACTACCTTATCTCAGCTATATATAATATTTATATTACTAATAGTTATTTAAAATATAATAAATACTAGCTTACTTAGGGGGTATATAAAGCTTGCAGTATTAGTAAAGTAAAACAGATTATTCACTACATAGAATATAAGAATACCTTATATACTACCTCTAGAGAGTATATTATATTTAACTTTCACCCTTATTACTAAAACTATAATAACTACACCTCTTCTTTAATATTTACAGATAGAGCTACTAATTACTTATAAGACTTTTATCTTATAAACTATACTGAAGCTATTATAACTACAGTATTTAACAACTTTATCTCACTCCTCAAACGTCAGTATAATATTAATATTAAGATCTTTAAATATAATAATAAAATCCCTAAGTATAAGAAGCTAAAAGATATCCTAACTACTTAAGGTATTCATTTTAAGCTATCCACACTATATATATAAAACTAAAATAGTAAAGTAGAGTATATTAAAGTTATTATTAAAGTTTACATAAGGATTATAAGGAAAGGAAGTAAATTACTTTATAATCTCTAGCTTAAAACCTTATAAGTAGTAGTATTTCTCTATAACTATATACTAATAAGTCTCTTAAGCTAGTAAATACTATACTAGAAGCTTCATAAAGTCGCTTAAAAAAATAACACTATAAAGCCAAACTTAAGCCACCTTTATATATATAGCTACAAATATTTTATTCTTACTATAGACATAAAACTTAAGTATAACTACTTTACCTACCTCAAGAGATACACTTTTATTAGCTTTTTAGTTAGCTATATTTTAACTAACTAGTTTTAAGTGTAAAACTCTTTATAAAATAAAATTATTATAACTTATAATATTTCTTTTAATAAGATAATATTTTTTAATAATAATTTAGTCTCTCTATAAAATAATTTCAAGAAGTTTAACCTTAATAAGATCTCTTATTAGTTATAAAAGTAATTAACTATAGTAAAGCTATATAAAGCTAACTTAGATACTCACTTAAGTTTAAACGAAAAACCTAATAAAGTTATCTATATTAAAGATATAGAGAGTAACTATAAGAACTTAAGGTCTTATATCTATACTATAGCTAGCTTTAAACTCTCTGAAACTCTATATAAAACTATAAAGTTTATATTATTAATTCCTCTAGAGTTACCTACTATACTCTTCCATAATCTTATTTATACAGATAAGATTGTAAGGAAGTAAAGAGATTAGATACCTCTAGAGAGGGTTGAGTGTGAAGGATAGATAAGATACTACACTAGAGTAGCTAGGAGGTCTTTATTTAAAGCTACCTTTTTAGCTAGTATCTTTTAGTTATTTTAAGATACTTCTAGATATTCCTACTTATAGCTACAGAATTATATAAGTTATTAACTAGAGGGAGTCTTAGAGGGTTAAACTATAAGAGGACTCTAAAAAATTATTATAAGTTTAAAAGATAAATTTTAGCTATAAGGTAAAGTAGATAGTAGAGAGTATTTAAAATATAGAGAAGTAAAAACTTCCACTCTAGAAATCCTATAGTAGAAGCTATTACTATTACCTATATCTTACTTAGTAGTATTTACTTATCTATATACTAAAGCTATAGCAGCAGCTGAAAAAGCTTATCTTAAAAGTTATATTAAATTATATTCCTAGAGTGAGGTTAGTAAAGCTCTCGTAAGAAGCTTGAAAGTTCTAGGTTACTACTAGGTTTATACCTACAAACTTAATAAATATAGATACCTCCTTAAAATTAAAGCTCAGCTCGTTATTTATAGAGACTAATAACTATAAGATAATTATAAGATATATATAGCTACTCTAGTAGGTATATATTTTTAAATCCTTATAGTAATTACTAACCACTTTAATCTCAAGCTACTTCAGTATAACGTAGTTAATATTTTTATCTAAATAATACTTAATAAAATAGTCTATATAGAGATACTACCTAGTATTTATAAACTTAGAAAGATCTACTATCTAAATAAAACACTCTACAGCTTTTAAAAGTTTCCTCTTCTCTAATAATATTATCTAGAGGCAGACCTTAAATACTTTAGTTTTAAGTCTACTATAGGAAAGCTATATTACTAACTTAAGAAGTATATTATTTTCTTCTTCTATATTAATAACTATATACTCTCCTTCCCCTCAGAAGAAATATCTAAAACACTTATACTATTAATAAACCTCTAAAAAAATATTATCTTAAGAAAGATAAAAACTTATAATAGTTCCTCAGTATTAAGATTATTTAAAATTAAATAATATAATAACTATAGCTCTCTCAAGTAATCTATATTAAAAAGCTACTTAAATATCCCATAAAATACATATAGTATATTAAATAGTTTAACACTCCCCTCAGATCTCAAGAATTTCTCCCACAGTATAATTAAACTTCCTATATAGAGATTAAGTATTACTAATAAGATATTAGCTTTATTAATTATACTATAGTTATAACGAGACTAGATATTACCTATACAGCTAGCTAATTATCCTATTTCAACCAGAATCCTAAAGATAACTACTAAGTTAAAACTAAGTAAATAATATAGTACCTTAGTAAAACTAAGAACCTCTATCTTAAGTTCGGCTGTAAGCTTAGTAATCTATAGAATAACCTTATTATTACTATAGATACTAACTTTATAGATAATAGTAAGAATCAAAAAAGCTCTCAGACCTATACTATATACCTCTTTAGTAACCTTACAATATAGTAAGCTAATAAATAAGATATTATAACTACCTTAATAACTAAAGTAGAACTTTTAGCACTATTATAAGTAGTATAAGAAACTATTTTCGCCAGCTACCTTATTACTATACTTTAAGTAGACCTCACAATAAACACTTTCAATAGAGGTAAGATATATAAACTTTATCTAACAATCCAAATCCAGTATAATAACCAGCAAATAATATACCTTATAACTACTAAAATAGTGTAACTATATATAAAACTATAGTATATTAATATCTATAACTATTAGCTACAGTAAGAAACTTAGTGAGGATACTTTAAAATTAAATATACACCCTTAAGAGATCTTATAACTAATAGCCTCATAAAACCTCTCTAAAGTTATCAGTTCAGTATTTTTATTACTCAGATTAATATAATAAACTAGTTAAACTGCCTGAAAATACAGTAAAAGGAGGAACTTCGAGAGAAGCTATCTATACTAATATTCAAAAACCTTAATAAGACCCTTAACTACTAATTAAAATTTATAGACTCTAATTCTAACTATAATATAGTTAAAAAAAAGCTTAAAGGCACCTAAAGTACCTAAAACGCCAGGAGGCACCCTTAGCCTAGATAATAAGGGACGCCTAAACAGCCTATAAATAGTATTACTCTTCCTACTACAGAAGTAGAAGTTTAATAAGGATAATAAAACTGTAAAAAGAGTCTCTCACGAGATATAAATAGAGCATTTAAACCAGCATTATTCAAAAAGGCTAACTTATAGACGCAGCCCTTAAGGCTAGAGGGGTATATTAGAAATAATATATTCGAGCAGCAGAATTTATACTATTCAAGCCTTAAGTACTTATAGTATCTCTACAAACCTCACTCACTTAACCCAGTTAAAATAAAGCCTCACGCAGTATATATAGCCACATTTAGGTACAGATAATACATACCAGATTTTACCCCCTAGTTATATGTAACAATTTCTACTATTATTAGAATATTAAGATTAAATATCTATAGTATTAATTCTGAAGTAAAGAGGTATTTTAGTATTAGGAAAGTTTCTTACTATTTTAGTTCCTAATAGAAGGAGATAAACTTCTAGGTTAGATAGTTTAGAAGCTTTATAATAATATTATAATATAAAGACTTTATAGTAGTTTATAAACCTAAAGAAATTATAGATATTCTTCAGTAAGTTAGGAGGAAGCTAGTTAGTAATAACTTCTAACTTCTCTAGATTATAAGAAAGACTCTTTCTAGTTAATATAATAAACTTAATATATTTAACTATAGTAATAGAGAATTTATATTTCTTTAGATTTAACTTTAAGTTTATATTAGTAAGGTAGCTAAGTATTTAGTAGATCGTTTCCTTATATTCTTTTTATAAACTATTAGTATAATTAAGGATATTATTAATATATACTATAATAAAATTATTTAGAAACTATTATAAGTAGCTGTTAATATATTATTAGAATATAGTGGGAATATTAGTAAATCTAAAGAGGTATACTATCTGCTTAAAAAGACTATAATATATCTAGAAAGCTATTTTCTTCTAGTCTACTTTATTAATTCTGATTTTATAGAATATAGTAATAATATTAAGTTTAGTATATTAGTAAGTTATAGTGACTCTCTAGAGGGTCTCTAATATAAGAGAGAGAGGGTAATAATCTTTCTTTATAATTATATTAAGAGCTCTATAATCTACACAGAAGTATATCTCTCTATCTAGCTTCTTTATAAAGAGGATTAGAGTATTAATAGAGAAACTACTTATCTTAATAAATTCTTTATTAAGTAAGTTCTCTAGAGTTCTGTTAAATATTAGAAGTTTCTCTTATAATATACTATAGAGAGGTTTTTATAAGTCTAGTTTCTATTCCTTATTATTAGGGATTAGTGGGATATAGTGATCTATCCCTAGTTAGCTGGGGGGTAGCTAGTATACTAAACCTAAATGGAAGAAATCTAGGAATTCTTTTAAGATATTTACAGAGATATAATCCCTTAGGTTTACTTCTACCTTTAGAATTAATATTTTCTTAATATTTATAAAACTAATAGATATAATCTAGTAGGAGCTTAGTATATTATTAGTATACTATATAGTATATTAGTAGATAAATATAAGTAAATTAGTATTAAGTAAGTAAGCTAACTAGATCTCTTTATATTATACTAACTTATTCTAATACTCTAAGTAGGGTATTATATTATCCTTCCTATAGGTTATCTATTAGGCTTCAGTATTATAGATAATATAATTATCCTCTATTTATAATTATCTAAAATATAGAAGTAGCTAGAAGCTCTCTATAATATATATATAGATTTTCTATATATAGCTACTAACCTCTAGAGTTAGGATAGCTACTCTCTAAGTGTTACTAAATGATAACTTAGTAGTATATCCCCTTATCTATCTTTTTAATTTATTAATTAGTAGGAAGTGAAGTTTCTTTATAAGAGAGATATTAATATTAATATAAATATTATAGTTTATATTAATAAGTATATTAATAAAGTAATCTCTATTAATTCTAGTTTAAATAGTAGCTAATTACTAGTTACTTACCTGTTTTCTTTCCTATTATTTTCTCTATTCTATTACTTCTACTTCTATTAACTTTAGAGTTTAATTTTACTTTAGAGTTACTTTTTTCTTAAGTTCTCACTATTACTAGCTGGGGGAGTATTATCTCTCTAATTATCCTTAGTATAATCTGGAGTAGCTATAGCTTTTATAACCTTTATACTAGCTTTTTTATTTTCTTATACTATATAGTTCCTCTATATATAGTCTTTCTTACTATATCTAAAATATTGGTAGGTATTTTAGTGGTTTTTAGAATACTCCTTAGAGGCAGTAGAGAAGCTACTAAAGCTTTAGTATTATTATTACTTCTTAATTACTTCTATTATTATAATATTACTTTCTATATTATAAGTAGTGGGTCTCTAGTGGGGCAGTTAGTAGTAGACTAACATTCCTTTTATATACTTAAGCTTCTAAGTTATATTTTAGACTTTAGATAACTAGAGTCTATATTCTATAGGAAGGTCTACTATAATAAGTAGTTTCTTAAAGTAGGGAAGTAAAGTAGCCTCTAATAGGAAGATCTAGATTATATTTAGTTATATATATTCTCTAGTATTAGGTAGAGTTTTTTCAAATTAAAGTAGAAAGATAGTTAGATATTTATTTTCTTTCTGTCTGAAGCTCTATAATTAGGTAATAGTATAGAGCTAGCTGTTTAGGTTTAGGTAAATTCTATCTAGGTAATTTATGAAATTACTTAGGTTATAGGAATTCTCTAGCTTTCCTACTATATAGAAAGTTTTAACTACCTACTGAGGACTAGAGTCTAAATAGAAGTAAATTAGATACTAATATTTTTAATTACTATTAAAGAAATAGTAGTTAATCTTAAGTTTAGTTTATATCTATTAGGCTTATACTTAATATTCTTTCTACTTATTTAAAAACTTTAGAAGTAGAAAAAGAAGTTTCCTCTAGTAGTTAGCTATTAGTAGAAATATAATAATATTATTAATTCTGAAGACTATTATCCTAATAGATATTATTCTAGAGGTTACTAAAATATCCTAATATAAGCTAGAGGTATCTATTATAGTAACTACCTGGAGGTTACTACTTATTATAGTATCTTATCTTACTAATTTATATAAGAGTTTATTAATCCTCTAGTAGAAGGAGTTTAAAGTATACTATAATTACTACTAAAGTAGTTTACTTATAGAGTTACTATCTATAGGAGTATCCTAGGAGGCTCTAATACTCTCTATTATTCTTTATATTAGTTAGTTAGTTACCTGTTATAGAATATTATATTCTAGAAGCTATATTTAACTAGATTATATACTTAACTAGTAGGAAGCTACATTCTATTTAATATTATCTATATAGTGAATAAAACTAAGTTCTAAATATATAAAAAGCTGGATCTAGGTTTATTTAACTGGAAGGTGGTAAAAAATACTATTTATTTAGAACTAAGGAGTAAAAGAGAAGTTTTCATAAGTATATAAAAAAGTCTGTATATATAGTATTATATAGGGTTTACTGGAGCCTTATTCGGGCGAGGGGGTTAGCTTTAAATACCTAAGTATAACTCTAGCTGGATATCTAAGTATAGTCTATAATATAACCTAACTAGTAGGGATACTAACTAGTGTAACTATATAGTATAGAATAGAGGATAATAATATATATATATTATTACTAAAGTGTTTACTTTATACTAAAGTTAGTTATCCTAATCTGCTTATAATATAATAATATATATATTCTGTATTAAGAGGTTATAGATTTAATTTTTATATACTATATTAATAGTATAGTTATATTTCTTATATTATATAGAGTAACCTAATTATAGGTAGACTGTTATGTATAGTAATTTCCTACTAGCCTGAAGTCTCCCTACTTATATCTATAATATACTTAAATAGTCCTCAGTATAGAAATATACCTCTTAGAGGAAAAATATAGTGTTATAATCTAACTAGGAGGAATACTAACTAATATAACTATATAATATAAAACAGGGAATAATAATATATATATATTATTACTGAAGCTTTTACTTTATACTTTAGTTAGTTACTCTAATCTACTTATATTATTAACTTCTTATAGTAAGAGTATTACTAATACTATATTTTTAACCTTAAGTTTAATCTTACGGAAGGGTAATTATTACGTTCGCTACGGTTAGTCTCCGTAGATACATACTATATAACTCAGTATAGGGGATAATAATATAAAGTCGTTATTACTGAAACTTTTACTTTACACTATAGTAGTTACTCTACCCCGCTCGTAATATAATAACAACTTCACACTATATAGAGGGTTAGGGTTCGAATTCTATATAATACTAAGTTATATCTCCCTAGGTTTACTACTTTATCTAACTATAGTAGGTATATATAGGTTACTTTTACTCTCTATACTACTACTTAAGTTTCCCTATATTATACCTAGCTATTACTACTTAGTCCTCAGTCTAGGAATATACCTCTTAGAGAGAAGATATAGTATTATATTTGCTACAGTTAGTTCCTATAGATATATACTATATAACCTAATATAGGGGATAATAATATAAAGTTATTATTACTGAAGCTTTTGCTTTATACTATAGTGGTTACTCTACCCCGCTCGTAATAGTAATATAGAATACTATTTAGTAAATATAATATTATTAATAAGATTAGGAAACTACTTAAGGTTAACCTTAAAGGCTGAATATTACTTACTAATCTCTATAATATTTTTGATAATTTATATATTAAAGTTTTCTTAGTTAGTAAATAGTGAAAAATAGATATAAATGCAGCTACTGGTTCTAGAGACCTTAACTCTATAGTTTATAAGGTGGTTTCCAAAGTGGTATATAACCACTAAGTAATTAAGCTACTATATTATTTTAGGCTAATTCTTAAAATTACTCTAAAATATTGAAAAGAGATCTTAGCTATATATTTTCAGGTTTTTATATAAAGCTATATAGTAGGTAATATAGTTGGAGATTTATATAGTATTATTTAGCATGATATTAGTATAGTTAATACTTTAAATTCTACTGAAGAGCTTAATATCCAAAAGGTGGGGGAGTTTTATAGATATAATAATGTCTATATAGATTATTATTATAGAGGTGGGGGTAGAAGTATTTAATGAGGATATTTCAGCCTTAGGGGCTTTATTAGATATTATTATAAAGACTGAAGGAGTATAGGGTGAGAGAGGATTATTTATTTGGCTGGATCTATATAGAGTGAGATAGGGAAAGAATTTTTAAGAGGCTATATAGATTTCTTGGGAAGTTGAAGCTAGAGATACTATAAATCTCTAGTGCCAAAATCTAATAATAGCTTAAAGAAGGTTATTATATTTGCTAAATATACTTCAGTTCTTAATATTAAGAGCCTAACTTAAGTTTCAGTAAAGCTGTAGAAAGTATCTTAATTTTACTATAGTAAGAACCTAACTTAAGTTTTAGTAATAATCTCCCTAAGGAGTTAGTATATAGATTAAAGGCTTCCAGTAGAATTATAAAGTAGGGAGGATCTAAAGTATCTAAGTAATAATTCTATAATCTTCCACCATATATAAACCTTAGGTGTAGGATTTTCTAATTACGTCGTCTAGTATAATAAACCTTACTAATTTATAATTTAATAGTGATAGTTAGGTTAACTACTAATTAGTATTAGTTTAATTATCAGGGTTATTTTATACTATATATAATCTTATTATACAGATATAAACTAATATTCTGATTTTTAGTTATTAGTATTACTATACTATATAGCGTATAGTATTATATAAAGCTCCAGATCTATAGTGTGGTAATTACTTACTAATTGCTATACTATTTAGCTACAGCTGATACCAGATACTGGGTATTTGTGGCCAATTGGGTGTGGAGGGTATGCCACTATATATATGGTAGCATATATAGTTACTATATACCCTACGGTATAGCGTAACTAAAAAATACCTCCTTATTTTAATTTATAAGAAAGTGAAAAAAGATATTTACCTCTAGATACTATTAAAATAAATATTAGCTACTTAAACTGAAATAACTAAACAAATAAATAATATAACCTTTCCTAAATTTAATCTTTTAGTAATAGAAAATTGGGGGGAAAATCTAGAAGAATATATTAAATAAAAAGTATTATATTTTCAGATCTATAGTGTAAATAGTATCTTAATTACAAAAGTAGTACTTCAGATTATAAAAGGTAGTATAGTATATAAATTCTGTAAATTCTGCTATTATTTCTAAGTCTGGTATTATAGATATAGGCTTACAGCCTATATATATATACTGCTTATATAATAGCTGAGGCTTATAGCTAATACCTAAGCCTATTATACTAACTTTAAACTTTAACCTTAACTAAACCCTCTTTCTAACTAGAATTTTACTATCCTACTACCTTATAAACTAATCTTCTTTCTCTAATATCTTTCCAACCTTTCACTAAATTTTAATTAATATTTTTAAATTAAAGAAACTAAGTGGTACTATTATAGCTATTAGGTAAACTTCGGGACACACAGATGTTTTTTATTTGTAAAGTGGCGTATTACTAAAATGCCTCCGTCGAAATACTAGGTATTTGCTGCAATATGCGGTTGTTAATTTAGTTACTTAACGTTCTTCGAGGAATACTGTGGGTATGGAAAGTCTCTGCAATATTGTTGCTGTTAATATAATTAGTAGATGCAGCGGAGATATCTTATTTAGTGTAAGAAAGTATAGCGATAATACTGGTAATTTCTAAAATATTCTTTTGTTATATTATTGGTGAAAAAAGTGTAGTTATATGATTGGTAGTGGTAGCGTAAAAATACTAATAATAAGGGGAAGTGGGTGTAATAGAGGCTATAAATAGGAATTAGGAATATAAAGTAGTGGGGTATATAATAGGTATATTATATTTAATACTATATATAGAAAGTAAGGTTCCTACTTATATATTTATATAATATAATCTTTATGGAAATATTCTATATCTTTATAGCTATTTATTCTATATTTGTTATTAGGGTTTAAGCCATTATACTTATTTTACTATAGTTTCGTGGTAGTATCTTGGAACTTTCTGGAGTTAGATTTTCTGGGGAAATCCCCAGAAAATCTTCGGGATTTCCATGGGAAATTCCTAATATTCCTCCAAGATATTTCTTCTTACTAAAGTCGCATTTACTTTATTTCAGTATTATTTTATAGCCTTTTATTAGTTTTATAGTATTTAATTTCTATAAGACCTCTAATATATTTAAATAATAGTCTTAATAGCAATTTTATAAAACTACTAGTAATACTATTAGTAGTTTTTATATACTTAAAAATTACCCTATTTTAGCTTACTATTTCCCTCGTAAAGTAATTATAAACTTTAATATATTTAGCCTAATTATTCAAACTCTCTCCTTTTATAAGGATAATTAATTTAATATTATCTATCTATATTAATATAGACTTAATAATTATCTTTCCTATGTTACTAAGTAAGTTTTAGATTTATATAGCCTCTAAGGTTATATTAGATTCTATAGAATATTCAGCTTCTGTAGAAAGTTTTACTATAACTATTTAGTAATAAGATTTCCATAAAATTAGCTTTCCAGCTGTAAAGAATATCTATTTAGTTATTAACCTTAATATAATCTCATAGTTAGTATAGTTACTATCTATATAACTATAAAGTTTCAGATTATTATTTCTATTCTTCTTTATAGTATAACTAATATAATATTTACTTTATATCTTAGTATACTAGAGAAGATATAATACTTCCTTTTTAAAGAATTTTCTAAAATAGCGTGAAAATCTTATTAAAAGCGTATAACTAAATAATAAATCTAGTTATATTATCTAAGTAGCAAACTGAAGCTTTCTAAGTATTTAGTAATATTACTATTATAATATCTTATTAATTTAATATTCTACCAAAATAGTAAAGCTTTAGGCTTCAGACTTTACTAAAGTGGCAGCTAAATAAAGAAACTCTCTAAATTCCTTAGTTATCTCCTTTAGGTAATCTTTCTATTTAGTTACTTTTACTCTATATCTATAGTAGTATCTAAGTGTTACAGCTAGCCTTAGGTCTAGTAGAGGTGAGTCTGTTAGTAGTAAGTTAAAACTATAATATATAGGTAATAGTATTATTATAGTACTAATAAAATTAAGTCTTCAGAGTTTATAGTAATTAGGTGTAAGTCTAATAAGAGGATTGAGGGATAAGGCTAGGAGTATCTAAGGATAATTATAAAGTTAATTACTAAAAAGCTATAGAAGTCTAACCTTAAGCAGACTTAAGTTTATCCTATATATAAATTCTAATTTTTAGTATAGTAATTACTAATTACTACTTACTAGTGATTAATTACTAATTACTCTTATATATATAGAGTAATTACCTTATTATTATCTCTTTGTAATTTATACTATAGTTTTTCTATACTAAGTAGAGTCCTTATTATTCCTATATTATCTTATATATAAGAATTCTATAACTGCTAGGTATCCTGTGGGGTATCTCTTAATCCTATGATTCTAATAGGTTATAATATTAGGTTTTCTCTCTAAAAGTCTAACCTCCAGATCTATATAAGTGAGTATTATTTCTGATATAGGTGTTAGTATTTATATTTCTCTAAATACTAATATAATAGTAGAATCTTCTCTTAATTCAATATTATCTTCTACTATATATTATTATTATTACGCTCTATAAATTACTAAGTTTAGTTTTGAGGTTATACTTTATATTTATTATTAGAGTTAGGGTTTTTATTATAAGATACTTTAGGAAATAGATATGAATAATATTTATATGCAGGCTGGAAAACTATATAATACTTCCTAAAATACTATCTGTAAATATATATAGTTTCTAGTGTTTTTATTATATAGGCTGATACGTTTTTACTTAGTAGATTATTCATTAGATAAGATTAGTTATTTAGATAATAAAGAAGAGGCTACTAAGGTAATTTTATAAAAGAAAGCTAAAGTGTTATATAAATAGTCTGAGGTTTTGAGAAAAGTTTAGACTGAAATAGATAAGTTACTTATAAAGCTAGATTATATTAATAGGATAAAGAGAAATATATTTAAGTGGAGTTACTTAATATATAAAGAGGATCCTAAAGAGAGTATTCTAGTAGTAAATAAGAGTATAGTATCTTTAGAAGCTTATTTAAATAGTATATTTAAAGTAATTAATTAGGATACTTTACTTAATAATTCTAATTTAGTAAATTTTAATTTTTATACTCCTAATGCAGTAGTTAAGAATTCTTAATTTTCAGGGGATAATATTCCTAGATATAGAAATACTTTATCTCCTTAAGATCTTTTATCTAGTTAATATTTAGGTTAAGAATATTAAATATAAATTAGTTTATTAATCTAGATTATAAGTGTTATAGTTTATTTATATATTTATTATTTCCCATATTCTTAAAGTTCTTTAAAATATTTAACGTTAGATACTAATTCCTATATATTTTCTATATAGTTATATTCTTTCTATTTAAAAAGGTATTATGTTTCTATATTATCTTATTAATTAATATAGTTAATAATTTATTCTATTCTAAATTCTCATTCTGGATCGACTTTAATATAATTATTTATATGAGATTCTTTTAATATTAATTTAAGAAGTGAAATATAAAAAACTGGATAATATCTTATAGTATCTAGTAGTAATAGTTTATAGTTAATATTTAAGATTTTATAAATAATTTCAAATAATCTAAGTTTCTTAAAATCTAATCTATTACTTAGTTATTTAGTTTTAATATTCTATCTAGTAAAGTAGATACTATCTCCCTCTTTAAAGATCAACCTTCTAATCCTTAAAATATTAGTATATTTTTATATTTATTGTCTGACGAATTTAAGTTTTTTTGGGAGCTTATCCTAGAGAGTGTAAAGTTTTAAGATATCTATTATTACTTTTACTACTTATTCTTCCTACTGAGATTCTCTATATATAGTAGAGTTAAATCTATAGTTAAGATAGAAAGGTAATTCTTTAGTATTTTCTCCTACTATATTATTATAAGTAAATTAAGCTATTAATAGTAGAATAATCTAATTATCTTACTAATAGTTAATATAATATCTAAAATATATTTTAAGAGTTTAGTTAATATATTCAGTCTAGCTATTAGTCTATAAGTGGAAAGTAGTAGATAAGTAATATTTTACTTTAAGTTATAAAATTAGAAATTTCTAAAATTTAAATATAAAGAGTTTATCTCTATTAGATATAATTTCCTAAGATAGCCTATATTAGCTAATAATAGTTCTGAGGAAGATATATATAAAACTTTCTACTATATTTAATTCTTTATAGAGAATAAAGTAAGTATATTTAGTAAGTTATTCTACTATAATAAGAATATTATTATAATATATTCTAGTAAGTAGTTTTTATAACTTTAGTAGCTTAATAATAAAATCTAAAGAAATTAATTTCTAGAGCTTTTAAGGTATTAATAGAAGTTATAATTTACTATAAAGCTTATATCAGCTAAGTTTACTTTTAAGGTAATTTTATAACTCTTAATTATATTAATTATATTTTATCTTATAACCTTTTTATTATAATATTATTAAATTCTTTTAAATATTTTAGTAACTTCTTAATATCTATATATTAGTATATTATAAATATTTCTAATTATCTTATATATTATTCTTCCAGTTATACTAATATTAACTTATCTGGTAATTAAAAGTAGCTTCCATATAGATATAAGGTTTCTATCTTTATCTATTTTTAGGATAATCTATATTTCTTCTAATATTAGGATATTATAGTCTAGTGTTTAACTAAATATATTAGTTTTTCTATTTTCTATTCCTTTATAATAGATAATATAAAAATTAAATTCTGAAAGAAATTCTAACTATCTAATCTGTCGCTTATTAAGATTCTTAGATATTATAAAGTATATAAAGTTCTTATAGTTAGTATAAATCTAAACTTTATATTTAGTTTCTAAAGGTTATAATTTCTATTCTTAAAATATTTTAATAATAATAATAAGTTCCTTATTTTAAATCTAGTAGTTAAGTTCTAATCTACTAAGTTTATATAAATAGAAAATATAAGAATATAATATTTCTTTTATATTTTATTATTCTAATTATTCTCCTATTATATAATTTAAAGTATTAATCTTAACTTTAATCTATTTATTAGAATCTAGAATTATAAGAATAAATTCTAAGATAATTTAGTTTTTAATATTCTGAAATACTTCTTCTTATCTATTAGTCTAATTAAACTTAGTATTTCTTTATATAAGTTTAGTAAGTAAGATTATTTTCTTTATATAATTCTTAAGGAATCTTTAGTAAAAGTTAGTAAATCTAAGGAAAACTTAGATTTCCTTAATATTTATCAGTCTAAACTAGTTTTTAACTATCTAGATCTTCTTAGTTAATATCTTAATTATATTTAGTATAATAATGAATTCTAAATATTCTACTTATTATATATAAAATTCGCTTTTCTCTAGTTTAACTAATAGTTTAGTTTACTGAATTTTCTAAAGTATTTTATAAATATATTATTTATATTCTTTAAATATTCTTAAGTAGATAAGGATATTATTAAGATATACTATATAAAAGATATCTAAGTATTTATATAGTATATAGTTAATTATAGATTAGAATATTATAAATATATTAGTAAGTCTGAAAAATATTATAAAATATTTATAAAGTTTTTTTCTTATTCTGAAAATAGTCTTCTATTTCTTACTTTCTTTAATTTAGATAAGATTATAAGTTTCTTTAAGGTTGAAAGCTATAAACTAATTAGGTTTATAGAGTTAATTTTATAGTTCTAATATAAGTAATAATAAGTATTAGTTCTTAATGATTATATTATTAAGTTATTAATAGTTAATATAAAGTTATAGTTTATTATTCTTCTTAAATATAAATAGAATTAAGTTTCCTACTAATAATATTAAATATTTAATATAATCTTTCTTAAGATATTTATTAATATATATATTAAATATTTCTATTTCTGTTTAATTAAATCTATAGAGTTTACTGAATTTAGACTTCTTCCCCTCCTTTAAAGGGATCTTATAATTATAGCTTATATATTCTAGTAGTTTAGTTTCAAGTTCTTCTGCGAAAAGTATTTTATAAATTTAGTATTTATTAGAGATAGTCTGAAGTTAATCTATCTTATTATTAATTCTTACTACTACTGTAATATTTAATATTTAGGCTACTATATTTTTAATTCTAAGGTAGGTAATAAATCTTTATATTTTCAGAGTTATATTTAATCTATATAAAATCTTATTATCTAGAGAGTCCTTAGAGACTAAGTCTTTCTATTAGAGTTAGTTAGTTTTCTAATCTATCTGTAGGTTATTCTTTTATAACTATGGAATTCCTAAGATAATCTCTTAATTACTTATCTCTATTATATTAAAAATATAGTCTTCCTTCTAGCTATAGTAGTTTAAAGGGAGGTATATAGTCTCTAAATTAATAATATCTCTACTATACTTAATATTTTCTCTTTTAACAGTATGTAGCTAGTATAGTTTAGCTTTTATTATCTATAGGATCTATTATTTATTTACTATTTATAGTAATATTAAGTTTCCTTAAATACTATAATTAATTAGGGTTTATATCTTATATCCTTTTACTATAATATTAAAGTGAAGGTGTTTATTATTATATTCTACTGTTACTAAGTATAAGGACCTTATCTGAAATACTTTTCTTTATCTTTATTTAGTAGGTAAGTCTAGTTTTTTGACTACTTATAGTACCTCTATTCTAATATTATTTTGCTTTCTTGATAGTAGGTTATAATCCTTCCTTCTTGAAGTATCTTACTGAATGTTAATTCTCTATACTCTGGCGTTAGTGGTGCTGGTCTGTTTTTAGTGTTATTATTAATTAATTTAAATAGATTACTTAGGTTAATATAAATTCCTAGACTAACTTTAAGTTTTCCTTACTAGTAGAGTGTTACGACCCAACAGGACCAGGGCTGAGTTACAGGGCGCCCGGCGGCTATAGGGTATTTTATATGCATAAAGGGAAGGATATAACAGGAACCCACCGGACCATGGAGGAACTATAGTATAGGTCACGTGGTGATAAAAGATAAGTAATCACTCTGCAGGATAAGTAATCAGTTAGTAGATCCCTAAGGTAATTAGTGGAGCTAAGTGATCACTAGCTACTAGTAGTAATTACTTCTTATCTTCAGATTAGTAAAAAATAGTATAATACTAATAGGAGTAAGAAAGCCCATAGTGTTACAGACCTATATATAGAATAAGCTTAAGTCTACTTAAGGTTAGACTTCTATAGCTCTTTAGTAATCAACTTTATTAATCTCTTTTGAGACTTTCAGCCTTATCTTTATAATTATCTTATAACCCTTTTATTAAACTTATACTTAATTATTATAAGCCCTAAAGACCTAATCTTATCAGTATAATAATAATACTATTACCTACGTATTATAGCCTTAACTTACTACTAACAGACTCACCTCTACTAAACCTAAAGCTAACTGTAATATTTTAATTACTTCTGTTTAGTAAGTTAACTTTATAAAGCTTACTTAATAGTATCTAGGAAAGAATATCACTATATTTACTAAACATTAAACTCCTTCTATTTCTTCTAGTTCTCAAGAAATACCCCCTAAAAGTAAATAACTTATCAAGATTCTGGACTAGGAAATAAAGAATATTAAACCCTCTAGTAATAAAGAGGATAATATTACTAAGCTTATATAATAGTTTTAGAAGACTAATAGAGATATAGCTAAGATGTAGGAGATTATTAACAGTAATACTACAGAAGTTTATCAACTCTAGTAGAATCTCTATAATAATCTAAATCAGTAGTAACTCCTCACTCTTCAGCAGGAGGTTAGTATTTTTCACACTACTACTAATATTATCTAGATTCTAGTTAAGTTACGTAAGAAATTTTAACTTAATATACCTTAGGTTTTTAATAGAACTCCTGGATACTTTAAAGGATTCCTTACTTAAGTTAGAGCCTATTATTAGTTTTATAATTTCAGCTTTAAGGATAAAGCTAAATAAGTTATTTATACTACCTTATTTCTTAAGGGAAGAACTTTCATATAGTTTAAACCTTATTTTACTAATTTTCTCACCCATAATTAGAATAATCTTAAGCTAGAAACTCAGATTATCTTCATAAGCTATTATAGTTTTAAAAGTATTCTAATCTCACTATTCCAAAAACCAGATAAGTAATAATAGTATAAATAAGATCTTACAGCTTTCAAACAGAAAGGTATAGTTATATACTATATAGCTAAATTCAGACGCATTTACACTAAACTTAACTACACTAATAACATCAAGATCTTTATATTCTATTAAGGACTGAAGGAAAATATTAAAGATAAACTTATTAAGTAAGACAGACCTAGTAACTTTATCATATATATTAAACTTACTATTAAGATTAACAACTAACTCTTTAAGTATTACTATAAGAAAGGAGAATAGTAATAACCTTAGTAACCTAATAGTGGACGTAAGTACCAAGGATCACTACATACCCACTAGAGCTAATATAATAATTAGGAAACTAAATAACAATTTACCCCATAATAAAATATATCTTACAGTTACCATAGCAGACCTATAAACCTTACTACTGGAGCCACTATTAAAGATAACAAACAATAAGACTTCAAATGCTATAATTACAACAAACCAGGATATATAGCTAAAGACTGCCGCTCACCTAAGCGCCAGCAGCAAGGATAACAATTTCAGTCAGTATCTAAATAAACCTAATAAATTAACATCACTAAGAAGGAAATACCCTATACCTCTCTAACCTAAATAACCTATTTTAACGATACCTATATTATACACTAAGGATCTAAGGATAATATAGGATAGTATCCTAAGAAACTTTCTGGATAATCAGGATATAATACTATATTATACAACATACCATTATACACTAAAAAGATACTAGCAGTAGCTACTATCAAGAAGGAAGAAAATTTCACACTAGTCCCTAAATAAGACTGGGCGTAAGAGAATAAAGTAGCATTACTATAGCTGCAGGTAACTGAGAGAGAACTTTACTACAGGATTAGCTAAATATCTAATAGATAGCTATTATAGAAGATTTAGTATTAAATCTAGTAAAAAACTAATGCTAGAGGAAACCTACCTCTCACTCAAGCTTTCACATAACAACTCAAAGTAAGTAACAGAATACCAACAAAAACCCTCACTATAGTTAAGCATCATAAGCTAGAACATAAAGTTAAGAAATAACTTAATAACCTCTATCAGTAAGGATATATCAAAATTAGTCCAGAAATCTACATTAATCCAAATAACCCATTTAGATTAATTAATAATAATACCAAATTAGATAATAACACTATTATAAACTCAGGATCCTCTATATTGTAGCAACCAGGCAGCAAAAAAGGTAAGCAACTTAAGATCAAGAAGATTCACCTAACTTAAGATAAGTAATTCATCATATTTCACAGAGTTCCAGGCAATCAGACCCTAAACTACCCTAAGACAATTCTCTGCAACACAGATAACAAACTTCTACAAATCAATCACCCAGCTCACCAAACCATCTTTTAGGCATATTATATATAAGATAATTATATACCACACTTTAGCAACAAATTCGATAGATAATTTTTCCCATAATAATTTAAGTATAATCTAATTCCAAATATATATCTTAATACAGATCTACTATTTTAGGAACTTCAACATTTCAATAAAAACCACTTCACAACATTTACACCCAGTAAAAACTACCTTATAGCATACGTAAATAATATTATCAGTAAATAGATAGACTATAAGTTAGATTACTACATAATTTACTATATTAATAAAGTAAGAGAATAGCGCTATCAACGTAACAAACTTCAGAAATAAGGAAAAGACACTAAAGACAGACTAGCACTACTAATACTAAAGTATAGAGAATTAACATTCAGTAAGGCACTTCAGGAAGGAAGGATCATAACCTACCACTATAAAGACAGAATAATATTAAAATAGAGGCACCATAAACAGTCAAAAAACTAGACTTACCTACCAAACAAAGATAAAGAAAGGCAATTCAGACAAGGTCCTTATACCTAGTAACAGCAGAACATAATAATAAACACCTTCACCTCAACCTAATAGTGAATAGACACAAGATATAAGCCCTAATTAATTATAGCGCTTAAGGAAACTTCATATCACTATAAATAGTGAATAAATAACAGATCCTATAGACAATAAAAGCTAAACTATACCAGCTATATACTATTGAAGGAGAAAGTGTTAAGTATAGCAGAGATATTATTAACTTAGAGATTATATACCTCCCTTTAAACTACTATAACCAGAAGGAAGACTGCATCTTTAATATAATAGAGATAGGTAATCAGGAGATTATCTTAAGAATCCTATAGTTACAAAAAAATAACCTACAGATAGATTAGAAGACTAGCTATCTCTAATAGAAAGATTCAGTCCCTAAGGACTCTCTAGATAATAAAATCCTATATAAATCAGATATAACTCCGAGAGTATAAAGATTTATTACCTATTTTAGGATTAAGAATATAGCAACCCAGATATTAAACATTACAGAAGTAGTAAAAGTTAATAATGAGATAGATTAACTTCAGACTATCCCTAATAAATACCAAATTTATAAAACACTTTTCACAGAAAAACTTAAAACTAGATTACTAAAGTATATAAACTATAATCATAAGATCCCTTTAAAAGAGGGAAAGAAGCCTAGATTCAGTAAAATCTATAGACTTAATTAAACAGAAATAGAAGCACTTAATAAGTATATTAATAAACACCTCAAGAAAGGTTATATCAGATATTCAATATTACCAGCAGGAAGCCTAATCCTATTTATACCTAAGAAAAATAGTAAGCTACAACTTTACATTAATTATTAACAACTCAACAATATAACAATCAAGAATTAATACCTATTACCACTTATATTAAAACTATAAAACTAACTTTATAAAGCTAACTAGTTTATAGCCCTTAATCTTAAAAGAACCTATAACCTTATCTAAATCAAAAAAGATAAAGAATAGAAGACCGCTTTCAGGATAAGAAAAGGACTATATAAATACCTCATAATACCTTTCAGACTCACTAATGCACCTATAACATTTTAATCTATAATTAACCACACACTATGCAAATACTTAGATATCTTTTACATAGTATACCTTAATAATATCCTTATCTACTCAAGAATGCTTAAAGAATATAAGGAATATATTTATAAAATACTTCAGAAACTTCAGTAAGCTAAGCTACTAATTAAACTAGAGAAAAGCAAATTTTATATATAGTAAATAGAATACCTAGGATTTACTATCATACTAAATATAATTAAGATATTAACTAAGAAGATTCAGGCAGTTAAGAACTAGCTTATACTAATAAATATTAAGGAAATCTAAATTTTCCTTAGATTCACTAACTTTTACCAAAGATTCCTCAAAAATTACATAAAAAAGATAATCCTACTTACCAAACTTACACAAAAAAATACTAAATTTAATTAGACTAACAGATAAGAAGAAGTATTTCAGGATATTAAAAATTAAGTTATTTTAGAACCTATTCTCATAATTCTAAACCCTAATAAACTATTTAAAGTTAAGATTGATACCTCAGACTATACCATAGGAGGACAACTAAGATAATAAGATACTAAGAGAGTATTTCACCCTTATACCTTCTATTTATATAAACTCAGTAGACCAGAACTTAACTACTAGATTTATAATAAAGAACTTATAGCTATTATTAAAGTATTTTAAGAATAGAGACCATAACTCTTAGGAACTAAATATAAAGTTTAAGTTTATATAGATTATAAGAACCTCACACACTTCATAACATCTAAGAACCTCAATAAGTAATAAATTAGATAGTTAGAATTCCTTTCAGAATTCAATTTTCATATTATCTACCGCAAAGGAACAGAAAATAGAAAAGCTAACACACTCAGTTAAAAACCAGACTATAATATCCCAGTACCAGAAGAAACACAAGTTATCCTTAAAACAGATATAGATAGAAACCTTATACCTATATAGAAGCTACTCTTAATTGCTAGATAAGTTAGTATTAGCATAACTAGAAGAATAATATATGAGATAATTAGAAATATTTATAGTGTACTAGCATACAGATATCAAGAAGTCACCAAGATATTCAAAAGGATTTAACAATACTATAATAAAAAAGTTACATAATAAGACGTAATTAACATAATTAAGAATTATAAGACTTACCTTAAAAGTAAGCCCAGCTAATATAAACTTTATAGTGAATTATAACCCTTACCAGTACCTTAAAAGCCCTAGGAATTAATTTCCTTAGACTTCATTATTAAGCTACTAAAGTCATAAGAACCACTCACTAGAGTACATTATAATAATATCCTTATTATAATAGAATAACTCACTAAATACACCTACTTCATTCCATACAAAAAATTAAATATAATAGAAAACTTTATATATATCTTCCTCAGAACTATTATTAGCTAATAGAGGCTACCTTAGGAAATTATATCTAATAGAGATAAACTCTTTATATCTAAATTTTAGAAATCCCTAATTTCATAACTTAGAGTGAAGCACCGCCTGTCCACCATTTTCCACCCGCAAACTAATAGCCAGACCAAACATATTAATTAGATTCTTAAAATCTACCTTAGATATTATATTAACTACCAACAAGATAATTAAGTCACTTTATTACTAACAGCCCAATTCACCTATAATAGTATAGTAGGAGAAAACACTAAAGAATCACCTTTCTACCTAAATTATAGATTTAATCCCACTATATATAGAGAACCTTAATAAGGAAAATAAGCAGTAAAAATAATAGCAGACATTTCAAAATTATATAAACTCCAGAATAAACTTCCAAAAGAACTCAAATTCATCAGATAATAAATATATAAATATACTAACACTTTAAAAATTAGAAGACTAATCTTTAAAGAGGGAGATAGTATCTACCTTACTAGATAAAATATTAAAACTAAATAACCAAGCAACAAATTAGACTTCAAGAAACTCAGACCTTTCAAAATCATTCACAAAATCTCAAATATCAACTATAAACTTTCACTATTAGACACTATAAGATATTATCCAGTCTTTCATATTTCACTTCTTAAATTAGCACCAAAAAGATCTCACACAAAAAATTATATTAAAGTTAATCTAGAATAAGAATACAAAATAGAATAAATTATTAACCATATTAATTAACAAGATAATACTGAGATATAATACCTTATTAAATAGAAAGAATATAGTTATATAGAAAATATATAGAAACCAGTATCCAGTATTAAACACCTTAAAGAACTTTAAGAATATTAGGAACAATGAGCTAACAAATCAACCATAACACCTGCAACTCAGGTTAACAGACTAGTTTATATTCAACACCCTTAACCCAAATATTAACCAGACAAAAAACCTCAAGGAAACAAAATATTTCTATATCTAGGAACACCATACCCCAGAAACTAAGAATTCTTAACTACTATACCAGGAATACTAAAATCAAAATTCGCTAAATTAGGATTACTCAATATAACACCCTAATTAACTACCCTAAAAGCATTATTCAACTAAATATCTAAAACAGCTATACTCTTATTTACTATAAGTAAACTTAATTCCACTTTAGCATTATTACCAGTAATAATCCTTCCTCACTTAAAGATATTCCACCTTATCTTCTAAATATAATCCAGCTTTATAAGTAATTTATCTATTTCTATCTAAGCTTTCCTCAGCATTACAGCCTTCTTCAGTAAAACCTCCTCTACTACTTCTTCTTCATTTTCTAAATAACTAACTTCATTAAGTAAGCAATCAACTATCCAGTCAGCAAAATAATATACTACCTGAGACCTTCTGAAAAAAAAAAAAAAAAAAAAAAAAAAAAACTCACATTCACACACAGCATTCTGCAACATATCGCACAAACAACCTAAACGCATATATTCGCCACAAACCTCCATCCTGTAAAATATTTTATAATACAGACTTTTAGAATAACAATAAAAACACAGCATCACATCTACACCAAACTCTTTAATACGTAGCATATAACATTAATAATAACAAATAGAAGTGGAAAAATCAGAAACTAATTCTGATATTATTATAAATATAATAAGAAGTAAGGAAATATACTATAAACTAATAAGTGGGAGTTACTTACTTATATCAGTCTTAAGAATAAAACTCTTCAGAGGGGAGACCTGATATTATAACCTAATAGGACCAGAGCTGAGTTATAAGGTATCCAGCAGCTATAGGGTATTTTATATACATAAAGGGAAGAACATAATAGGAACCCACTAGACCATAGAGGAACTATAGTATAGGTCATATAGTAATAAAAAATAAGTAATCACTCTACAGGATAAATAATCAGTCAGTGGATCCCTAAGGTAATTAGTAGAGCTAAATAATCACTAGCTACTAATAGTAATTACTTCTTATCTTCAGATTAGTAAAGAGCAGTATAACACTAATAGGAGTAGGAAAACCTATAATACTACAGACTTATATATAAGATAAGCTTAAGTCCACTCAAGGTCAGACTTCTATAGCTCTTCAGTAATCAACTTTATTAATCTCTTTTGAGACTTTCAGCCTTATCTTTATAATTATCTTACAACCCTCTTGTTAGACTTACACTTAATTACTGTGAGCCCTGAAGACCTGATCTCATCAGCATGACAATAATACTATTACCTACACATTGTGGCCTCAACTTACTACTAACAGACTCACCTCTGCTAGACCTAAGGCTGGCTGTAACATAGAGATTATTAAGTTACTCTTTAATCTTACATTTTAGCTTATTATATATAACTATAGTGGAGGTCTTTATTAGTATTTCGTTACTGACTTTAAGTAGTTATATAAGAGCTTAAGTGAGAGGTAAATTTCCTCTAGTATTAATTTTTTACTGAATCTAATACTGGATCTTTTATTAAAGTTATCTGTCAGATATTTAACTAATTCTGCAGTAAAGTTCTTTCTCAGTTGCCTGTAGCTATAGGATTACTACTTTATTTTCTTACGTCTAATCTTATTTAGAGACTAGCTGTTACAGGCTATACTCAGATATCCAGCCAGAACTATATTTAGGTATCTAAAGCTAACCTCCTCGCTCGAGTGGGGCCCCAGTGGGCCCTATATAGCACTATATATACAGACTTTTCTATATACTTATAAAAGCTTCTCTTTTACTTCTAAGTTCTAAATAAACAGTATTTTACGCTACCTTCCAGTTAAATAAACTTAGGTTTAGCTTTTTATATATTTAGAATTTAGTTTTATTTACTATATAGATAATATTAAGTAGAATATAACTTCCTACTAATTAAGTATATAATCTAGTTAAATATAGCTCCTAAAATATAATACTATATAATAAGTAACTAACTAACTAATATAAAGAATAATAGAGAATATTAGAACAACCCAGGATACTCTTATAGATAGTAACTCTATAAGTAAACTATTTTAGTAATAATTATAATATATCTTAAGTTTCCTCTACTAGAGGATTAATAAGCTCTTATATAAGTTAGTAAGATAAAATACTATAATAAGTAGTAACTCCTAAGTAGCTATTATAATAGATACTTCTAACCTACACTAGAATACTCTAATAACCTCCCAAATAATATCTATTAGAATAATAACCTTTAGGGTTAATAATATTATTATATTTCTATTTATAGCAAACTACTAGAGGAAGCTTCTTCTCCTACCTCTAAAGTTTTCAGGTAAATAGAAGGAATACTAAATGTAAGTTTAATAGATAAAAACTAAACTTAAGATTAATTACTATTTCTTTAATAGTAATTAGGAATACTAATATCTAATTAACTCTTATTTAGACTTTAATCCTCAGTAGGTAATTAAAACCTTCTATATAGCGGGAGGATTAGAGAACTCCT
Organism: Colletotrichum lindemuthianum; assembly: GCA_001693025.2. Classification (NCBI taxonomy): domain Eukaryota; kingdom Fungi; phylum Ascomycota; class Sordariomycetes; order Glomerellales; family Glomerellaceae; genus Colletotrichum; species Colletotrichum lindemuthianum. The sequence goes on along the minus strand of MASP02000084.1, from coordinate 24,250 downwards.
ATAATCTAAATAATTTTATAAGTTACCTAGATAAAACTTACCTAAATCCTGATAGTTAGCCTCACACTATTACTTAGCTATAAAGTTTCAGACAGAAGAGAAAGGAATATCTAACTACTTTTCTATCCTAATTTAAAAAACTTCTAGTTAATACTAGAGAATATATATAACTAAATATAATCTAAATCTCCCTACTAGAGGCTACCCTACTCCCCCACCTTAAGACGCTACTTATTATAGTTAAGTTTCCTACAGAATATAAACTTTAATTATCTAAAGTTTAAGATATAGCTTAGAAGTTTAAATATATAAAAGGGATATTAGTATACTACTAACTACCCCACTAGAAACCCACTACCTATAATATAGAAAGTAATATTATAGTAACTAGAGTAGTTAAGAAGTAATAATAATACTAAAACTTTAGTAGCTTCTCCTCTACCCTTAAGGAACACTCTAAAAACCACTAAAATACCTACTAATATTTTAAATATAGTAAGAAAAACTATATCTATAGGAACTATAAAACCTAAAAATATAATAAAATTAGTATAAAAGTTATAAAAGCTACAGCTGCTCCAGATTATACTAGAAATAACCAGGGGGATAATATTACTCTACTTAGTAACAGTAAGAATTCAGGAAAAAAGTAACTCCAGAGTAAAGTTAGACCCTAAAGCTAACTGAGGCAGAAGTAATAAAATAGGGGAAATAACAGAAAAACGAATAAGTAAATAACTAATAGTTAGCTACTATTTAAGCTAGAATTAATAGATATTACTCTATTAATATACTTATTAATATAGACTCTAATATTTATACTATTATTAATACCTCCCTTATAAAAAAACTTTACCTCCTATTAGTTAATAAGTTAAAAAGATAGATAAAGAGATATACTATTAAGCTATTACGTAGTAATATCCAGAAAGTAGCTATCCTAACTTTAGAAGTTAGTAATTATATACAGAAGATCTATACTTATATTATAGAAAGCTTATAGTTACTCTTATATTTTAAGTAGCTATAAATAGAGAATAATTATATTATTTATAATACTGAAACCTAATAGATAATATATAGGAAAGGTAGTATAATAATATACCTAAAACACTAGAATAAACTAATATAACTTAAAGAGATCTAGTTAGCTTAACTACTTAATACTAATCTATTTATATTTATCTATCAGTATACTATATAGTATACTAGTAAGATACTAAGCTCCTATTAGATTACATCTATTAGTCTAGTAGATATTAAGAAAATGATAACTCTAAAAGTAGAAGTGAACCTAAAAGATTATATTCCTATAAATATCTTAAAAGAATTTCTAGATCTTTTCTATCTAGATTCAGTATACTAGCTACTCTCTAGTTAACTAGAGATAGACTACTATATTCTATTAATTCCTAATAATAAGAGATAGAAACTAGACCTCCTATAGGGACCCCTCTATAATATATTATAAGAGAAGCTTTTAGTATTTAAGAGAACTTTAGAGGATTTACTTAATAAAAAGTTTATTAAAGTAAGTAGCTCCTCTATTAATATCCTAATCCTCTTTATAAGAAAACTAGATAGAGGAATATACTTCTATATAAATTATAGAATTCTTAATATAATTATAAAGAAGGATTATTACCTCCTCCTCTTTATATTAGAAACCCTCTAGAGAGTTATTATTACTTATTAATATACTAAGCTTAATATTATTACTATATTCTATAAAATTATAATTAATAAAGTAGATCAGGAGAAAATAGCTTTTTAGATATATTATAGTCTCTTTAAATAGATAGTATACTCCTTCAGACTTACTAATATCCCTACTATATTTTAATAATATATTAATAGCTATTTATAATAGTTTCTAGATAGTTTTATTATAATATATATTAATAATATCCTTATTTATACTAGTAACTTATAAAAGGAGTATAAAGAGAAAGTCTACTAGATACTTAGCTACCTTACTAATGAAAACTTTAAATTAGATCCTAAGAAATATAAATTCTTAGTTACTATAGTTAAGTATATTAAGTTTATTATATTAGCTAGAAAAAGCTTCTCTTATAATCCTAAGAAATTAGAAGCTATTATTAACTAACTTCCCCCCAACTTACTGAAAAATATTTACAGTTTCCTTAGGTTTATAAACTACTATAAAATCTTTATACCTCAGTATAATATTATTATAAAACTCTTAAACTACCTAACTTAGAAGTTAATTTCTTTTAACTGGAGACTAAAGTAGTAAGAAGTTTTCTTTATACTAAAATAACTCTTTACTATAAAACTAATCTTATAGATATTTAACCTTAATATTCTAATAATAGTAGAGATAGACTATTTAGAATATACCCTAAGAGGTATATTAACCTAAAATAATAAAACTAAAGTGAGGTATCTAGTAGCTTTCCACTTCTAACATCTAACCTCTATAGAGTTTAATTACCTAATCTATAATAAGAAGCTCCTTATAATACTAGCCTATTTATAAATATAAAGGGTGAAACTATAAAATATCAGAAAATTCAAAATCCTCACTAACTATAACGGCTTTAAATACTTTATAAAGAAATAATAACTTATAGAGAGGTAGAGTTAGTAAGTAGAAGAATTATCTTAATATAACTTTTACTTTAAATACTAGCTAGACGCCTAAGTAGTAACTTCTAATATCCTCTCCCAGAGGGAATAGAATATCCCTAAAAAATAGAATAATAAGAAGTAATAGGAATAGATAATATAGATTATCCTAAATATTACTATCCCCACAGGATCCTAACTAGGATATATAAATATTATTAATACCTAGGTTTTTAAAAGAAAACTAAATTTATATAAAATATAAAACTATACTACTAAGAGAGACTCCTTATACTAATAGACTTTTATAGTAATCCAGTAGAGAGAGTATAAATTTCCTCCTAACCTCTATATTAAGGTCCAGATTACTAAATATACTATTAATATACTAAAATAGCTTACTTTAAGAGAGAGGCTTTAGATACTAAGTAGTAAAGAGAGTAATAGCCTCCTTAATAAACTTAAAACTAAATTAATATAGAAGTTATATAACTCCTCCCCTATAAGCTACCTAGGTTATAATAGTACACTAGAGATTATTAGTTAATAGTTCTACTAATCTAGATAGTTATAGAGTATCTACTAATTTATATATAACTATAATATATATAGAGATATTTACATCTAGAGATAAGCTAGGAAGGAATTCCTAAAACTCCTACTAATCTTTAACTAGTTATATTCTAATTTATTAATAGACTTTATTACTAACTTACCCCCTATAAAAAGATAAAATAGTTATTACCTCTAGATTATTATTAATTAACTAGGTAAAATCCCTACACTAAAAGAGATAAATATAATAGAGGTAGAAGTATATACTTAGTAGTTCCTCAGTTACTACTATAAGTTTTATAGAATACTATATTCTATTATAAGTAATAGAGAATCTAACTAAGTAAGTTAATTCTGGAAGGAATTCTACAGATTAATAGATATTATATACCTATTAAATACTAATTACTATTTATAGACTAATAGAACTACAGAATATTATAACTAGGAGATCTAAGTAGTTTTAAGGATATTTACATACTAGTTATAAGATAACTAAAGTAACCTATTATCTATTATATAGTTAGCCTTCTGTAACTAGTAGTATAATATAATAGGGACTATATTTTTCTTTATAGATTATAAATATTATATTACCCTATTCTAGTAACTAAGGAGTATATAAAACTGCCTAGTAGTAGTGAGACTACTAATTACTAGCTAGTTAAGAGGATACAGTTAGTAATAATATATATATATATAGAGATAACTACTACTCAGTAGAGGTTAGAAGTCCAGATAAAGAAAACCCAGTCCCCTACAGATTAATATTAAGTTAGTAATAAAATATAATTAAATATTTCTAACTATAAGTTACTAAAACTAAGCTAAAGGCTAGCTTAACTGTATTATAAATATATAGTAGTGAAGATCCTCTTACTATATATTATAAAGCTAGATACTCTAAAGTCTATTCACCTATAGTTCTATATAGATTTACTCTAGAGAGCTGCTACTAACTTACTACCTAAGTAGGTTATAGTTAATAGCTAGCTACTATTATTAGTAGATAATAATAAAGAAGCTAAATAGTTAGTTAAAAGTATTCTTACTATAAGGATAGATTAGGTAGGGAGAAGATATTAATAAGAAGCTCTAATTAAATAGGAAAAATATATAAACTCTATATAGAAACTTATTAATATTATTATAAGTATAGTAGTATTAGAATAGTATAAGGCGATATATAGGCTAATTATAGAGAATAATAGAGATCCAGCCTATAGCTTCTAACTAAGTAGCAGCTAGAGAGGAGGGGGGTAATATTACAGACTATATCTAGATATTCAGCTAAAGCTATACCTAGGCATCTAAAGCTAACTCCCTCGCACGAGTGGGGCCTTAGTAGGCTCTATATAATACTATATATACAGACTTTTCTATATACTTATAAAGGTTTCTCTTTTACTTCTTAATTCTAAATAAATAGTATTTTATGCTACCTTCCAGTTAAATAAACCTAGGTCTAGCTTTTCACACTAATATAAAATCTTCTTCTTTCTTAATATTAACTACTACCAGTATTTTCTTAATATAATATTCTGATTATCCAGAAGGATTCTTAGAATATTATTCTATATTATCCTTAGATTCTTAGTATATAATATAAATATTATTAAAATAGGCTATCTAAATTAGAGAGATATAGAATATTTCCTTCTTAGTAATATTAACTTATTAGGTTCGTTTAGATACTAGCTGAAATTATTATCTATATTACTGATATTTAGGTGAGTAGCAGTTTTTAGCTATATATCCTAGTTTATTATAATTATAATATTTAAAGTCTTATTACTTATTATTTTTAATAGTAACTTGGGTAGTAAGGTTTATAGAATTACTATAGTAGCTATAAAATATACTTATTTATAGGGTGAATTATTATCTAATTCCCTAATTATTATATTAGTTTCAGTAGTTATATAGTAGTTCTTAGTATTTATATCTACTATTAAGTTATTAAGACTGTTACTATTTACTTTTCTTACGGTAACACTTAAAAAGTCAGTTATTAATCTTAATAGTAAGTTCCATATATATAATAAAGTTACTAAATCTATCTTATTTAATAAGTTTATCTTTAACGTTTTCTTTCAGTCTTTAGTAGAATATAAAGATCTTAGTGTTATTAGTATAGTTAAGTTTAGTATAGATATATTTAAATTTAGCTATATAGTATATAGCTACATCTTTCTACTTAAAAGCTACTAAGTCTTATTTATACTATTATTACTTATCTGGTTCTTAAAATAGTGAGATTAGAGTATTTTTAAAGTTATAATAATCTATAAAGATAGTCTAAATCTCTAACTTAAGATTATTTTATTTATAAGTAAGAAAGTTAGTAAGATAAGGTTTAAATTATATAAGAGTTCTTCCCTTAAGGAATAGAGTAGTGTAAATAACTTATTGAGCTTTATCCTTAAAATTGAAATTATAAAACTAATAATAAGTTCTAATTTAAGTAAGGAATCTCTTAAAGTATTTAGAAGTTCTATTGAAAGTTTATAGTAAGTTAAGTTAGAGTTCCTTATATAACTTAACTGGAGTCTAGATAATATTAATAGTAGTATAAAAATATTAACTTCCTACTAAAGAGTGAGAAGTTACTACTAATCTAGATTATTATAGAGATTCTGCTAGAGTTAGATAATTTCTATAGTATTACTATTAATAATCTCCTATATTTTAGCTATATCTCCATTAGTTTTCTAAAGCTGTTATATAAGTTTAGTAATATTATCCTCTTTATTACTAGAGGATTTAATATCTTTTTCTAAAGCTGTTATATAAGTTTAGTAATATTATCCTCTTTATTACTAGAGGATTTAATATCTTTTATTTTCTAATCTAGAAGCTTAATAAGTTATTTAGTTTTAGGGAGTATTTCCTGAGAACTGGAAGAATTAGAAGAAGTTTAGTATTTAGTAAATATAGTGATATTTTTTTCTAGATACTATTAAGTAAATATTATAAGGTTAACTTACTAAATAGAAGTAATTAAAATATTATAGCTAGTTTTAGGTTTAGTAGAAGTAAGTTTATTAGTAGTAAGTTAAAATTATAATATATAAGTAATAATATTATTAGAATACTAATAAGATTAGGTCTTTAGAGCTTATAGTGATTAAGTGTAAGTCTAATAAGAGGATTAAGAGATAAAATTAGGAGTATCTAAAGATAATTATAAAGTTAATTACTAAAGAGCTATAAAAGTCTGACTTTAAGCAGACTTAAGTTTATTCTATATATAAGTCCTAATTCCTAATATAGTAATTACTAATTACTACTTACTAGTAATTAATTATTAATTACTCTTATATATATAGAGTGATTACCTTATTATTATCTCTATATAACTTATACTATAGTTCTTCTTTACTGAGTGGAATCCTTATTATTCCTATATGATCTTATATATAAAAGTTCTGTAACTGCTAGGTATCCTGCGGGGCATCCTTTAGTCCTATAGTTCTAATAGGTTATAACACTAAGCTCTTCACTCCATATATAGTTCTAACTGTAAAATTTCCCTAGTAATAGCATTTATACTAATACTAGCTTATAACTAGTTTAAATAGTAATAAAATTACCTATTATTATGGATAATTATACCCCCAGTTGTAATATTTAACCTTATAGTAGAGGAAGACCTCGTAGTAATAATCTGTATAGCGAGAGCCTCAGCGAGGCTAGGTCTTAACGTATATAGCTGAAAGTAACCACTAAGGTCGGTAATTGTTCTATAAGATCTCTATTTTATTTTTATTAAAACTTAAGTGGATATTTAAGAAGAAGTTTAATACTTTTAAGTTATTAATTTCAATAATCTTCTTAATCTGTAAGGAAATTATAATAATATTATTACTTAGTTTAATAATTAGTATATTATTAATATAGGTAGCTATTATAACTTTTAATTTAATATTATAGTAGATAGTATTATCTAATAGTAAGATCTTAAAACTTACTTATATTAGAATCTCCTTAAGTTTCTACTACTATTTTTAATTTTCCTACCTGAGACTATATAATATTTATTATAACTAAATAACCTAAATTATATTTTTAATATATTTTATAATTCTAATATAATAGGTATAAAAGGCTAGCTCCGACTGGGGGGCGTTATGCTGCAGCTAATAGTATCTCGGCCTCCAGTATCTATATATACGCACGGGCGTATATAAACAGTACTACCAATTAAGCTATATATAGCCTCGTCAAAAGGTATGTAACAATAAGTTACTAACTTGTCGTCTGGCTGCACTTAAGTAGGATATTCTGTAGTGTATTCCGTATAGAGCTAGCCTGTAACACTACCTCCCCTCTCCCGCTCCCGCCGCCATACCTGCCTGTTGTGGCCTCACGGTAGGAACTTCCGAGCGCTTAAGTGATATATCCCCAGCAGCCGTCTCATGCGCTATAAGCTAGGGAATAAATCTATATATAACTGCGGATCGAACTCTAGACTATAGGGTTAACTTATTATATATAAAGAGCTAGCTCTAACTGGGGGGCGTAATACTGCAGCTAATAGTATCTCAGCCTCCAGTACCTATATGCGTACGCGGGTGTATATAAACAGTACTACTAATTAAGCTATATATAGCCTCGTTAAAAAGTACGTAATAATAAGTTACTAACTTATCGTCTGGCTGTACTTAAGTAGGGTATTCTATAGTATATTCTATATAGGGCTAGTCTGTAATAAGAAGAATATTTTAGGTTTATAAAATTAATATTAAGATATAGAAATATTTATATATAAATATCCTCTTCAAGGTAGCTATTAAAATATACTTTAATAAAGTTCCACTATCTAATAGTATTTCCTCTTTATTATATAACTATAGGTAATTAAAATTCTCTATAATATTACTTAAGATATTAAAATATATATATATATATAAAATTTCTTCCGTAAACTTGAAGGAAATCTTACATAATAACTTAACTTTTTCTTTTTAATAACTTATAGTATACCTTCTTATATTTAAGTATCTATTTTGCCATTAGTTTCACACCTTAGGGAACCTTTAAGGTTAATATAAGCTATAGAGTTTCCTTCTTAATTTATATTATTATCTCATTAAAATAAACCTTCTTCTCAAGAAACCAGTTTTTTGCAAGCCTATTATATATTTCAGCTATTATAGCTAAATTAATATTTAGCTAAATTTCCTCCTAAAAGAGTATATTATTCTATATAGTTATATTTGAAAATAACCTCTTCTAAATAGTAGTATTATCTTCTGGTATTTCCTTAGATATTTCCAGTTATAAATAGAGGATTCTTAGGATAGATAAGATAATTCTAACATATTTCTATAATTTTAGTTTCTAACTAAATAGTAAATCTTATAACTTACTAATCTCATTATTTATTAGTTTATAGAATATAATAATAAAAGTAATAATAACCTTATTTTATAACTTAATTTACACTCTATAGGCTTTTTTAAGTTTATATTTAACTAGAATATCTTTCTCTATTTAAAACATTATCTTTTCTAATTTCACCTAGATTTCTAAATTAATTTTAGCGAAAAAGATACTTCTAATAATCTGGAGTTAGCTTATCTTAGGAATTAAATTCCACCCTAGTTTCAGATTCTTAGTTAATATTTAAATAAGGATTTTATTTAGTATTACTACTATATATAATTAGTTTGTAAGATAGATAGTAGTTATTACTAACTATATCTATAAGTATTCTAGAGTATCTATATTAACTACTAATATTCTAACCTTATTAAAAATAGTTTAAATTACTTATTTTAATATTCTATTTTATCTATAAATATCTAATAATAAAGTCTCAATTTTGATACTATTATCCCTCAGTATTGTTATAAGAAAGGTAGTTATAAATTCTCTAATACTATTAGTATAAACTAATTATATAGGGAATTTAAAGTGGTTCTTCTATTTAATAATAAAGATTAATATTTAATATACTAATTTATTCTTTATATTATTAAATATTAATAGCTTAAATTTCAACTTACTATCTATTACTAATAGGAAGTATTTTTACTATCTTATTAATTTCACCTCTTCAATATTAATATAGGTAATATAGCTAGCCGTTATAGCTTTTTCTTAAGATATTATAAGGATATATACCCTATAGCCTATACAGCCAGCCAGAATAGCTAGGATCAGCTAGGATCACGTAACCAATAAGGCCTGAGGCCACTATAGGATAAAAGCCTCTTATAGCCACTACCAGTTAGCCCACTAAGTTGAAATCTTACAACCTCCAGAGACCTACCTTTTACTATTTACCCTTCCCTTACCTAAGTCTTTAGCCACACTCTTACAGATATTTATAAAGAATAACGTAAACTCTTTAATAAATTACAGATTTTATATAGTACTAGAATAATTTCTTCTGGTTATAGTAAGTATTCTTACGTAAGTTAGATTATCTACTTTATTTCCCGGTATTTAGTTAATCTTTAGTACTATAATTTCAAATCTGCCGGCTTTTTACAGGAAGATTAAATTCCCACTTTAGTATATCCAGATTAGTAAGAATTACTTTATCTAAACTTATAATATTATTTCCTTAGAGATATTCTCCTCTAAGGTAAAGTTATTTGCCACTAAATATATTTATAGGGAACCCTTCTATATATAGAATATCGTTAAGTTAAATTCTTAATTTATTATTAAATATTAATATAACTATTTTAATATACTTAGAATAGACTACTTCAGTATTAGTTATAATAAACTAAACTGTTATTATTAGGATATAGTTATTATACTTTAATAAATTATTAATAGTATAGATATTAGCTTCAGAGTTCTACAGCTAGGTTTTATTTAAGAACTTCACTATTTTTATAATATTCCTTTAGTGGAATTAGTATCTAACCTCTTTATTATAATCTTTCTGGAAAGTAAAAAGATCCTGAGAATAAAGATAAGTTAAATAAAACTGTAACTTCTTTTTAACTACCTTAGTTGCAAATTAGTTTATTTCTAAAATTTCTTCTAGTATCTTTATTTTAGTAGTTTCCTTCTTTTTAAAGTAATAGTTTTAGGTGAAATATTTAACCTTTCTGTAGTTATCGTAGGTATATTTACTTTTCTTAAAAGGTATAGTTTAAGTTTCATTTTTACTTACTTAGGGTATAGTAAATAAGGTAATAAGGAACTTTTTATAATAGAGGTGGAATTTATCTATAAAATCTAACTATAATACCTCCAGACTTAGTATATTTCTATATTAATCTTCTAACTTTATTTTAGTAATCTATATTTAGTATTAGAAGTCTATTCTATATGTTAATAAGTAGATAAAACGTTTATTTATGATTACTTCTCTACTGTTTTAGAGGTAATAAGTAGAATTATTAAACTTTATAATATAACTTATAAAGTTAGATTCTTTAAGTATTAGTAAGTAAAGTTAATCTCTAATTTAACCTCTTAGGATAATTTCTATTTCTATATAGATTTATAAAAGTATTTCCTAAGTTATTAATTTTTTATAATATAGGTAATTAATATTATTAGTATAGTTAAAATATTATTTTTCAGTTAGTTACCTATATATATATTATTAGTTTTACTAATCTAACTTTGTATTATAAAATTATCATTTTTCAGTTTAAATATTACTTAGTAGATTATATAAGCTAATTTAAACTATCTTAAAGAAAGTAGTTTTTAGGTATTTTTATGTAAGGATATATACCCTATAGCCTATATAGAGAGCTAGAATAGCTAGAATTATGTAACCTATAAAGCTTGAAGCTACTAAGCCTCCTATAAGATAAAAGCCCTCTTATAGTTACTACTAGTTAGCTACACTAAGTTGAAATCTTATAACCTATAGAGATCTACTTTTTGCTACTTTCCCTTCTCTTATTTAGGCTTTTAGCTACACTCTTACAATTTTTTAACTTCTACCTCTCTGAGGAGGTAAGACTAGGGTTTTAATAATAACTTTATAATAAATACCTGCTGACTAATTAGTAACTATATTAAGAATAACCACACTAGCAGTCTAGATACTTATAGTATCTGAAAATTTAGTATCTAAAAATATAGCCTCTAAAAATATACCGTCTGAAAATATACTCTTAACTAGTAAGTATATAGTAATCTCTATACTAATTATATCAACGTAAGTAGCTAGAATAAGTAACTTAAGTAATATAGCTATTAGTATAGTAATAGTAATTATAATAATATTTATATATCTTCTTGAATAATAGTCCTCTTTTATAGAAGTTATAGTAGAATACCTCTCTAGTAGTATACTTATAGTAAACTTAATACTGTTATTACTAGTCCTATCTATAGCCTCTGAATATTAAGATTACTTAAAACCTCCTAGCTACCTCTATAGCTTTTTTTATAAAGAAGCTATCCTATATAAAATTGAGGATTAGCTAATAGTAATCTAAGATAGCTATACTCTATAGCTAGAAGCTTTAGAGGTATAGAAGATTTAGTAAGTTATAACTAAACTATTATATAACTTACAGACTTAGTAGTATAATTATTATTATATCTTACTAAATCTTTTGTAGGCTGATTTTATAGTATTTACTTACTATTTATTAACTAATCCTATTCTATAAGAGTTATACCTCTATAGTATATTTTATATACTTTAGTATAATAGCTAGATATTCCTACTGAAGTTTTATACTAAATAGTTAGTAATCTATAGGTTCTTCGGAACTGTTAGATTAGAGATATCTTAACTTTATATATTTACCTTTTTTTACTACCTTAAGGTTAGAATATAGAGATACTTATAATATTAGAAGTTTGATAACTAGCTACTGAGAGTTATAACTTTAGTAGCTAAGTACCTCTAGGAGATATTATAGTTTTATGAGGATACTTTAAGTAGTATTATAGGAAAGGCTACTAGTTATAATAATACTGCTAGCTTAGTATATATATACTACAAAATAGTTAATAAGTTAACCCCAGTTAAGAGGCTCCACCTTAAAACTTAAATATATAAGGTCTATAGTAAGTTAGACTATTTGATAGCTACTTATTACTAAAATAAGTTCTATATATACTACTAGAAATTTAGCTACCCTATAAGGATTTACTATAACTTTCTAGCTACTGAGAACTTACTACTAAAAGAACCTTAAGGTTATATTAAGCCTGAGGCTAGAAAACTATTAGGGTGTAATAGTAGTAGCTTCTTTCTGGAAGTAAAATAACTAGCGAATATCTACCTATACCTTAGTAGCTTAATTAGCTATAGGAAGTTTTATATACCTAATTTACTGTGGGATACCTTAGGGAGAAGGAGTTAGATATCCTAGTATTTACCTAAAGATATCGAGTTAATATACTAAAGGGGTTAGATACTTTAGTAATTACTTTAAGATATCTAGTTAATATACTGAAGCCTCGTGGGTTAATATACTTATAGGGAGGCTTCACTGAGGGGTTATTAACCTCCCAGGTTAATATACCTATAGGAATAGTATAGGTTAATATACCTATAGTTTCAATTTCTTCTTATAATTACTCGAAGTCTCTTATTTTAACTATTATTTTAACTGTTATTTATCTATTATTTTTTCTTCACACTTTAAGCTACCGCCAAACGGTCAGTAAAGTTATATATTAAGAGCGGCCACGTAACGGTTATAAGCTTTAGAGCCTAAAGCTTTTAAAGGGGGGGATAATTATAAGGATATATACTTTATAGTCTGTATAGAGAGCTAGGATAGTTAGGATCACGTAACTTATAGGGCTTGAGGCTACTAGGCTTCCTATAGGATAAAAGCTTTCTTATAGCTACTACCAGTTAGCCACACTAAGTTGAAATCTTATTACCTATAGAGACCTACTTTTTACTACTTTCCCTTTCCTTACTTAGGCTTTTAGCTACAGTCTTATATTTTAACTGAAAATTCTTAAACTAATTCTTAGGAATTTCCTTATTTTCAGAATTATAAATATTACTCTTAATAATTATTAGAGCTTTCCTTATTATAATATCTAATTAGGTTAGTAATATAGAGATATTATAACTAATAATAAATCTAAAATAAATTATATTAGTTAATAAAGTTATTTATATTTAGGGAATTTATAGTGAAGTTCTATATAATTTTAATATAATATTATTTTTATCTACTAATACTTTAGATTCAGTTTAATACTACTTATATAAGGTAATTATATTTTCCTATAACTTAATAACTACTTTAAGTATTTAGAGTTCCTTAATTAACTTATCTATTATAAACTTACTATTATTATTACTTCATTACCTCTTAATTAGGTGGGTATATTCTAAAGATATTTTTATAGTAGTTAATTAATATTCTATAAGTATTTTATAGATGATTTACTATAGTGTTAATTACAGTAAATTTTCATTACCACTTTAAATAGCTAGTTATATTACTATATAATAGAGGCTATAAATAGAAATTAGAATTATAAAATAATAGAATATATAATGGATATATAATATTTAATATTATATATAGAAGGGAAACTTCCTACTTATATATTTATATAGTGTAACCTTAATAGAAATATTCTATACCCTTATAGCTATTTATTCTGTATTTATTACTAGAGTTTAAGCTATTACACCTATTTCGCTATAGTTTTATAGTGGTTTCCTGGAACTTTCTGGAACCGGATTGCCTGGGGAAATCCCCGGGAAATCCCTGGTATCCCTCCGTAACAGTGGGGTGGCCACTTGGGGGTGGTGGCTACTATGGGGTGGCCGACGTTAGACACGGGATGCACTCCACTCATGACGAGGCCTATGCAACCAGCCAGCTTCCCTGTATTTAGTAAATTCCACTCGACCAGCAACATCAGGCTACCAACAACTATCCCTTCCAACTTCATTACATACGTACCCCAGAAACTACTTTCCCTCCATTTTACCGTCTATCGTCAATTTCACCAGTACGACACCTCGCAGTATGAGTTCAGCGCAGTATCCCAGTCTCCTCCTACTCCCATTTCCACCCCGGCCGCCATCCCGCGGCACGCTCAGCGCCGCATATCGCCCGTCGCTTCACGCTGCATTGTGCAAGGCCAGGAATCCCGGCCAATCATCCATCCTCGTTGTCGCCGTTGTCTGCCCGCTACTCCGCGGACTATCTCCAAAGACCAAGTCACTGCCGTGGGCTGCTGCCCAGTCGCTATTGGCCGGCATTTACAGCCTCATCGCTGTGTTGTGCGCAGAGCAGTCCATCGCCACTGACGCGAACGCCGGCCCAGGGTCTGTCGACGCTCGTGTCGTCTTGGTTGATCACGATGCCCAAAAGAGATTCGCTCCTGACTTTGTCGCTGCCATCGAGCCTAACAACACCACCATCATCGATTTGCCAACCTTTGCATCAGCATATCACCCGTGGCATACCATTTACCATGTCGATAGCGAGCAGGGATATCACACTCTGTCAACGTACCTCAAGTTTGCTGAAGGCCGACAGACAATTCTTCAATCACAACTGGTCGTCGTCCAAGCCGGCCTTAGCATGAATATGAACCCCGACATCGAAGATTTGAAGGACAATGAAGCAGAAAGCAGCCCAAGCTACCCAGTCGTATGCTTGGGTGGCACATTCGATCACCTTCACCCTGGCCATAAGCTACTGTTGGCCGCCTCGACCCTGTTACTTCGCGTACCAGAAAAAGATGCGGGCTTCAGCTGTCGCCTTGTAGTGGGGATTACCGGAGACCAGCTCTTGAAAAACAAAAAATACGCTGACCTAGTCCAAACCTGGGACGAACGGGCCCAGTACGTAATCGAGTTCCTAGCATCTCTCCTGGAGCTGGATAAAGGTGTCTGGAAGAAGAAGAACAGCCACCATGGCATGGTCAAGGTGGGGCCTGGGCAGGCTGAGGCGCAATTCCGAAGCGGCACTATAACGGTTGAGTGCGTCGAGATTCAAGACGCGTTCGGCCCCACCATCACAGTCCCTGAAATGGATGCCTTGGTGTTTTCGGGAGAGACTCGTTCCGGTGGTCAGGCGGTGAACGACCGGCGGTCCGCACTGGGCTGGACAGCGCTAGAGACGTACGAGGTGGACGTTCTAGGTGCGCAGGACCTCGATGACGAGATTGATAAGATGGAGGACTTTACGAAAAAGATCAGCAGCACAGCTATTCGCCAGCAAAAGGCTGAGTTAGCATTCAAGACTGGCTTTTGATTAAGGCTTAGTGGATATTTATAGACACATGGAGATTTGAATTAATACTCTTAAGTTCAGTAGTATTTACTAAGTCTCTAGTAATTTAATTAGTATATAATTATAATAATATATATACTTATAGTTTTATATAAAGTATAATTAGTAATTTTAATATATATAGGTAGTATATTAAGAACCTTCTACTTATATTTACTTTTACTTTAATATTTATTTTCTTTATTCTTTTAAAAGTAATAATTTCCTTTCCAGTAAAATATTATTTCTATCTTCTATTATCTAGAGAATACTTAAGTATATTATTAGATAGATATAATTAATATGTCAAATAGTAACTTTAAATATTATACTTTCTAATTAGGAAAAACCTCTTCTAATAACTATTAAAATATCTACTTAGTAGAATTGAGATTTTTTTTATAATCCTAGTTAATAGTATAGTTATATCTAGTGTAGTTTAATATATATAGGCTAAAGGTCTGAGTGGATATATAGAAAAGAGAAAGGAAGTAATTTATATCGGAAAATAAGTTATTTCAAAGTAGAGATAATATTTATATAAAATATATTTCAATATACATATTAGTATAGATATAGTACTTAGTATAGTCAGGGGAAATAGATTGTAAGACTTATAATTTAGAACTTACATATCTAATATATTTAAGTAACTCTATATTATAGAAAAGTCTAATATCTATGTAGTACTTAATAAGAAGAGAGAATATAAAATTATTTTTATTATAAATTGATAGTAGTTTAATTTTCTTATTAGCAAGCGTAAGGGTTATAGTATATAGATTTATATACTTTTAAAGAATCTACAAAGTATATTGAATATTAACAGTCCTGATTTGAAAGAAACTACTTACCAATAGTAAAGAGAGAGAGTTTAGCTTAGTATTCTATTAGTAATTATATATTTTTAATTACGAAAACGAAATAAGATCTACAACTAGAGAGATAAAGAAAGAAATATTTTAGAAATATAATTTCGCCTCTTTATACTTAGGGATTTAAATATAGATATTAGGATTTTGATAATTCTCGATAAATATAAGATTATTATTCTATTAGCTATAATCTCGAGAGAAAGCTTCTTACAATATAATATAATATTTTCTATTCTGAAATATATAGACTAAAATACCTAAATCAAAAGTAAATAAGTTTTCGAGATAGTATTACTAAGATCTCTCTATATAATAAGCTTACTATAAATATTCTAACTATTTTAGGTAGAAGCCTAATTATAAAGTTACTATTATCTAAAGCTTTAGATTTCTTTTAAGAGGTCTAAATCTGAAGTTAGTAATAATTCAATTCTCTCTTTATCTGCTAAGTTTAATATTATGTCTTTATATACTAACTGAAGGTATATATAATAATAATATAATAAAGTGAAGTGTATACTATATTTCAGAGGCTATAGGAATCTATTTAAAGTATAAAAATATCTTTATATTAAGATATAAAACCTATAGCCTATATAGAGCTAGAATAGTTAGGATTATTAAATTATAGATTACGTAAGTGGTGGCTTTAGGTTACTTAAGAATAAAAGTTTTCTTATAGCTACTACTAGTTAGCCTACTATATTAAAGTCTCTTAACTTTTAGAGATCTATCTTTTGATTCTTCTCTTACCTAAGCTCTCCACTATAACCTTATTGTTAGTTTATAACTAGTAAACGTTCGGAATCGATCGATTTATCGTAATTTGGTTATAACTAGTGGTCTCTATTTGTTTATGTCTAAGTCTAAGTTATGGCGTATGCGTATATGCTATACGCTATTAGGATTAATCTGTAGGATGATCCTTCTTATCTAATTGGTCGATAAAAGTGGGGTAACTAGCGTGTTGCCTACTGCTGTAGCTTTTACTATATTAGTATCTAGTTAACCTAACACTAGTAATACTCTCTTTTGTGGCAAAAGTGTAAAATAGTGTTATACGTAAAAATAGCGTAAAACGCAAAATAGTGTAAAATGAAAAAATAGCGTAAAATGTAAGAATAGTGTAAAACGTAAAAATAGCGTAAAATATAAAAACAGTATAAAATGTAAAAATAGTGTAAAAATGCTAAGAAACTAGCTACTAGTTATATACGTCTTTTTAGGTATGCTAAAAACCGTTTAAATACTGTAAATAGTATTTACTTATAAAAGTGCGTTTTTTGAATTATTGCTGCTTGGATACCTTAAGGCCCTCTAGTAGTAATACCTTCTATTTATCTTTTTTACTCTTATATCCTCTTTTTATTACCCTCTGTAGCTCTTATAACCTATCTTTCTATCTTTATTATTACTTTATTTATAGTGATAAATACTTTAAGAGCTTAGTTATTAGATATTTTAGTTATACTATCTGTAAGGTTATTCTTACTATTAATCTATTCGATCTTGAAGATCTTCTACCTCTTATATAATTATTATAATATTATAATATTAATTATAAGTTACTTCTCTTTTATTATATTTAGTTTAATAAGGAATTTATAGAGGGAGTAGGAGTTAGTATAGACTACTATTAGTATTATTAATATCTTAAGGTATTTAGTTATTTACCTAAAAGTAGTAAATATTATATATTCTATATTAACTTCTGTAGTTATATTATAGACTTTAGATAATAATATATTATATATAACTCTCTTTAACTCAGTAGAGGAGAAGTGGATAATATTACTTCTGAGTTTAAAAAAAGTATTATCTTTACTAATATCCTCTATCTCTAGGATAATAATAACCTTAAGCTAGAATAATATATTACTATTATTAGTAAAAAATCTATCAATAAAGATATATAGTCTCGTTATCTTAATATTAGTAGGAATATATATTAAGCTTCTCTCAGGATTATCTATTTACTATACTAAGTGTTTATTAAGTCTCTTAATATTCTCTAGTATTAAGTTTTAATATTAGGCTATAATAGAGAAGTTAAAGTATACCTCTAGTTAGTATATAGAGGCTATATATACTCCTTATACCTATTATTTAATATATATCACTTTTATATTCTTAGATATAAGGTTAATAAGTTTAATCTTCTTATTTTATCTTTTTTAAGTAAGAGTAATATTACTATTATTTTTTAGGGTAATTATATCTCTATTAAATATAAAGAGTTTATATTATATAAGTATTAACTTTAGCTTAGCTATGAATCCTGCTTACTAGAGCTCCTCCTCTTCTTTATTATTAAATTTAGGTGAGTAGAGTCTGAGAGTATTATCTATTTATATACTTATAATACTGAAGTATAGATTATTAGGTCTGGAGATTATAAGATATAGGTTATATAATAAGGTCTCTATTTATAGTTAGCCTTTATAGTAACTAGAGTATGTTATATACTAATAGATACCTAACTCTATAAGACTATATAATAGTTAAACTATAATAATAATAATACTTTTTAGATACAAACTATATAAGCTTACTAGTAGTTTTATTAGTATAAAGTAATTTAGTATTAATTCTATCTATATATATACTTAAGTAATATCTTAGAGGTAGACCTCTTTAAGAGTTACTTCTTTAAATATTACTAATAATATTTATATTAAGTAATACCTAACTTATTAGATTATTAGTAACTATATAAAGATATTAGTTTCCTCCTAATTATTAAAACTCTTAATAACTAACTGTAACTTCTTATATAATATATATCTATACTCTTAACCTTATTAATAAAGTAGAGACTAAAGATCCTTATACTATTATATTTCTGGATGTTAAAGTACTTAAGGTAAAATATACCTTTTACTAATGGAGTCTCCCACTCTATAGTATATAATTTCTAAAATAGCCTCCCTAGTATCTAAATAAAGCTATATTAGTGAAATTTAATAATTTTAGCTAATACTTCTACCTCTTTTATTATAAGGTAAATATAATAGTAAATATTATCTATAAGGTTAGCTTCTATAATAAAAGTTATATATTTATATAGTTACTCTTATCCTTTTAGCTTCCCTTTACTTAGTATTACTATTAATATCTCTTCCTCTAGATTTTTATCTAGCAGCTTATTATTATATAATATTTAGTTCTCTATTTCCTCAGTATATAGTTAGTAGTCTAATTTAACTATTATTAATTAGAAAGTACTAAGTTTACTATTTATCTCTATAATATATATCTTACTATTGATAGAGATAAGCTTAAAAGATTCTATCTAGCTTTAATATTTATAGTAAATATATATCTCTAATTAGAAAAGTAGTGTTACAACCCATTGGAACTACAGGACCAGGGAACGCCCCGTAAGGCACTCAGCAGTTACAGGACCTTTATATGTAAAATAACATAGAAATAATAGGGACTCTGCTCAGCATGGAAGAACTATAGTACAAGTTATGTGGCGATAAGGAGAGGACCAATCTGCAATAAGCAGTCCCTAGGTTAAGACTGACATACTAAGGGCGGTCTACAGTGAGGACTAACTTCAGAATATTAATCCCTAAGGATCAGGACTTATATATAAGATAAACTCAAGTCCACTCAAGGTTAGACTTCTATAGCTTTTCAGTAATTAACTTATCACTTCTTATAAATACCTCTTTAGAAACTTTCAGCCTTACCCTTATGATTATCTCACAACCTTCTTATTAGACTTACACCTAATCACTATAAGCCCTAAAAACCTAATCTTATCAGTATAATAATAATATTATTACCTATATATTATAGTCTCAACTTACTACTAACAGACTTACCTCTACTAAACCTAAAACTAGCTATAATATTTTAATTACTCCTATTTAGTAAGTTAACCCTATAAAGTTTACTTAACAGTATCTAGGAAAGAATATTACTATATTTACTAAACACTAAACTCCTTCTATTTCTTTTAGTTCTTAAGGAACACCCCCTAAAGGTAAACAACCTATCAAGACTCTGGACCAGGAAATAAAAGATATCAAACCCTCTAACGATAAAGAGGATAACACTACCAAGCTTATATAATAGCTCCAGAAGACTAACAGAGATATAGCTAAGATATAGGAGATTATTAATAGTAATACTACAGAAATCTATCAACTCCAGCAGAATCTCCATAACAATCTGGATCAGTAGTAACTCCTCACTCTTCAGCAGAAGGTTAATATTCTTCATACTACTACTAATATCATCCAGACTCCAGTTAAGTTATATAAGAAACTTTAACTTAATATACCTCAGGCTTTTAATAAAACTTCTAGATACCTTAAAGGATTCCTCACTTAAATTAGAGCTTATTATTAGTTCTATAACCTCAGTTTTAAAGATAAAACTAAATAAGTTATTTATACTACCTTATTCCTTAAAGGAAGAGCTTTTATATAGTTTGAACCTTATCTTACTGATTTTCTTACCCATAATTAGAATGATCTTAAACTAGAGACTCAGACTATCTTCGCAGGCTACTATAGCTTCGAAAACGCTCTAATCTCACTATTCCAAGAGCTAGATAAGTAATAATAGTATAAATAAGATCTTACAGCTCTTAAACAGAAAGGTGTAGCTATATACTATATAGCTAAATTCAGACATATTTACACTAAACTTAACTACACTAATAACACCAAGATCTTTATATTCTATTAAGGACTGAAAGAAAATATTAAAGATAAACTTATTAAGTAAGATAGACTTAGTAACTTTATCATATACACTAAACTCACTATTAAGATTAATAACTAACTTTTTAAATATCGCCGCAAGAAAGGTAAATAGTAATAACCTCAGCAACCTAACAGTGGACGTAAATACTAAGGACCACTATATACCCACTAAAGCTAACATAACAATTAGGAAACTAAATAACAGTTTACCCCACAACAAAGCATATCTCATAGTTATCACAGTGGACCCATAGATCTTACCACTAAAGCCACTATTAAAAACAACAAACAACAAGACTTCAAATACTACAATTGCGACAAACTAGGATATATAGCTAAAAACTGCCACTCACCTAAACGCCAGCAGCAAGAATAACAATTTCAGCCAGTACCTAAATAAACCTAATAAGTTAACATTACTAAGAAGGAAATACCCTATACCTCTCTAATCTAGACAGCCTATTTTAATAATACCTATATTATATACTAAGGATCTAAAGATAATATAGAATAGTATCCTAAGAAACCTTCTAGATAATCAGGATATAATACCATATTATATAACATACCACAGCATACTAAGAAGATACTAGCAGTAGCCACCATCAAGAAGGAAGAAGACTTCACACCAGTCCCCAAACGAGACTGAGCGCAAGAGAACAAAATAGCACTACTATAGCTACAGGCAGCTGAGAAAGAACTTCACTATAGGTTCAGCTAAACACCTAACAGATAGCTACTATAGAAGATTCAGCATTAAATCCAGCAAAGAATCAACACCAGAAGAAACCTACCTCTCACTCAAGCCCTCACGCAACAACTCAAAGTAAGCAACAGAATACTAACAAAAACCCTCACTATAGTTAAACACTACAAACTAAAACATAAAGTCAAGAAACAACTCAACAACCTCTACCAGCAAGAACATATCAAAATTAGTCCAGAAATCTACATTAATCTAAGTAACCTATTTAGATTAATTAATAACAATATTAAGTCAGACAATAACACTATTGTAGACTCAGGATCCTCTATTTCGCAGCAACCAGGCAGTAAAGAAGGCAAGCAACTCAGAATCAAGAAGATTCACCTAACTTAAGATAAGTAATTCATTATATTTTATAGAGTTCCAGGCAATCAGACCCTAAATTACCCTAAGATAATTCTCTATAACATAAACAATAAACTTTTACAAATTAATCACCCAGCTTACTAAACTATCTTTTAGGTATATTATATATAAGACGACTATATACCATACCTCAGTAACAAATTCAACAGATAATTCTTCCCACAATAATTTAAGTATAATCTAATTCTAAATATATATCTTAATACAGATCTACTATTTTGGGAACTTTAACATTTCAATAAAAACCACTTCATAATATTTACACCCAGTGAAGACTACCCTATAGCATATATAAATAATATTATCAGTAAATAGACAGACTGCAAATCAGATCACTATATAATTCACTATATCAATAAAGCAAGAGAATAGCATTATTAATATAACAAACTTCAGAAGTAAGGAAAAGACACTAAAGACAGACCAGTACCACTAACACTAAAATATAGAGAATTAACATTCAGTAAGGTATTTCAGGAAGGAAAGATTATAACCTACCACTATAAAGATAAAATAACATCAAAATAGAGGCACTATAAACAGTTAAAAAACTAAACTCACCTACTAAATAAGGATAAAGAAAAGCAATTCAGACAAGATCCTTATACCTAGTAACAGCAGAACATAATAATAAACACCTTCACCTCAACCTAATAGTGAATAGACACAAGATATAAACCCTAATTGATTATAATACTTAAGGAAACTTTATATCACTATAAGTAGTAAATAAACAACAGATCCTATAAATAATAAAAGCTAAACTATACTAGCTACATACTATTAAAAGAGAAAGCATTAAGTATAGCAGAAATATTATTAACTTAGAGATTATATACCTCCCTTTAAATTACTATAGCTGAAAAGAAGACTGTATCTTTAATATAACAGAGATAGGTAATCAGGAGATTATCTTAAGAATCCTATAGTTACAAAAAAACAACCTATAGATAGATTAGAGGACTAGCTATCTCCAATAGAAGGATTCAGTCCCTAAGGACTCTCCAGACAACAAGATCCCATACAAATCAGATATAACTTTAAGAGCATAAAGATTTATTACCTACCTATAAATTAAGAACACAGCAGCCTAGATGTTAATTGTTACAGAAGTAGCAAAAGTCAACAACAAGACAGATCAACTTCAGACTATCCTTAATAAATACCGGATTTATAAAACACTTTTTGCAGAAAAACTCAAAACCGGACTACCAGAGCATACAAGCTACAATCACGAGATCCCTTTAAAAGAGGGAAAGAAACCTAAATTCAGTAAAATCTACAGACTTAATTAAACAGAAATAGAAGCACTTAATAAATATATTAATAAACACCTCAAGAAAGGTTATATTAGATATTTAATATCACTAGCAGGAAGCTTAATCCTGTTTATACTAAAGAAAAACGGTAAGCTACAACTTTACATTAATTATCGACAACTTAATAATATAATAATTAAGAACTGATACTTACTACCACTCATATCAGAACTATAAGATTAACTTTATAAAGCTAACTAGTTTATAGCCTTTAATCTTAAAGGAACCTATAACTTTATTTAAATCAAAGAGGGTGAAAAATAGAAGACTACTTTCAGGATAAGAAAAAGACTATACAAGTACCTTATAATACTTTTCAGACTCACTAACACACCCGCAATATTTTAATCTATAATTAACCACACACTATATAAATACTTAGATATCTTTTATATAATATACCTTAACGATATCCTCATCTACTTAAAAACACTTAAAGAATATAAGGAATATATTTATAAAATACTTTAGAAACTTCAGTAAGCTAAGCTACTAGTTAAACTAGAGAAAAGCGAATTTTATATACAGTAAGTAGAATACTTAGGATTCACTATTACGCTCGATATAATTAAGATATTAATTAAGAAGATTTAGGCAGTTAAGGACTAGCCTATACTAATAAATATCAAGGAAATCTAAACTTTCCTTAGATTTACTAACTTTTACTGAAAATTCCTTAAGGATTACGTAAAAAAAACAATCCTACTTACCAAACTTACACAAAAAGATACTAAGTTCAATTAAACTAACAGATAAGAAGAAGTATTTCAGGATATCAAGAACTAAATTATCTCAGAATTTATTTAGGGTTAGGGTTAGGGTTAGGGTTAGGGTTAGGGTTAGGGTTAGGGTTAGG
>MASP02000083.1:0-83679 GCA_001693025.2 Colletotrichum lindemuthianum | reverse complement strand
GGGGGGGGGGGGGGGGGGGGGGGTGATTTCTTCGACGGCGCGACGGGGCTCCGGGAGGACGCATCCGGAGCCCAAACGGCTGGATTTTGCGGGGATACGTTCAGAGGGACGAGAATAGAAGTGAAAGAAGGATGAGTATGAGGGGCGTCTAGAGGAATATCGCAGCGCCCGCGCTAGAATCGTTGCGGATATCGTGCCCCGGGTGGCCTTTTCGGATGCTGGGGCGATCATTCGACTACTGCTTTTGGGGGTTGACGCCAGGTATTTTGGAGGCGAATCCCCCACCCCAGGACGCAAAGGAGGAGTGCAGACGCGAGATGCAACATGCAATGCAGAACAGTCTGGGGACTGTACCGCGACCTCGACGTTTAGCTTAGCCATCGTTTCGTGTGGGATAAGGGAGAGACGGCGTGGACAGACTGATAGACCCTTTGGCTAATCCAGGCCTGGATGTTCTTGGCGGAAACTCTTCAAGACCTAGAGTTCCTTACCTGGACCGATAACCCTGGGACGTGTGACGAGATGTTGGTTCCGAACATCCACGCCCGCCCACCGGAGACCGGTGTGCAAGGGGCGGATATGTCGAGTCGTCGACCGCTGTCGTTTCCCTCGGACGAGGTTTACACCGGGCCTTTTGGGACCGCGAAGCTCCTCCTTCGGGAACATGGGGTTCTCTGCTGTCTGGCTTCGCTCTAGCTCGTGCTGCTAACGTGT
The DNA here is from genome assembly GCA_001693025.2 of Colletotrichum lindemuthianum. Taxonomy (NCBI): domain Eukaryota; kingdom Fungi; phylum Ascomycota; class Sordariomycetes; order Glomerellales; family Glomerellaceae; genus Colletotrichum; species Colletotrichum lindemuthianum. Next base: position 82,965 of record MASP02000083.1, on the reverse strand, counting down.
CTCTCACCCTCCGCGCGAACAGCTTAGCTTCCCCGGATGCTCTGGCAGCCTGTAGTTGCTCATCACTATTGACATATTGCTGGACTATGAGGTCTAGCGTCGACGTCATTGCAGGATCAAGAAAGAGAAGGCACGACGAGGAGTTTATGTGAGACATGGGTCAGCATCAAGCCACGGTCTAGCAACGGACCTGTTGCCCTAGCCATACTTACTCAACATGAGCGCCTCCAGAGTCGCAAACCCTCAGGAGCATACTGGCCGAATGGCGGGCTCCAACAAACCAACGATCCACTCGACTGCAGTTCTCGTGCAGCAAGATAGCCATGTGTCCTCGGAAATCACGCAAGACAAGGTTGCAAGTCCCTTGCTGAAGGTGCCAACTGGACCGGCGCCACGGGCTAAAGCGCTCCCGCCCGCCACCAACATCCGGACCAACGACCCGCTCTTCTCCGGCGCAGCTCCATTATTCCCGGTCGAGACTCCCCGACATTCGCGGAGTGGTCGGCGTAGCCTCCGAAGACTCCCTGATGCAGACCACCACACTGGCTGTCGTCAATCCTCGATATTCCCTTGCGCTTGCATTGCAAAATAAGGCAACCCACTTGAAATCACTTTTGAATTGCCTTTCATTCCTGAATAGTGCTTCGTATAGGAGAAGCATGCCGAACTAAAGTTGTCGGAAAACGCGTCTCGGCGTTCGTTTCCGGGTTTCTATCTCGACACCAGCCTCTGCCCCCGTTACCTTTCCACCCCCTACATTGACATGTCTCTAGCTACTTTGTAGTGTAATTGCGCAATGCAAGGGGTCCTGACGAGTACGCAGCAGCCTCGCAAAGACTTCGCCCCCTTGATGACGAGACCGTAGCTGGAAAAGCGAAGCAGAAGCCATTGTCGGCGATGGGGCTGCCTGTCGTCCTGTCTCGCCGGCCATGTTCTCCACGCCCCAAAGAGCTTATCTCGTCAAAGTCGCCATCGCCACGAGTCGTCGTCGTCGTCTCAAAACCATGCACCCCGCGCCCTGAATCTTCCCCAGGTTTCTTCCTGTGCTTCCTTTTCACTCTGCTCCATCCCTTTTTGTTTTTAACTTACCCCGGATTTTCTGGAGCATCGACGCAATAGCGCACGCAGCGGCTCGCCCACCTCCTGCTCGACTCAAAACTGCAGCACCACGGATCGATCTGACTGGTTCGCGATAATTGTGAGGCAGCGCCCTGCATCTGCCGCATTGTGTTGGTAGCAGACGTCAAGCTCCGGTTGGCCGCCACGAGTCGGTATCCCCCCCTTGCTTGAATAAGTCGTAGCAGCCAACACGCTCGAACTGACGAACCAACGACCAACGGGAAACCAAATTCGTACGCGGATTGACGTCGCTGCGGGGCCTGCCATGTCAGGCGCTTCAGCTTCAGTCTGGACCCTCTGCAGTTTTGGCATGTGAATAGCCAAAGCACCACACTAGTTGGACAATCGTCGATGTTGCGAAGACTAATACTGGGTAGCATGGGGAAGGAAAAACGAACGCCCACGACTACACACACACACACACGGACACGCACACACAGGCACACACAATCATCTTTCAACATGTGATATTGCCCCAAGCTTCAACCGTCATGAATCAGCAACCTCGCCGCAGGGTCCCTTTTCCCCTCTCTCACTACTTGACAGAGGACCGACATAGTCTGACGTCTCGTGCGGTAGTGTGTATAGCAGCAAGCAGCAGCAGCAGCAGCAACAGCACAAAGCGCGATCCGGGGGAGTCCCATGACCGGCTTCTTCAACCATCAACCGGGTACGGCCTCTTTCCTTCCACTGCGCAGTGCGTCTTTTTCGTCCCAAGTGCCTCGAAGCGAGCGAGGAGATTCCCTCGAGCCCATGGACGAGGGCATCCGGCCAGGTTGACTCGTTCCTATTCTTGCCGAGGACTTCCCTCACACCCCCCCTCCCTCGTTTTGCATCTTACGTACGCAGACACACTTCACGTACGTACACTCGCCGTCGTCAAACTTGGGATGAAGGAGGATATACTTGTAGAACATGACTCCACCCGCCCGCTTCCCCATGCGCATGCAGGAACGCGTTCGACGAGGAGGAGGTGCTTCATGCGGCGAGGTCTGGACCGGTGGCTCACGCTTTCTTCTGTTACACGTGATGGGTGAATCGATGATACGTGTATGGATAGACTCCGTACTACTGCAAGTATCCAATTCGTAGGAATAAAAGTCGACGTTGGCTTCCGATACATCATTCTCAGCCCCGGTAGGCAATATTCGAGCAAATCGTGTAAATGTCGGGACTTTCACGGCCTCGAGGATGAATGCCACTCATCGTCATCGTCATCAACACCCACAGCTCACATGATGGGGACGTCCCCAAACCACCGGTTACTTGTCCCGACACACCAAAGTCAAAATGCCCTCCGGAAGGACGCGGCTCTTCTACCCCACACCAGCAACAGCCCGGCCTGCGCAGAGCCTCTTCCATGGTTGCACCCCACAAAGCCTGTGATCTGGAATCTGGAGTCTGGAGTCTGGAGTCTGGAGTCGTGCGTAACAGGTCGGCTCCATGCCTGGCGAGACTGCCGTATGCCTGTCATGGAACCCGGCAATGGCAGACCTCGTGAGTCCTACCTTCACACGAAACTCTGATCAATCCCATCTGCTCGCCGGCTTTGCCCGCGATCATATGCCACAACCGAATAAATTGAAAATACCAGTGCGTGGTGCGTGTGTGCATGTGTGTGAGGCTGACAATGCCCTCCATTCCTCCTGACCAGACAACACCCACACGCCCCCCCTCTTGACGCCCAACGAGCAAGCATGCCCTTGTTCATTTTTGGGCATACACAGCAGAAAGGGAGATTTTGGCAGAAACACCCCGGTATGCCCCCCCCCCCTTCCCCAGTCAATGGAAAAATCGGCCGAAAAAATTCAAGTCTTTTTTTCCCCCGTCTCTACTATGTACGGATTGCTGGGTACCGCCACCCCCCTCTATCTCTGCGGTATTACTGCGATGCCTTCAAACCACGCAAGCGCAAGCGCTCCTGGTTCCGACAGGGGGAAGGGGGGTAATTACTGTGTAAAGCCGTTCACCGACATAGGAACCGCGTTCCTGGGATGAAGACTGGGGTATCGCCTCGTCGTCACCGGTTCGACGGCCGACGGATACTCAGTAGTAGTGTGCGGTGTAGTCAGTCCCCCCAAAGGAGCCGCAATGCAACCGATGCTTTCTCCGTTTACACAACTTGCCGTGTAAATGTAATAAATATACTCTCTGTGTGTGTGTGACCTGACGCGGCCGGCGAGGCTGCATCGGATCTCGTTGACAGCGTATTTTAACCGCATAACCTTTTTTTTCACCTTTCTTCCATCGTGCATGCGGATCCGTGAAAAGAGGGATGAGATGAGGAGAAATGGAAACCGACAAGAGCGAGGACAAACTGAAAATGCCACGCGGCAGTGGTTAAACTCACATGCGGTTGTGGGCGTGATTCGGTCTCGTCGCTGCTCGCCCCCTCCTCCTCCTCCATCACCACCCTGAAAGTCTGTTCCAACTCATGCAAACACGTCGAGCCGCCATTTGATGACTCGCGGGGGGAAACACCGTCGCTCCGTTACGCATACGGATACATGCGTACTTGTAAACACGGGTTACGAAATCACGACTTGCGAATGGCTGCCCCTTAACCTTCCCCTCCCGCCATCGGAGAGGCTCCGAAAACGACGGGAGGCAGAGAGACCCGACCCCGTCTTGTCTCCGAAGGAGCTTTGATTGTGCCGTCACAACACCGTTGGCACCATGCGAGAGATGCAGATGCAAGGTACGGATTCGGCTTAAGCTGGAGCTGTCAGACAGGGAGAAAGAGGTGAACGGTCCCGGCAACGCGTTTCTTCGACTCCACTCGCGGATCCGGACCCCTTTGGATTTTTTTCTTTCCATCACGATGTTCACGAACCGCTGATGCGTAGGCCCTCGTACGTAGTAGTAGTAGGCCTGTCATGTCATATCCCCAAGGTCTACTTGTAGAGGACCCGCAGCTCGGTGAATCCCATCGTCGGGTGTCTACAAGTAATCTGTAGTATTCGGTCTGCAAAACTTACCCCGTCTTGGGCTTCGAACCGTGGGGCGCTCACTTTCCCAATCGTCCCAAGAACCTTTTTTTTCTTGCTGTTTACTTGTCGTCCTAGGGGTGACGGGCCGCGTCGCAAGAATATTGCGGTTTGCAAGAGTTGCCCCTGCTGCGAGGACCCGAGGAGCCAAAGTGCGAGGATGAGGTTCACAACAGAGAGAGGGAGAGAGTCATGGGATATTCTTGGGAGCTGCGTCGCGTTGTGCACGTCCCGTCCGACCGTCACTCTTTTCGCGACGAGGGGTTATGAATCGCTCTCGATGTGTTGTTTTTTCACATGTGAAGGTCTGGTTCTTTTCCCCAAACACGCGACTGATGTCGAGATTCGTCCGCCTCGATGGCGATTTGTCAACTCGCGGTTGACTCGCGGTGTACACGCCGTTTTCCCAGATGGATGCGACCACCACAGAGCACACCCAAATAACGAGGCGCGAGGCGATGTTGGTCGCCACAGGAGTGTTGTAGGAGGTGGCGGTTCTGATTTCCCAAAGAGACGCGAACCAGAACCGAGTAGCATCGTCAAAACGAGATTACGTGAACCGTGAACCCCTCGGAGCAGACCACGCCGGTCCTGCGCCTGCGAGTCATGGACCCGGGACCTCGCGACGAGGGTGGCCTGGTTCCGGGACGCGGTTCCGCAGCCGTACCATGACCTTGGGGGCCCGTAAGCTTTCTTCACGTCTCCGTCGTTCAACCCTTGGTGCGGAGATTCTCCGCTTGGATCGAGGCTCGTGTACGGAGGTCAGAGGAGGAGAAAAACGTGGCGGGGGGATTGGTCGGTCTGCTGGGGGGAGAGGGGGGGGGGGGGGGGGTTTCCCAAAGGGGGGGGGGGGGGGGGGGGGGGGGGGGGGGGGGGGGGGGGGGGGGGGGGGGTGTTCCTCTGTTTCTGTGACAGGCCAACCCTGGTTCAGATGAGAGGTCGTGCGCATTATTCCAGAAGGGTTCCTGGAACAGTTGGAAAATATTGGAGGATGTCTCCTTTTATTATTATTATTTTATTCTGCTATTATTTTTCCTGACGTCCGTTCGCGCGAACGGAATATTGGCTTGCACTCAACTCGACTCGACAGAGCTCCGTTTACAGCCTTGATGACGGTAGCCAGCACGTTACCCATACCTCTGGGAATATAACGTAAATAATTGTCGTTGATGAATGCTTAGCTTTACGGAGGCTCTGGCGTTCGAGGCGCAGCAGGAGAAGCAACGGAGACACAACTGCCGAGAGCTTCTCTACTCTTTCGTCCAGTAAGAAACGCGGTAAGCGGTAGTGCAGTCAGTGGCTGTGGATGGAGATGTGATCAACTGCCGGGCGTCATCCGACGGAAGACAACATCATCGCCAGCAAGACGGTACGGAGTATACGGGATATGTGTTGAACCACGGTTACTGGTGTGAGAAACGGTCATATTCACAGACGGAACTACTCAGTAAAGCGACGGAAGGAAAAAAAAAAGAATAGAATATTCGAATAAATCCAAGTAAAGCCCCAGCACAGGGTCGGTCACCGGACTACGGGTACGCAGTATGTGGAAATTGCCCTGGCAGAATCGACGAGCCACGGGAACGAAGACCCGCCGTTCCCCGGGGCTCCCAGGTCGAGGAGATCAGACCAAGACGCCCAAGACGTTCCCTTTGCGATTGGGCCGGCGCGACGTCCAACACGGACGGACGCCAGGTCGCGTGAGTGTGTATTCGTACCTGACTGGCATCTCCGAGGTCTGTGTTCGGATTGTCATCCGGAGACGTCGACCAGAGACTGCTGATGCTGATGCTGATGCTTTGACGGCCACAAGGGGCCTCCGTAAAGACCATCTACATCAAAGCGTGCATCGTTGCAGTACGCACACTAAACACACGAGACGTCGCCGTTATTGCTGGCGCCGCTAGATTCCCCCTGATCCGTTTCCCTCCGCGGCCGTGGTTTGTGCGTTCAAGGCCCGGTCTGCGGATATGCTTCTCCATCCGTACAAGTCTGCTTCGACATCTCGCCCTGCGACCCAGGTGTTCCGGAGACCATCCTTGGGTGCCATTTTGCCAGCCAGGACGGGGCGGGTGGTCATCCGTCATTTCGGCGGAAAGGAAAAAAGGTCAAGTGACGGAAAGATCTGGCAAAACTCTATTCTGGACGAGGCTGCCTGCTGTCTGTCTGCCTGTCTGTATCCCTTGGCGTCAACATGGGACGAGAAAGAGGGGAGAGGTTTCATGCGTCAACGTTGTCGGATTCTGCACCGTTTGCTGAAGAACAGCTCCGAAGAAACTGCTTTCAGAGGGAATACGGGCATTACGCAAGGAGTCACCAGACCGCTCGGCAGGTATCTACATCACAGCTGACGGGAGGGGCTGTGTTGATGCGGTCATGCGAGAGAACAACCTGTTCGTCAATGCCTCTCAACCTCGCCTGTCTGCCGGGAATATCAGCTCTTCCTGTTTCGCTGGCATCGACAATGCAACATGAGATTCACCCTGTAAGCAGGAACCACGAACCGAATGTGCACATGTCGCGTGGTTCACGTCTTGCAAGGTCGAGGGTTCCTCATCGCCACCCCTTCGGTGCCCCTTCAACCCCCCCGGCCCCCCCCCTGGACCGTTTCCACCCTTGGTCTGGCCTAGCGTCGACCGTCACGAGGAACCGATCGACGGACCTGGGTCCCGGCAGCTGGCAGATCAGGTGTCCAAGGTACGGAATAAATGTAATTACGGAGCACGCGTGTAGAATCAACTTGCCTTGCCGGTGATGGGCATCGCTCCTAGGCAGATTGCACGGCGACGTTTTCAAAAGACTGGAATCCCGATGGATCAACGACAAGACAGCTGCACAGAGCAACGCCCGGCGTCCGTCCATGGCTGTTTTTGGGGGCTCGTCAGCTGCCCTGCCGCATCGCCCAATTGGGACTCGGTGTCTCCGGCATTGACTTCGGTAGCAGAGGCTGGCCGAGTGCTGTATGCCGAAATGAAGTGAACCATGGGTACGGAGTACACCGCACCGCACCACCGGAATTCCCGTGATTTGCGTGCCAATTGCTGGAATTGCCATCCATCGAGATCGACGAGGCCTTCACCGACTTGTTCGACGAGAAATCGGGGCGGGGGTCGGAATGGGCAGTTCTTTCGTCCAAATTGAGGTGAGATACGGTCATTGCGCCATGGCAACCATCATACGACCAGTATCCGTACCTTTTTGACACTGCACGCTTTGATTGGGGCTGGGTATGATGTACGACACGCCGCCTCTCGAAGTCCTGTACCGTACTCCTAAATTTCGTATATCCTCCATGACTGCGGCTTGGAAGTAAAAACCAGGAAGTATGCTTTGAAACACTTGTTCTCACTACGTGCGTGTATCCGCTTGCTTCTCAGCAATGCAGTCATGTTTTCTCGACTAGGTAAACACCCTGCTTGCTGCAGCTTGTAGAAGCGGGGCTTGAAGTCTTTTGGCTCTCGTTGTGACAACTCAATGTCAATACATCAACAGTGGTGGGCTTCGACGTGTATCGAGAGTCATGGTTGGAAACTTGTCAGGAGAATAGAGCCTGTAGCATCTTGGTCCTTGGCGTCGATGAGATCTCTTGTGTCCATGGGCAGTTTAACAGAGTATCTCCGTCCAGCTCTTACCTTGGCTTCTTTCCCTCGGGGGCGTGAAAAAGGCCTCGGGAGTGTCATGGAAATCTTGGCAGATGTTTTCAACAAGCGCCCGCAAAACCAAAGAAGCAGTGACGTCGCATCGCGAAGTCGGAGGCGCCGCGTACCGCAACCCCCGTGGATGTGCGGGTACGATGGCCGGAGTGGGGACGGACCATGCGGCCCCGCTCGGCTCCGAAGAGTACCCATACCTCGGTCCACTCCCATCGTGACCCTGCTCGACGTCCAGACCTCGGAAAACCGCCTCATTTTCGATGACTTGGCAACCCGGGCCGTTGTCAGACGTCGTCAGCTCGTCGGACTCCTTCGGTCGTCCAAACATCAAGGTTCGTTCCTTTCAACCGCTCAGCAGCTTCGAAAGCCAGCCGACGGTTCGGACTCTTGAGCGGGACTGCTGGCGAGCGTTCGTTCCGCGACTATTCGCGTGATGAATTCTGACAGCCGCGTCGAAACGTTATTAACGAAAATGATGTATAATGCAAGCCTTGGCAGCCAACTTGCACTTCCCAAGAAACAATTTTAGAACGGAGATCAAACGACGGCTACACCGCAACAAGCTAGCCCTTCGCAGCCGTTCGAGAAGGGAGCTGGCGTTGTGTTGCCGCTTCTATTGCCGGCAACCATCTCCATCCATCCGTCTCTGTGTCAGCTCTCCGCACACCCTGGGACGAATGAGGCGACACAAAGAAGGGTGTATAGAGGCATGGCGAGGCTCGAAAGTTTTACCAACAGAGGTGTGTGTGTGTGTGAGTGTGCTCGAAGTGGCGGCGCTAGCTAGCGTTTCCATCCCGAAATACCACCTCTGACAAAATGAGCCGAGCCAAAAACCCCCTTCGACCCAAACGAGAGTGGAACACACGAGATGGACTCGACACAAATCCGATCCGCGCTTGCGAGGGAGCTAGGCGGTAGTTCCGCCGAGGAGGTCAATATAGGGCGACTGTTCCAGCCACTACGGAACGCCGAACCCGATCGCTTCGGCAAAGTTTCCGACAAGCGTGGAAATCTTGTTTTTTCGAGGAGAATAATCAACACGAGACCTGGTGAATTGTGAAATATCACGTTGAAAAAAAAAAAAAAAAAAGGCCCAGACCGTGCTGACGCGCACCGCACATGTTCCGGTGACAAACACAATGCAGGCAATTTAGCCGCATCCCCCGACAGATCGGCACGTCAGCTGCACCCTCGCCGTTTTAACGTTCTTACCGCGGTTCGAAAAACGGAGTAGTTCAGCATCGAGACAGCGGAATACCAAAACAGGCGGTTCCGGAGCGGAGGGGACTGAGAGGTTGACGGAAATACATGAGACGTTATATCCTGGTAGGATAACGACTGCGGCTCTTATCCTTCCTTCAAGTCAGGAAAGTATAGTAAACACGCTACCAAACGGAAGTATAGAAAAGGCAAAACCGACTTACACGTGGTAGTCCGTTAACAAACAGAGAACCTACTGAGCAACACGACAGACTTACGGTAACGAGGTTCGACGTGCCGGAACATGGGAACCTCTACGAACGACAACCCGGCTACGAGGTGCATTTCGTCTCATGATGAAGGCGTCCAAAGTTTTATTCCTCCTGTCCTCTTTTCCCGCCGTGCACGCCCGCGTTTTATCGAAGCCTTGCCCTGCTGCCAAAACATGCTGACTCGTCTTGGCTGTGATGCCGAGTCGTGGGGAACCGTGATGCTGCGACGGCGGCAACACCAGCGACAGCAAAAGCCAGTACACCCTCGTGCTTTAGCCCGCCTAGCTTGCTGTAGGTTATATCCGAGCTTTGTCCACCCTCTTTAGTCGTCCCACACTCCGGTGCTTGGGGGGAGGGGTATTGTCCAAACGCTGATGACGTGGTTCGTATTTCTTGGGATGAAAGAGTCAACCCGTGTCCTTCAATTCAACATGCTATGGAGAAAAGAGCCGAGAGTCAGTAAGCTCTACACACACACACACACACACACACACACACATGGAAGAAGAGAGACAGGCATCGATAGAGTTCGCGCTTGCTTCCTCTCCGTCGCTGTAATGAAACGATCCTTCTAGTCATGGGCTTCTAGTCGTCGATTCTCCAACCCATCCCTGCTCTCTTCCCTCGGTGTGAGCTGGGGGCGTGTGTGAGTACGGATAAGCCAGACCAGATCCAGGCCCATTGAGCGAGCGACCCCGCCTAGGATTGGATGAACGGCTCGAATGCTCGGTCGGGGTTTCGTTCACCGAACAACGAGAGTTGACCGAACGTACCTGTTATACTGTTGGCCAGAGCTTCATCTTCAACACAGGTGCCTCGCGGTCCATTGTGTTGGGGCCGCAGGGTAGCTAGCTAAGGTAGGTAGTGTCGACATCGCCAGCATGCTGTACTTGAGCGTATCTAATGTGTCCACGACATGCCGAAACTCCGAAGATGCTATCACGAGCGAGATTTGGTATCCGAATAGAGGCACTTTTCGACGGACTCCAGAGTAGCACCACTGCTGGTGGCTGCGTGAGTTGGAGGTGGGTGTGACCTGGTGCGTCTTGGACTGAGACATTGGCCGACGTACCAGTCCTACCCGTCAACCGGCCCAGCGGATTATTCTACGACACGGTATATCGATCGGACCAGGTCAAGCTTTGACCGAGACCGCGAGATGATATTCGACGGAGACAGAGTGAATATCTGGTACGAAACAGGAGATTGCAGATACTACGTAGATTAAGGATGTGAACGCGATGCGACCTCACCGAGGAACCAACCTACCACTACCACCGGCTCATCAGCGGAGCGCGCCAAAAGGGCTATTGAAGATTGAAATAATCCTCAACGCCAGACGAAAACCTTTGCGATGGTTACGGGACCTCTCAATCCGCCGAGCCCACATTCGGCGACGACCACGGCATTCGCGCGCTAGAACAGCACAGCACCTGTCGTCCGCTTGGCAAAGGATGCCCAGAATTTCCAATTTCCCATGGCTCACCGGGGGCCGGACTTTTAGGTAGCTTCCGGCGAACACGCGTGCCCACGTCGGTCGTGGTGGTGTGCGCGCGCCGACCGTGGAAGGGTTCTAGAAGACCGAAACCGGGGTGTTTGTGTGTGTGTGTGATCGACCTTCCGTCCCAGGCAATCAGGACCGGTAGCTCACGAGAACGAAAGGGCCCGAAAGGAAGAGGAGGAGGAGGAGGGTGGGGAGGGGCCGGGGAGGTGAAGCCGGTGTAGGGAAAAGGGTGGGGGTGACACACTTCACACTCGACCCCAGAATGGTGTGTGTGGAGGAGGGGGGGAGAAGATGACGGAGATGAAGGCAGAGGGGAAGAATAATACCGAAAAAATAATGATGGGAAAATAAGAATATAGGACGGTGGTTGATCGGCATCCAACGTCAAGGATGGAGGTCGTGACACCCAATCAGGAACCGTTAGGCCATCTCCAAACGTAGCTGAGAAGGAGAATGAATACCGACCGATGCCGAGTTCCGTCGTCATTGGCCTCGTCTACGTACATAACAGTAACAATTAGTGCGTTTATTCCCTTCGAAATTCTGACGAGATGGTACCGTGAAAGGACCGACGCTGCACCATGTCTGGAGAAGAGACAGGATGCCAGCGAAGCCTAAAAAAACAACGATTCAAAATCGTCGCCGCCGTCTGATGATTTCGCCGTCCGAGTTAGGACGACACCATGGGAGATGGGGGGGTGATTCAAGCCAGCAGTCGTCAGAGGCCCAGATCTCCGGGCAGGGAACCGCAGGCTCGCGGAAAAAATGTACGAAATAGGCGGCGAGCATTGTCGCGAGACAAGACTTTGCGGCGCTGGCTGGCGAATGAGCAGCGGTCGCTCAGTAACTGCGTTGGACCGTCCCAAAGCCCCAGAGGTGTGAGAAGCGTTCGATTACGGTCGCGATGCCGACATGGCTTCCCTCCTCGTAGTGTTAGCATGCCAAGTTGCGCAGCCCTACCACACCTGACGATGCGCGTCCCAGGAGGTGATTGATGGGCGTCTGCGTTTGCTGGCGGTGTGCTGATTACACTGCCGAGAGAAACACGGGGGAGAGAGAGGGAGACAGAGTCCCTGCAGCGCATTGTGTTGTTAGTTTTTACACTACTACGTGTGCTTGGAACGGTGGTCGAGGCTGTATTTGCTCTTCTTCCACCCTGTCACCGTTCCATTTTCGTGGTTTCGTCTCAAGTTTCTCACCATCGGCCGTCGGATAGGCGCTTACGACTTCCCACCTGTGAAGAAGACTCTTGCAGTCACCCCAAGTCTTGCCTGTTTGGCGCTTGGGGAAAATGAAGAGCCCAACCCAGTTGAAGCTGTCACCGAGACGGATCGAAACGGGAGGGCAGCGGGAAGAATGCCGGGTTCTCGCATAGCTCCCAGATACGTACTCGGTACAGAAGGCATTCCTGGATGCCGTTGAATGATCTACACCTGTGCCGCTACAGGGCGGTCAAGAGAATCTCGAAATGTACCACAGGTACCGCTGTTCTGAATCGTTCCGTGCTGGTATAGACACACCAAGAGGTACATGGCGACGATATTCCAGCATCATCATGCGAGAGATGAAGAATTTTCAGTTCCGAGACATCAGTCAGTCGTGGCGTCGTTGCTGAGTCGGCCACGCGTGACTGGTGTCGTTCGTCTCGGGGATAGCTGGCGGCGGCGGCATAAAGCAGAGCGCTCCGCTCCAATGACGACAGGATCAGTATGACATCAAATTCTCCATCGGCGATGATGCTTGGGACCTGCGACCTGGGTGTGATGATAGCATCGCCAGATTATCAAGATTCGAGTAGGCCGATTCGGAAACACGGGGAAACCATAGCCATCGGTTTCTCGCCAGCCCTCAGCTCTCCGCAAAGACCATGGACGCCACGAGGGGTCCATCAGCGACATGAAGCATGCGCAAAGGGCGAGGATGCAGATGGCCATCTCCATCGATGATGCTACGGGTGGAGAATAAGGGTCCATGAGGGGGGGGGGGGGGGGGTTCAGCAGGGGGGGGGGCCAGGGGGGGGGGGGGGGGGAGGTTCAGCAGACGGCGAAAACGTTTTCACAGCTGCATGTCTGGGGGCGCAAAACCTGAACTAAATGGTCCACGATTTCGTCAACGGGGTCGCTTTTCTTACAGCCTTGTGGGAAGATGGGGAGACGAGGTGTTCGAGCGTTCATGTGTGGAAACGAGGCATGACCCGGCTGAACAAGAAACAGACGAATATGCAGCCCAACGAGTCAACGACCTGCACGACAGACGCAACAGTCTGCGCGACGATGAACTAATTACTGCTTGAACCACTTGAACCACAGTAGTACCCGGGAGCAAGGGATCAGCAGGAAGCTGGTTTCTAGACCCCATGCCACGGTATGGATACTACGTACAAGTCTGGATGTCGGATCCGGGGTTGGTGGCGATAACGTCATTGCCCCGTGGGTTACTCCATTGCCGTTCCCCATTCCCCAGAGTTTTCGTCGTCGTCGTCCTCGTCCAACGTTTGTTGCGGATCGTTACGGCATGAGGCAACGGAGCCCCATCCCAACCCATTTCTGGCTCCGTTTGGACGCTTGTCGGACTCCAGAAGTACGCAGGAAGAAAAGACTGGACCGGACCAGCATGTCGAGAAAATCAAGAATCGCTCGAAAACTATTCGGAACATTACCATGTAATAGAATTTTCTTGTCTCCTTGCCAATTCGCTAGCGCATACGGATACTACGTAGTATGTAGATATTTCATCATATCGTCGTTGTTTCGGCCCTACGAAACTTACACAGGGGAGCGCAGCCATACACTGCGTACGACTACAAACAAGTACGGCCTCGACCTGGACGCCACACCCCTCCTCCCACTCTGAAGCAAAAAGTCTTTAATATGTGGTGCTCTGTCACACCTACAGGGCATATTCTGCACGTACTGCATGGTAAGGTATATTACACAGTAGTATATGTAAGGTAGTGTAGTGTACAGACGCATACACTACTTGTATTCTACAAGGGTGTTGTGGGGGTTCCTACCGAGCGAAGAAAATCCTATTGAAGAAAAGATCCGGATGCACGTCAAAAGTCGGTGAAGAGGCTATTCGCTCGGCTGGCAGGCTGCCACGACAGCGCCAGACACCAGAGGTGCGCTGGGTTGGTTGCCCTGGGCCAGACATTTCGTGCGAGAAGACACGCAGCGCAAGAGCCCATTGTCTGCAGTTTTGACAACCCTCGGTAAGGTATCCTAGACAGACGCAGGAGGCGGTCAACAACGCAACGAGACACGACAGACAACTCCAACTCCAACTCCAAACTCGGCATCGTGACTCGTCTGCCGACTGCAGAGGATGAAAACACTGCCATCTATTTACTCACGGGGGTCACACACCTCTACCGACCCCCTGCGCGGTAGCCGAGGCCAACCCAGCCAAAACCAACCGCCGGCAACGTCTGGCGCCTGGCGGTGAAGAGTCGAGTCAATTTCTCTATGAAGCGCCCGTTTCCTCTAGCCTTTCGGCATCGTTTGGGAACAAGAAAGATCTGAAGAGGGCATGTATCGTGGGGAAAGTCGATGGCCTACTTGCAGTGCTCGCGGCGACGTGGCCCCCGTGGCCAAAACCCCGCAATGAGAGCTGTCTACATAATTAGTATTTGCCACCGCCAATCTTATTACGTGCAGTTTGATGCGGGGTGGTGCTTTTACTTAAGCAAGGTGCCTCTTCTCGACGGCGAGAGTCGTGGAATATCCGCCTCGTTGAAAATGTCCAGCACCACGTTATCGTGACTTGTGCTGTGGGTAGTGATAGTATCTGTACTGCGTAACACTTTGCCAACTTTTCCTGCTGTTCCTTCGTTGCCAGACCTGTTCTGGCGCCACCTGCATTGCTGGAGACCTTGTTCAACGCACCCGCTTCTCCAGGCGGGGGCAACGAAAAGCAAGCGTTTGGGCATCAACGAGGAGAGGAACAAGAGTCACACAATGGGGACAACGAAGGGGTGGGCGCCTCGGAAGCCACGATGCATGGCCCTCATACATAGTACATCGCCAGCTTTGGAACCCCCGCTACCCCGCCCCAGCCTTGGAGGGGTAAACGGCGGAGCTGAGGCGTGCGTCGTGGCGGACAGCGCAGCTGACGGTCAGCCTTTTCACGATGGAGGGGGCATGAGGACCCTGCAGTAGCAGAATACGCCCGGCCGAAGCGCACCGCAACATGATTGTATGCTGTGTAGTAGTGCCTCCGTATATTATTGTGTAAGCCTGGTCGATTCTGCTTCGCTTCGGTCATATTCCGATGAAGATGGCGAGGTGAATGGCATCAAGACGAAGGCAGGACAGCGCACATGAGCCATCACCAGCCTCAA
Source organism: Colletotrichum lindemuthianum (assembly GCA_001693025.2). Lineage (NCBI taxonomy): Eukaryota > Fungi > Ascomycota > Sordariomycetes > Glomerellales > Glomerellaceae > Colletotrichum > Colletotrichum lindemuthianum. Next base: position 67,891 of record MASP02000083.1, on the reverse strand, counting down.
GGCGGCCTCATCAGAGCCCAGAGCCCAGAGGCCTCACGTTTCCCCGCGACCCGAGCGACGGCGGTCCGTCCATCCTGGATGGGATTGTGGATTCTGGATTCTGGATTCTGGATTCTGGCTGGCAGGTGACCATTCATCCCATCAAGCCCCTTTCCCTTCCTTGGCAGGGGAACCAAGCCACACCTCTCAACGAACAGTACGTACAGGCTGGCCCGGGGGCTTGGGGCTGAAGAGCGGGCCAATTTGAACCGGGGTCGCATACTATGGACCTAGGTACGTACTATGTAGTAAGAACCATCTTTCCGCCAGTACGGACTGCGGGGTACCTAGGTACGGTCCCTGTGCCTCGGCCGGCCAGACCGGTAGACCCACCTCAGCTGGCAGCGCACGGCAACTGGTCCGTGTCGCTTTATAGAAGCGCACAGCCTCAGCTGTCTCCTGTGGCTTACGTACCGCTAGTTCGTCATGACAGGGCGAAAGCCACACAGGTCTTCAGCACGGTCCATGTCCACGTGCAGCTGGCCCGTTCTTCAGGGAACAGGCAGCGACGTCGAATTGACCAATGGGCAGCGTGGCGACTCACGGGAGCCAGCAGAGGAGGACACAATAAAAGAAAAAAGAAAAAGGGACAGAAAAAATCGAACAAGTTAATGACCATCTCACCATCGAAAAGTCCAAAGCGCAACTGCAATCACGCCCCCTCAGGCCCACCACGGCCTAACTGTGGATTTCTTACCCGCAATTGTCCCAGACTCACAGGTCTGAACCTCGTGCATTTTCTTTGGATCTTCTCTCCATTTGCTGCAGCCGTTGCGCCGCTTTGTCGGTTTTCGTCTGGGATGGAGCTGGTCTAGACAACTGCAACCCGCGACCTGTCACAATTCCACGCATTCTGCCGAGTAGGAACCGAGATATTCTCGTACTTGCTCTCGGATATTGTCCAGACTCTGGTCTTCGTCTCGTCTCTTCTCTCGCAAACGCCCATAATTCTCTCTGCACAGTAACTTAATGTCCCACCCTGCACCTCTCTGCCTGCTCTATTGCGTACCATGTAGTCTCTGGGTGTCTTGTTCTCGTGGACCTGAAGCATCTGCGTCTGGAACGTTTAATTGATTGACGGCGTTCACCGAGAGGAGTCGCGGTCCACCACACTATACTCCGTATGCATCATACAAGCCAGTCTGCACCACCGACGCCTGGACAGGTCCATGATCGTTGACTCACGTGCGACGGCAAAAGATTGGACAAGAACTATGTTCATCTCCCAGGTTCAACCCCCACCAAAAACCAGAGCCTGGCCTTTGGCTGTGTGACACGACGTGACTGAACCATGCGCTGCACTCCCATGCCTAAACATTCGTGTTACTGACTTTACGTCCGCAGGACCTCCTCTCCTGCCAGCCATCACGACTCCGTGTCCGTGGGGTGATGCAGCACTGCCGTACGGGGCCGAAAGGTTGTGTTGCTTTGGCTTATTCAGAGGGCGATCATCTGTGTGACGAACTTGAGTTTCCGGACGTATACTCTGTAATTACTCCGCCGCTCTATGGATGAGCTGCATGTGTCACTACAGTTCGACACGCGTCACCAACAGAACAGGAAATTCTGCAAAGTTACCCTCGGTCACTTTCCTTCAGCCGCGAGAGGTTGTATCCTTTCAAGTTGCCCGTCTCGGACGCTCGACATTCCGGTTCCCAGAATTAACATCGTCTTACATGCAAAACCTTCATATCTAGGCAGAAAATCCAATCCTGGACCAACATCTCCACACCCCCGACCCTCCGCGTCATCCTCCAATACCTTAGGCTCCCCGGCCCTTCTTTCAAGATTTCCGACAGATACGCCGCCAAAGAAGAGCCGCGCCCCGTCCCATCATCAGAGCCTCATTGTGACTTAATGCGTCGCGGCGTCCAGCCCTTTCAACGAAACACCAAAACTCCACAAAGCCGCCGAACCTCTCCTCTGACTCTCTCCGTCTGCCATTCAACAACCCACCGAGGAGGCGGGCTCACACCCCCTCCTCCACGTCTGCTCCTCCACACACAACCCGGGAGAACGGAGACGCGCGGGCGGAACCACGACCGCACGTCAGACGCGAACCCCCTAACGACCAATAAAGGATTAAACAGCGAGAAAAATTCAATGAATTTTTTTTGCATACCATCACGTCGAGTACGGCCGAGGGCCAGTCGCGTCTCTAGCTCGAATCCAAAAGGCTGCCGAACTCATCCCGTGTACAGCGCCACCACAAACGCCCTCCCGCGACGCCACGAGCATCGTAGAAATCCAGCGGAAGGCGTCGCCCAAGAGCGGACCAAAGAGGGTAAGCTTGCAAATGCAATGGCCGTCGAAAGAGCAGAACACGGTTAGTTTTCGGCAACGTGCCGCGCGCCCTAGGCGTCCAACGAGTGAACGAACCCCTTTTCAACCAGCGCCAGTCCGCTCCCGCTAGTTTTCCTGTTCCTCATCCTCCCGTAGACCGAACCCGCTCGGGGAGCTGGAAATCTCTCTTCTTTGCGTGGTGACATGCTGTGTCCTGGGTACGGAGTTTCCGAACATCTGTGCTTTCATGTATGTAGCTGAAGGAGGTCAAGTGGGAGAATGTCCAAAACCCCAGACGAACATGGTGAAAGTTGCGTCTCGAACACCGGTAGGATGACCAAGTACGGACACACTAACATCGGCAATTCTCCTTCACGTGCACACACTCCACCGGCAATTAAGAAAACACCAAAACTATCCTCCGTAGACATCATCACTTCCGACCCGCCAGATCTCATCCGATCTCACCCGCATTTCCCCCATCCTTCCGGCACACACACACACACACACAGACACACACAGTTCAAAGATGCCATCACCTGACAGCCTCAAACTCAAAGGAACCGCCGTCGAGCTGCCTCGCTGGGTCAAAGTACAAACGCCCATCCATCATGCGACTATTCCCGTAGGCGGTTGCGAAACTCTACCTCGAACGCCTACCTATACGACGCGTCGCGCACACGGCACACAGTCGCTACTCGACCCAGAAAAGAAAACCGCAAAAAAAAAAAAAAAAAAAAAAAAAAAAAAAAAACAAAAAAAAAACAAACACAAAAAAAAAAAACCCAAAAAAAAAAAAAAAAAAAAAAAAAAAAAGGAAACCAGACGAACAACGTGACAAGACCCTTTTTCCTCCTGTTCCTCGGCATCTCACGCGACTTCTTCTCCCTCGACTACCTCCATCTGCACGTCAGCGATCCTCTACCTTACAGAGCCGTCAATAACTTACTCTGCCTCCATCGCATACGTACCGAAAGACACGCGGTCGCACACCTGGACCTGCAGTGCATCTCAGCGCAGCTTCGTAATCAAGGTACTAAAGGTAATTAGTCCGTGACATGTGCAAAGTACATACATGATGCCTCCGACGTGATGCCTTCCCTCTCCCCCCCAACACTGGGACTGTCACATGCCTACAAACTGCCCCCTCACTCACACTTGCACACATGCGCATCGCCTCAGATGCCAAAGCAATCAGTCCAGTCCAGTCCATTTACAGATGGTCCGCTATCCTCCCCTGGCGCAAGCCCCTAGCGCCGGCCTCGTTGGAATCATTCATCAGGACCAGGAACTAGCCATTCCCGATTGCCGCCCTACCGCTCGTGCTCGTGTAGCTAGCTGACTGCTGCTCCTACTACTTCTGCTGGTGACTGTCCACCACGGTTTCTGGTCTTGGTAGCGCATCATACGTACTGTACGCAGCATATACCTTGCATGCCAGTATTGCACACCACATGTCACTGTGTGCGGTGAGCGCATGGACTGCTCTGCGCCGACTACGTCAAGCCAGCAGCTGTTTCCATTGTCACGGTTGACCCGGTCATCGAATCAGTACGTCACCAGACTCGATACACGAGGTGATCAATCTCATGGTATACTAGGTACGCATACACACAACGACGAGAGATGCAGAAGCAACTTGATTCAATGGCCAATTTTATTCATGTTTTTGGTAAGCTCTTTGACGATTTTGCGATTTTTTGGCCTTCGTCGTAATCACTCCCAACTTTTGTGTGCATCTCCGTCCACTTCCAGTGGCCCCGGCCTTTTTTGCTGTCTCTTTCGTGACTCTCCCAGCTCCACTTTTGGTCTGCCGGGATTTCCCCTCCGTCAGCATCCCCCAACAGTGACCATCTCGTATCTGTCGGCCATATTGTTGAGGTTGCCCTCGAATATGCCGAGTTGTTTTTGCAAGACTTATCCTCCACCCACCCAGTAAGTGTACACACACCCCATCGTATCAAAAGCTTCCAACAACCGTATGTAAATGTAGACCACCCATCTCAATGGTAGAAACATGTAGGTGGTATGTTGCAAAAACAAAACAGACCTTGGTATCATATGAACAGACGCCGTGCAAATGTAAAAATTAGAATCAGGTCCACCTTACCGTGCCATGCCAGGCTGTGGTGGACCGGTCCCGCCAATGCGCGCCCAACATTGGGGTAACATTGGTGAAAGCAGAGCCGATGCGATGCTGCCACGCGCAATGCAATGTAGAATAGCAATCAAAAACAGTATTGGTCGAGCAGGCTTGTCGGCCTCGCGCTCGTCGGATATCGTGTCGAGTATATGCTGTTGTGTGTATGTGTAATCTTGTAGTAGGACGTGGCCTGTCTACCATCCCTTGGAGTGGTAGCCTCCAAAGTTGTCCGTGTCCTTGGAGAAGTACTGAGGACCGGGAGGCACGTCCTCTGACTTGTCAATGTACGCCTTGTCGGGGTACTGCTTGAGGTTGGCGACGTCGTGCGAGGTATGGCGTCTCTTGAGGACGGCGTTGGCCGTCGACGACTTTTGCTGGCGCTCCCAGAGGAGGTTGCGCCGAAGCGACTCGGTGAGCTCGGTGGAGAGCATGTTGCGTCGGGTGGTACGGGGGGACAAAGCAGCTTGGAGGTGGCTGTGGCTGGCCGTCATGGTGATGGGCTGTGCCGCCGAGCGGGGCACTTCGGTGATGGGCTTCAAGGGAGAAGATCGGTTGCCACGCTTCATCATGAGAGGAGCGTCGTCCGAGTCGTTGGGGGAGACGGCCAGGGTGGGAGGCGCAGGGTGGCTAGTGCGCGACCATGGAAGCGCCGAAGTAGACTGGGAAGCAATGTTGCCCAGGTTCTTGTGGCGATCGTTCTGCTCGATCATGAGAGTGATGAGAGAGCGGCGCGAGGTCAAGTTGACCTTGGAGTCGACGCGCTGGAAGAAGGTCTTCTCATCGATGCTGGACTTGTTGCTGTCCTCGATGGAGTCTTCCCAATCGGAAGAGTCGTCTTCGTCGTCGATGGCGCTCTCGTCGACGTAATCCGTATCCGAGTCGTCGGCAATGGCCGAGTTGTCATCGGTGATGGTGCGGGTAAGGACGTGGTCGGCGAAGGACGTGGTCTTCTTCTGGCCATTGAGCAACGAGCTAGGGCCAGAAGCGAGTGCGCTCTTCAGGGAGCTGTCCTCCTCGGAAGACCCGCCAACCTGGAACATCTTGCGCCTGGGGGCCGCAACGGCAGCAGCAGCGGGGATAGGCCTCAGGTTCTCGATGCTCTGTCCTTGCTCGCTAGAGGAGCAAGAACCACCAATTGAAAACATGGGCTGCTTCTTGGACTGAATAGGCTTGGCTGCTGGGGAAGATCTCGGTTCAGGAATGGCTGCGGGGGAAAGAAGTCTCGGAGACGGGACAGGTCGAGAAATCGGGATCTGCGAGGGAGAGAAGCCGCGGACGACGGTGGTGTTGGAATTGAACTCTGGAGAGGGAGGCTCTTGAGAGCGCTCCTCTTCCGAGGACTTGCAGGGCGAGTCGGTGGTAGTGGAGCCCGAGTGCTCATACATGGGAGAGGCAGGCTCAAGGTCTGGGGTCTCCTTTTGGGGAGGCATATATGGGGACGCGATTTGGGGAAGAGGAGCAGAGAGCGGCTCACTCTCCTTGATGATGGAGACGACCATTTTCTCAAAGTCGCCCGAGGTGATGTGGCGGTCCTTTCCTCTGCTGCGGTTGCTGGTACACGAGTCTTGTCGTCGGATCTGGGGGCGGATCTCGAGGGGGGCGGAGGTAGAGGTGAACTCGACAGCTTCTTCGTCGTTTTCCGAGTCGACGCTGCCAGAAAGCTGGGGGACGTCTTGTAACCTCGACGTTTGAGGAATCTCTCTGGGTAGGCTGGTGACAGTGACAGAGGCTTCTTCTTCTTCCTCCTCGGCGCAGCAGAACGTCTCGTGGTTCCACATACGCCAGCTGAGGTTCTCTAACCTGCGGCCCTGCTCAACGGACTCTGCGCACTTTGCAAAGACTGAAGCTATAGTGTTAGTTACTGAGGCCGGGACAGCTCCGGCGGAGCGCAGCCAAGACTAATGCTTACCGGTCCACATGCTGTAGAGGTTCTGGGGATTCGAGGTGTCGACCTTGTGGATGACGTTGGGGTCCACGGTCAGGACATGGGTGGAGAGAGGATAAGGCATGGCGCCGAAATGTGCTGCTCGAGCTGTGCGTGTCGACTGTCTCTGATCTGCGGTTGCGGTGTGTTTTGCCACGGCGCTCGAATTGTTGAGCGCGTAGTCGTTTTCGCGAGTGGAAGAAGTCGGCACCTGAAGCGGATCGATATCGATATTGCGCTTCAATTAATCGCGGCGAGGGTCGTTGCGGTGATCCGTGATCGGTGATGTCGACTGTACGAGATGTGCGTCGACGGCGAGGAAACGGTGATTCTCAGACGAAGAGAGGAATGGACCGATGTGAGATATCGTCTCTGTGGGCGAATCCGGGGAATGGTGGGAGTGAAGCTGGGCCTGGAAGTCGATTGGAAGTGCTCAATGTTGGTGGAGCAATGAAGTAAGAGGAGAGGGTAGAAGTGGAAGGTCTGGGGGAGGACTTCTTAATTATTATCGTCACCTTTGCAGTTGGGAGCAAAGAGTGTGATGTGGGTTAGATGGCAGCGGAGTGGGACGCATGTAAGTAAGTAGTATTCATGTGCGATGGGCAAATAGACCTGGGCCATGGGGGGATGGGGACAAGAGGAGGATGGGGGTGTGAAAAGAAGGAGCCGGGGGGTGTGACTGGGGTGTGAGGACACAGGGTAGGGGGTGTGAGTCGCGGTGAGTAAATTGTATTTTCTCACAGCATGGACATGGGGCGAGCAGGGGGCTCTTGGGGGGGTCACCACCACCTCTGGGATTTGGAAAGAGGAGGGATGTAGAGGGAGGGGAGGAAGGAACGGGAGGGTGTGGGTGTGGACGATGAGGGCGTGGGATACTGGGAGTACGTACCCTCTTTGCTTTTTCTTTTTTCGTCGTGCCGGATGACCGACCTAAGGTAGTCTGGTCGGGTACTCAGGTACCGACAGCAAGTACAACCATCGGTGGTTTTCCCTGAGGTGCTCCAGCTGATGCTGCCCTGGAAAGCTGTCCGCGGTACGTAGCTAGGTAGTCGACGTTCGACTGAACCCAGGGAGACGGACCGACCGTTTGTCTCTGTATTATCCGTATCCGTGTTCCGTATCAAACTGCCAAACCCCGTCTACGTAAACTACGATTAAGGCACTTACGACCAGGCAAAGCGTCTTCAGACCTCCCAGAGCGAGGTGTCTGGTCGACATGGCATGTAATGAAACAAGAGGCAAAGGCAGAAGTTCATCGTCACCTCTCCCCGTCTCTCATGGCTCCTTGTGACGACGCCTCCGGCCGGATGTGGCTCTGTGGCCTAGAGACATACGAGTATAGCAACATACCTAAAACAACTACCGAGCTTCGCCGCGTAGAGCACTGGCTGCGCATTGGAAGCTGACCTCACGATACCTACGGCAGGCTGAACGGTATTCGACGCAGGACCAGCAGAGCAATGCGCAGCAAAGCAGACGCTCAGAAGGCCGTCTCTAGGGGTTCAGGGCAGGAATGACGCCCTTCACAGGGACCGAGGAGTCCAGACATCTGTGGCTCGGGGAAGTTCGGCAAACTGTCTTGACTGCTCGGAGAGGTCATTTGGGCACGAGGGTACAGAGGTACGAAGCTACTTGCCTTGCTCGCTGAGCAGGACTACCGTAAGCCTGAAGAGGAAGTCGCACAGGTCTACATACGGCAGTCCAAGGCGCCTTCTGTTGCGCGGATGACCAGATCTTGTTACCCAAAGTAGTTTAGCTCGAAGAACGTAGGCTAAGCCAAAAGAGGCAGCACCTTTCAGCATAACTCTACCGTCCGTCACCTGCTCTTCCGTCTCCTCTTCACTCGGTTCCTGGACCTGGACCGACTTCGTCTTGCCTGTCAGCTCCTCCAGCCACGGTCCAGCTCAGTCCGTCGATCCAGTCCATCTTAATTCTCCACGCTCGCGTTCCCCGTTCAGCTCCACGTTAATGGTAAGTGGTCTGCGCTCTGCTGCCCACGGGACCGTTTGCCTTTGGGGAAGATCCGTCATGTGACGCCTACCTGTTCGCCTCTTCCAACCTTGACTGACTCCCGTCTCTCACCAGCTTCGGCACATAGTTACACACTCTCCGTACACACGGTACTACAGAGATGCCGATACCTTCTCACCTTGCAACGAGAACTGTGGAGATACGTCAGAGTCACTTCCGACTTCCGTCGACCTGGCCGTCCGGACCAGTTCCGCTCTGTTCCAATGGCCTTTGCCCGTCAAGTGGCTCAGCGCCGTCTGGCCGAGTATGCGCCGCGCCTCATCTCCACGTTTTCTACCGAGTATTCCCTGCCACAGCTCCATCGCCAGAGTCTCGCCCTCCATGCCCGGCCCTCCGTCGCGCTTTTTCCGTCAACCGTCTCTCGGTACCTGGCCGAGTATCCACATACTACCCCAAAGGGCAAAGCCGCCATACATACTACCCTAATAGGTCTGGCGTCATCAGAGATCTACCGTCCTGCCGGCACTGTTCCCCTTCTGGCACCATTCCTCGCAGACGACACGGCCTAGAACGAATTCAGCCTTTCCACTGCTCTGCTCGCTGTCCATTACAGCGATTTCCGTCTGGTCACGAGCTGTTGTGCCTTGCCGTCGAAACGGATCGCCCGTCCATCGAGAACCGTGACCTGAACGCCATCGCCAGCGCCAGCGTCCACGGAGCCCTGCCTATCCCGGTCGCCTGTCCTGTCCAGCTGCTCACCTGCCTCTGTCGGCAACTGCCATGGGGCTCATACCGACTCGGAATCTGGGGGAGGCACTTAGTCCCTCTCCCTCTCCGAGCTGCCAACCGTTCTGCGCGTCCAACTGCTCTCCGATAACTTCGGACCAACCCAGACCGATGGCACATTCGCTACAACCAAACCACTCCGTACATGATAGTACGGATACATCACGTTCCTTACCGTCGGGACGACCGCCAATCGCTTCCCCGGAACCCCTGGTGGGCCAAACAGACGCCTGTTTCGACGTTCATTTCCCCCATATTCAGTCCCGTCCCTCCAGCCCGGATCACGCGTTGCATTTGTCGCTGCATATACAGTGCTGCTTAATTGGATCGCCATGCCATTATCTTCAAAGACGACCTGTCGCCAGTCGCCTCTGTCACTTGCTCGGGCCCTCCATCACCGGCTCCCTGATGAAGCCCCCTCCCAGGAGTGTCGTGACAGGAAAATAAGCAAGAGCATAGAGACAGCACCTGGCGACTCGCATCACTGTCCACGGGACTGTTGCCCATGGCGGTTGCATAGCCCTCGATAGTGCCGGCATTTCTGGTCAATGGGCATCAGCGCCTCTGGGGGGCCCGGGCCTGCGTTGGCAACGACGAGGTCAATTCGTCTACCCCAAATTTGCTTGCGGTCGAATCGGCGACGGCCCGTCCTCCAGTGCTGACACGGAGATGTGACATGCTCTGACCCCCTGGTCGCTAGCGACCTTGTGTGCTTGACTGGTTGCGGCAAGCCTGCGCTCACCCCAAGTCAACCCCGTGATGCAGTCAATCACTGAATTAGGTCATCATCATTCCTGCCCGCCGCCGGTCGCTGTCGCCCATGGCCTGTCGTCTGCCACTCACTCATCGCTCAGCGCTGTCAGGCCTTGTTAGAGGTGCGGTGCCTGTGTCGACGACGACGGACGACAGGGGACATTCATCAACATGGCTCTTTTCTCGACGCTGATCACCAGATTCGCCTACTCTGTGGTGCTGCATTTTCCACCAAGCAGCGGCGAGCAACAGGGTTTCGACACGGGATTGAACCGCTCTGCTTGCGCATCGCTTCATTACCCCGCGGCCGGCGGATTGTCATGGGATCTGAAATCCCCCATAGCCAAGTAGGGGATGAAGCAGGCAGACACGCGCCCTGGAGCCTCGAGCTCTCCCTCCACATGTGCAACTGGTTGTTCTTGTTCACGAGAGACGTTTCCCGTGGGAGTGAATGCTCTGCCAACTCACAGATGGAACAGCCGAGGATGCGGGCGACAGACATATGCGGTCGAGGTCAGATGTACTGTTGGGACTGACTAGTTGAACGGAAGGCGAGGTTCAGGCGCAGCAGCCTACACAAAGCGTGCATGCCAGGCGTCGTTGAACCCTTGGTTCTTGGGCTTTTGGTTCCTGGACTAGCAGAGACAGGCTGTCCCAACTCTCATGCCTCGGACGAGGTCACCAGGCCCTCAAGAGAAAAGCAACGGGGAGGTTGCAAAAAGACCCTTGAAACGTCACATTTCCAATGCAGCTCCTGGCTTGTGTTGTTGGCGCCTCAACCCCCCATCGCCCACGCCAGTATCTGTACGCTATTGTCATTGTAAAGTTTGTTGACTCCTTGCGACGTCGGGAGCAATGACGGTGGTTTGTTTGACAGGTCACTCTGTCTGTCCAAGACCCAATCCGTATACTTCCTGACAGGAGTCGAGCGGCGGTGTTTGTTCAAGTAATGGGTTCCCTCAGGCGCCATTTGACGCCAATACATAATTAGACGGTACAAGATGCATACAGCGCCTCGTCGGCATGGGCGCCAATATGACCGCCAGAGGCTCAAGCCATCGTCTATTTTCCGCCACGAAGGCGCACGACGCCCCAGCATTGAGCATGTCCGGACAACGGTGTATGCAGCCGCGCATTGCGGCGGACGGACGGCTGCGCCCCTGATTCCCGTCCGTCATTGACACGAGGGTCCCGAGTTCCCGTAAGGAACCTGAAATGCCCAAGTTCGCGATGACAGAACCCACCGCGTCTATGGGTTCAAGGCCCCTCGTCCGGCCGAATATTGATCGTCGGGCTCAGATGAGGTCGCCCAGGGGCACTTGTCAGAGGCCCGGCCTGTTGGAGTTCGCCTGTCGACGGGCTCCGGGGGACTACGCTCCCACTTCCGCGAACGTCCAACTGTTCCGACAGCGCGGTACTCCCAATCACACGCTGGGTGGAGCTATCGCAGTGGCCAAATCTGCCTCCCTGGGGTGCCTTGGCCGACTATTCCGGCAACGGGTGAAGCGAGGAGCAGCAGCCCGAGAATGGTTGTGATGGAGGTGTCAGGTCGGAACATGACGACAATCATAGGGGACAGGAAACCGATGGATATCGCAGGCGTGGAGAGATGTTTGCAAGAGATGAGAAGACAATGGCGGTTGGAACTGGGGATCGAGCAATGGCTCGATTGATCCAAACTCCCGGAAACCGGTGTGCATGGTTCTTTAGATGAGCACGCATGGTAAATGGCAGGGCCAGCGAGAAGACCAGGTCGAGTGTGCAGATGTCACGTAGGGACAGAGAAATGGCGCGATAACGAGCTGGGCCAAGAAGCACAAGTGGACGTAATCGGTGATGAGAGGAGCGCAGTTCCAACAACCCGGAACGACAGACTGACGATGCATGTCGCAACAGAGCAGGCCAGGAGGAGGTGTGCAGACAGCAGCCAGCAGTTGGTTGTTCGTCGCATCGTCGGCTCCGTTCCTGACCTGACGAAGCCGGTGAGGGAACCAACGAGAGCGAGGGAAAAGCGCAGTCGGTCACTGGGACACCTTGACGATACGGAGCGTCCACCTGAACTCGGACGGGGGTCCGGCGACGCATCCCAATCAAAACGGCTCTCTACACCTTGTCGCCGGTGAGAGGATTGGGAAGTTGAAAGAAGACAATGCGAGAAAAAAGTTCCCAAGAACCGGGGACAGCTCCAGCAAAACCCCACCCACGATCACGATGTCCACCGGCCTGGACTCAGCCTACCTTACTCTGTACGGTACGGATACTGAGTACGGACACACTGCTGTGTAATGTGTACCTTGGGCTGGCGGTGCTTGCTCTTGGGAAACCCCCGTGTTCGTCAAGGGCGACGAAGGAGAAGTCCAGACGAAAAATGGTGCTTCAACGCCGCGACTACCTAGAGCTCCTTCAACCGCCGAAATCTCCAAAAAGACGTGCCGAGAGACTGGGTACCCTGCCCTGCCACACCCATGATGAGACGAAAGTAGGCCAGGTCCCCGGCCGCGAGTTCGTTCGCGTTGTCTGGACCGCGATCATTGGCGCGCTCTGTCGGCTACAGTGAGTGACAAAATGATGTGTCGCATCGGTCGAGATACCAACAAGTATCGTGCCTGGTTTGTGGGAAGCTTTGAGTTTACCAGCATCAAAAGCACTCTGACGAAGCCCGACAAGAAGAGATTACTGCTGCATGGGATCACCTCTATCATAGTGTACGGATATGACGTATTCATCACAGACAGGCGATGATTATTGCGTGCACTCGTGCTCCTAGACGCTCAACAAGGGGACTTTGACCAACGGCCTTGCTCCCTACAAGTAATTACACGTATTAATAGAGAGTGTCCAGGTCGATGGAGACGGCGGACGGTGCCGCTTCCGCGGCTGAACCCCCGGTCGGTGCCCCAGTACGGAGGATCGGGAGATTATCAAGACGGTACGGAGTAGAAACAGGGTCAGCTGCCTCGCGCCTCGGAAGACGACGAGCAACAGAAGAAGAAGCAAAAAGAGACGAGCGGCACATGACGGCGGTTGGCGGCAGCGGCTGTGGGAGAAGGCATCCGCGGCGCAAAACCAACGTCATGACCTGATTGTTGCGCACCGGAACGCAGGCTCGCTCACACGCTCATTCTCACGCACGCACGCACGCAAACTGCGATGGGCGGGGAAGCAGATTGTGATCGCTGCCATGTAAGGCAAGACGACGCAGAGCATCTGGAATCTTGGCCTGGGCATCTGTCTGTCTTGTCGCAGACGCACATGCTGCGCCCGGAGAAACGATGGGGAGGGGCAAAAAGAAGCAACTACCGGCGCCGCGCGACCTGGCGTTCGTCTAAGCGGCGGGCATCTTGGTACATTGTGCGTACGCGACGGCATCGCGCATGTCCGTACCGTCGCAGAGGCGCCGAGAGCATGCTTTGATCAGGTGCTGCTGGTCTTCCAGGTTCCATGCTGCGCGGCTTGCGGGCCGGACGCTCTTCCGGAACGTTTCCAAGATTACGAGCAAGCCACATGCATAGGGGGCCGTTAGTGAGAGTGAGAGAGTGAGAGACAGAGACAGAGACAGAGAGAGTGACAGAGAGAGAGAGACAGAGGGGACAGACAGAGAGAGAGAGGAATACGGACGCTCTGATTTGGAGTGCGGTAAACCCCCACGCTCGGCAGCAAACCTGTGAGAGTGTGGGTGCGAGTTGTACGAACGACGGGGGGTGATGCACACCATCTTCTTTGGGACAGGACAGCTGGGTGCAAAAGTTCGCGGTGCTGTAACCCACGACCATGTAGTATAACGGCCGAAACGCGGGTTGACTCCCACGCTTCCCCTTCTCTCCCATGTCATGTCGTGTGGTTCGTGTTTGCGGTGTGTGTGTGTGTGTTATGTGTATGTAGTATGCGTGGTATGTGCCTCTCTTTGCGTGAGTAGGAGGGTGTTTATCAATGTGTCGGTGAGTGAGCTGAGAACTGCCCATGCAGGCGCATCGAGCCGAGCAATGGCGTTGAGATGTACTACGGATAGAGGTGCTTCCATGTCTCCTTCGAGAAGCATATCGCGACATGGGGAGCGCGGTGGGGGTTGCTGCAGCTTGTGAGGGGAGGATTGTTGTACACACGGGGGGTTCAGTCTCTTCAGCTTGCTGAGGTTGCGGCTGACGGTGCAGCGTGGGATGGCATTTCAGCAGAGTTTGACTGGAGATTTATTATCGACTCTCAACTCATTTGGACATCATCTGGATAATACCGACGAGTTAGCTGGTAACATCGTGGCCCGGTGAGGCGTGGACTCCAACCCTGCAGACGTCGTAGCATTTACCGCTCCTTGTCCAGTGGAACATTCCAACTTGTCAGATACAGATGGCATGGTGAGAAAGAGAGGGACGAAAAAAAGCGTGTTTCAGGAAACGCTGAATGACCCATTGACTTTTTTAAGGTAGGACGCGAGGGTGACAATGGGCGGTGGAAGAAGGGGCAATTTGGCATGGTGATCTTACATGTCATTTACCGCTGGCCCGGGATTCTCGCTGCTTCGTGGTCTGTTGTGCGACGAGACGCGCCGTGTTTTTTTGGGTTTCCATACGGCCTGCGCCGGCGATCTGGCGGACGTTGGGGGAGGAGGGGGGGTCTGGTTTTGTTCAGGGGATGAGCCGTGTCTGTGAGGATGACGAGGATTACAGGATGAAGCGGCATTGTTCAGGTGATTTGGTTCCCCGTGGACGATGGGCGTTTCTCTTGGTGGTTTGGAGTTTGGATCGTCCTGGTGGGCGGATGAGCTTCCCCGGACCAAGGGGGAATGGGGAGTGGGAGTGTGGGGTTTGGCTGGGCAAACTCCGGAGACGGACGGTGAGGTAACATGGATATGGTACAGAGTCAGACAGGGCCTTTGATGGGTGTGACGTGACGTATGGCCATCTTCTCCCCAGGAGGTTTTGCTGGGGGGGAGAGATGGGAGATGTGATGTGATGTGTGGTGAGGCAGTCTACAATGGTTTCTACACCATGTATATAATTGGAAACGACGTCTTGTTGGCTGTGCGGACGTAACTGTAAGGGGTTGGTTTCCTGCAGCTGGACGTTCGAACGACTGCTATTCGGAGACGTGCAGCTCCCTCGAAACACGAGGACGAGTAAGCCTGTGGCTCTCGCCTTGGAGGAAGCGTGGGATGGCTGTTTATTGTTGGGGAGCATCCAGTCCGTATTGGGTATCCGTAGACGTGTGGTGGTTGTTCGTACGTCGCATCTGCATCTGCATCTGGATGTCGGTTCTGGTCGGTCTGCAGGTCCTGCGTGCGTAGGAGTTCCGGATGACGGCAGCCGGAGCAGTTTGACAGGCTGACAGGGTGTCGGCACCCTGCAAGCAGAATGTAAACAGCAACATGGATATCCATGTATGCAAAGGCGTCTCCGGGAGTGTAGACGGGTGGGCGGCCGTGTACTCCGCCGCGCATGTCCCGTTTGTGTAGATGGGTGATGATTAGTACACATGGTAGGGAGCAGATGTTCGCGAGAGAGAGAGACGAGAGAAGAGTTCCGCTGGCCGCTGGCGACGGGACCGGTGTGGGTATGGCTTGCGTTTGAGAGGTGAGGTTTCTCGTTCGGAGTTTCGTTCACCGTTTCTTGTTCTGCATTGTGGCACAGAGACTCGCGACAGCAGAGAGTTTCCGAAAGAGGTCATCTGCTCGAAAGCCATGTCTGCAAGTTGTGGGTGATGGCGTTGGCGATGATGAACACGGTTGCAACTCAACGGGCTGGCTGGCTGACGGGAAACGTACGGGAAAACGACAATTCGAGTCAGGTCAGCCACCGGGTCTTGTTTGTTTGCTGGGCGTGGACACACATCTGTCCGTCTGTCTTGATTCCCCTCGCCGTGATGCTGTAGTACAAGCAGGTCTGGCAGCAGAGCCGTGTCTCGTGTAACTCGTCAAGAGTCAGAGGTTAAAGCTGAGAAGTGCCGGTAAATACCAGACCCTGTTCCGGCGGTTTGAGTGCAGAGACGTTGTTTCTGCCCATCAGAATTCTCAAGCCGCCTCTATTTCAATTTATTTGCTTTTTTCCTATGGAAATAAAAAAAACGATGCTGCCTCGTGATGCTTCTTCCAGCGGCGACGATTCACAGCCTCTTTACTTTCTCTCCGGCCGTGTCTCATGCCTAAACGGCGAAACACATCATTAACCCTCTGGCTCGTTGGGTATCATCAAGTATCGTACCAGCAGTCGAGGGACAGACAGTGCGTTGCCTACCCAGTTAGCGGGCTCGTCCAACATCTTGTAACATCATTTACTGATGCTTACCTACCCAGCATGAACTCCTGGTACGACTATTGCTCCCCAGGTTACTTCGTCTTCGCGCGGCTCAGCTCTGGTTGATGCGAGACGGCTGACGAACGACACCCTTGGGCGCTGCGGGGAACCAGCCGTTGCGATGGACGCGTGGCTGACGGCCAGTCTAGACCATTACCATTGATTACCATTGGGCCGTCGTCGTCCCTGTTTGTTGTGGTGGTGAGGAATCCAGACACGATTCTACTACGTAGCATGGGCCACGACAATGCTCGGCAGTCACATGTTGGAGGCTTCATCAGCTCGTCAGTTCACTCATGGCGGCCCCTCATGATTAACACATGCCCAATGAGCCCAATGTTCAACTTCACAAGCCGATTTCGACCTTTTCGCCCCACGAGGTCGACATCGGCGAGCTAATAACATGTCGCTCTTCTCCCAGGAATCGGATCTACCGGTGGTCACGGCGCCACGACTCTAGGCCAGCTCTCAATCTGGTGGAGGGAAACCCACGCGATGCTGGCGTGGTGTAATACCTCGTAGACGGTAGCCGTCAGTGTCCGCGAGGAGGGGAGCTCGAGGGGAGCTGGCATGGCCGGAAATGGCGTCAACGTCAGTTTCATGCTGTCGAGCGCGACGGATCCAAGTTAGCGTCGTGTCCATGATGCTTGCTCCGTTTACCGTGTCCAATTGAAACGGGGTGTATGAGCGCGCGAGTGTGTGAGGTGAGGTGGGCTGAGAAGAGGAGAGGAATTCGACGATTTTGGCCCACGCCCTGGGACACGGAATATTTAGAATATTAGAATATTAGAATATTTAGAATATTCCGATTTGACAAATACTTCAATTAAATACAAGATGAATCATTCTGGCAAATGTCCCCAGGAACGTGGACACTCTCTCGCGCCTCTTGCCATGGGCACCTGCGAAGCAATCCTCGCGGAAGCGCTCCCGAGTCGCTCCCGTCCACTCCCATCCGGGCATCCATCCCTCCATCTCAGCCCCGGAATCCGTTCCCCGGACGGGAGACGGCCTGCCAGGGCGTGGCCGAGCACCCCTGCCGTGCGTGGGACGCGGTGTTGCTGAGACAGGCTTACAGGTCACATTTCTCGGCCGGAACACGATACTATGTAGAGTGTGAGAGGCGGTTGAGTTTATGAGGGGTTCTGCTCTTCTCGGTCAGGCTGGATCTGAAGGGTCGTGTCAGGGAACGCCTCTTGCGTCGTCGGGCAGCCAGCCAGCAGGGAGGGATTGGTGGTGAGAGAGAGAAGGTCGCTGGTCAGAGTGGTCCCAACATGCGCTCGAGTTCCGTGTCGAGCTGGCCGCAGCAGCAGCAGCAGGAGGATGATGGCATCGTAGGCGGGAGGCTCGATTTGGACTCTGCGTGTTTACGATTTCCCGCGATGCGCGAGGCTGCCGATGAGGGCCGTGAATCTCGTCACCCATCACCTGTCGCTTTTGCCCCCATTGCCTATTAGATGTATCTGACTGTCCCCAGCGCACCCGCGGAAGTCGGAACGCAACACGCCGGGTGGGATGGAGGGGGGGGCAGAAGATCCATGCGTCAGCCGAAATGGTCAGCTCAAATGCTTCGTGTTGAGGTTTACCCGCAAGGGATATCGAGAGAAGGTCTAGCCCATCCCGCCATCGAGATCCGATAGGGAGAACCCCGTCATCATCCTGCGTTGGGTATGGAGTAATTAGTATACTATTTGACTATGTAGAGCCTCCCACCGGATGGCACAAGGTGAGGCAACTTTCACATGCAGTTCGAGAGCCTCCTCCTCCTCCTCCTCCTCCTCCTCCCCTCCTTTCCAGGTCAGTTGACCCTGATTGGGAATTTGACATGACGGAGGGGTAAATGATGCGTCCCCAGAAATGCCACTGCTCTGCCCATCGTGTCTCGCGCTATCCCAAGACACCAGGAAGACGTTCCCCGGGGCTGGGCGGGCGGTTTGGGAATCTTTGCAATGTGCTGGGACGCGGGGAGAGAGAGACTGCGACTCGGATGGACCCCGGACAGTCGCAGTCGAGGGCTGGCCACACCGCGTCCGGGGTGTTGGGTTTCTGCTGGTCGCATCAGATCGCGCATCTGGGGATGGACCACGCCATGGCCGGATCGCGAGGGTGCATCGCGCGGGACATTGTCTGAAAGGGTGCCGTCGCATATCGCATCGCGGGCATGCTGTCGGCTGCTCTTCTTCTCTAGCAGATTGAGTCACGAGCAGATTTTTTTATTTTATTTTGGGCTGACAGGCGCAGTGACTACGGTAGAGAGAGTCATACGATGACACGATGGCGTCTCCATCAGCAGGATGTCAGGATGCGACTGGCGAACGGTCTAGACGAGCCACAGCCTTGCCCGCCAAACGTCTGGAAGGCCCGATGCGCACCAGTCACAACCCACGCATGGTCAGACGCAGACGCAGACGGGAGAAACCGCTTGACGAGGCGGCCGGGTAGTGGTGGAGGAGGAGGAGGAGGAGGAAGCACACGGCGAGAGCCCGGACTGCCAATTCACAGCCAGGCAATAACAGAACGCCATGTCTGTCTATCCATCTATCCATCTACGAGCATGTAAGCCGGTTCCTAAGGTGGCCCCCCTGTGACGCAGGGAAGCACATCTAGCCTGGTTCTCGTCTACTACCTGCGTATAGTGGTAGAGGTTTGCTGTGTTTATTGCGGGCGAGGCAAATATTCCGCCCAAGGTAGCCTCAGTCTGCGTCGATTCGATTCGAGGTCCTCGTCCTCTTGGAGTGGGATGGATTCTTGTTTGCATTTGCTCGACATGACTGTGGTATTTCTCCGCTTCGGACTAGGTTCCGGAGTATCTCGTCCAGAGACACCCCGAGACTCCATCGTGATGGTGAACAAGACCGCTTCCAGACTTCCTGGATCCCAGTACGTAGTAGACAACTATCGACGACTACGTAGTACCGCATCTTGATATCACGCCCCTATCCACAGTTAGCGGCGCTACTTTTATTTTTTATTTTTATTTTTATTTATTCATGTTCACACTAGAGGCACGCCGCAGCCTGACAGTTGGAGAGGCTATCGTGGAGAGCATTCCCCAGTTCCTGTCACCCTTCCCTCACGCAAGCGGTCGCCGCACATGCAATTCCGCATTTTTCCCATTGACAATCTCACCGTCCACGTGAGCAGTCGTAAAAGGCGCGAGATCTCGGTGTTGCCACAAAACGGCCGTCGTGTCCTCGGACGGAGGCAGATCGCTTGCGCCACGGTGGCAAAATATAATAGCAAGATTATAACAAAAATAACCTCCACTATTACGATTCACCCCTCCCCGGCCGCGACGCCAGCTGCTACAGCACCTCGGTGAAGCTACGAGAAGCTGGTGATGTGCAGCGTCGGCATGGATCAGAGCCAGCGTGACCTCTCGGTTGCAGGGACAGCGGCTTCTGAGGGACTTGAGGGTGAATGAAACGTCGTGAGGAGCAGAGGGAGTAGATGCTTCGGGGCAAAAGTGAGCCACAGATCTTCACAAGACCCCTTTTTTCCCCCCCGCCATCTGCTGCTGACCGAGACCGAGGGTATCTCGACCTTCCGTATTCGCATATACCACCCGTCAACTCAAAACACGCGATGCGCCCTCTCCCAAGCTCCGAGTTCTAAGCGTCCAGCCAGCGTGACATTCTGCAGCCCTGTTCGCGCGTCACGCGGCGGAGAGGGTTTCCTCCACCAGTCGGCTCCGGCGGCTACGTCCGTCGGGTAAAAGGAGCTGCTTGTCGGCCACATGGGCTTTTCCCCAGGCACCGTTTCTCGTCTCTGTTGATGTCGGTGGTCCTGTCGCGACCCTACCAGAGCGCTGGGAATGGAACGGTTTGCTGCAAGAAGGGTCCTGGATTTGCTTCCTTTGCGTCTTCTGGCAGTATACTCCGTACGGATATTCTATACTGTTACGGATACAGCAGAAGAGAAGTCTACTGACGGCTTGACAGGACCCTTGAAGGTCCATCGCAGCAGGGACCTTGGCCAACACGAAGACGCGGACCTCACGCCAAACCCCACCGTGTTCGTGACCAGATCACGTCCTTACGCAGTAATCCATTTTCCCTTTAAGCCCCTGCCTCCAAATCTCATACCAAGTACACATGTCCCGCAGGCGAGGGATTTGGCCGAGAATCCCACGTCTGTCGAAGCAAATCACATCGTCGGCCTTGTACGCCACGTCCGTCTTGCTAGAGAGTTCTGCTGCTGCCCTTGACTGCATAGGCAAACAGAGGGAGAGACTGGGTAAAAAGGGAAATAAAGCCCGCAAAAAGCGGAGATTATCGCGGAGCATGTTCGTGGTGCCTCTCCTTCTCCCCCCCTCTTCTTCCTCCTCCAACATTTCACTCATGGCAGCCCGACGACGAGGGAGAGCAAAACACTCCGTAGGCGACCCCCTCTTGAAGCCCAAGAGGCTTACGTAGTATACGTAGGAATCAGGCGTACTACGAGGCCTGCCACTTCACACCCTCAGCCATCTCCACCAACGTGTGACATGGGCATCTCGTCAGTCGGGGGGTCGGTGCCCAAGATCCAAGGTTCTGTTACCATGGCATTACTCTTTGCTTCGTGACTTTGTAAGAGAGGGGGAAAACTGCGCTGTGGCCTTGGAGATTTGTTTCGACAAGTGGGTTTACGGACCTTGTGAGTTCATCCAGCTTGCCAACACGGATACACGTTCCCTTTTTGCGTTCTCAGTATCCTCACGCCTCTGGCCAGGTTCAAGTCTCGAGGTCTTCGTGGAGTAAGAGGAGAGAACCCAGCACCTCTTCTTTACTACATACTTATATTAGTATTTACTGCAAGTTGAAAAGTATACACCGTATACAAGTGGTGTACTATACATCGTCTCCGCTCACCACCACCGCAGTTGCACCGAGAAAAAACCTGACGTTCCATCGTGGAGGACGTCTTTTTGTCCTGCGTGGTCTCGTGTAGCCCTATCCACATCGTCGGGTCTCGCAACTGAGGAGGAATGCTCGGCACAACGAGACTGAAGAAGCAAGCCATTCTACTACGTACTCTTCTAATTCTCTGTATTCCGTACTTGTATGCATGTATGCAATGCAGCAGCATCCGCATCGAGAATCCCCCGCCGCTGGGGCGTCCGAGTCTGAATTCACACTCGCGTTCCGTCAGACCAGATCGTGTCGCTCGCCCGCGGCATCCATGATACGTCGCGACGTGCAAATCTGCTGTAATTCAGGGCCCTGTCCCATCCGTTCGGGTCGGTCTCCCTTCACTTCGGAACGTCCTCCGTAACGGAACGGCCATGTTGCATCCGGCTGTGGGCGCTGCTGGGCTGTTGCCATTGCGCCATGTCCTACCTAAGGTAGACAGACCCTGACGATTAGACGTGAAGAATCCAACTTGGTCTTCTTTTTGGTCCACCTCGCATCCCGTTTCGGTTCTGGTGGCTTGGAGCTCTTCCGAAGCAAGGAACTGGAAGCGTCGTGACGGAATGATTCGGTTGGCGTGGTTCATGATGGAAGAAACCTGGCAGAAACGAAGTCCCTGATCTGCACGCCTGGGAGAAGACGTTCCATCCTGGAAGAGCTGTTCGTTTCGTTTTACGTGCCATTACAACATCGCGAGCCGGGATCCAAGTTGGCAGAGTTCAGGGTGCACTCTCTCTCATAGCATGGTATTCACACACTCACACTCACACTCAGGCTCACACTCGCAGCTCTCTCACGCGCCCCATCCACACCTCCACCATGACCGTCGCATCTCGGCGTCGATTTCTCAATTCTTCAGGGTCTGCCCGTCCGTTGCTTTCCCGAAATTTCCTCTCGTCTGATGTGCTTGTGCTCTTGCTCTGCTTTGCTTCTCGCCGACCTCACGACCCTCGACAGCGACGACCAGGTCTCCCGGATGAACGTTTTCACCACGGTGGGTGTAAACGGAGATACATTGTACTTTTTTTTGTCTTTTGTTTTTTTCCGCCAAAAATCAAATTAAATCCTATTTTTTTCTTGGTTCAATAGACTACCTTAGTTTGACGATGGTGTCTTCCCGTCTTTTGTTCCCGCCGCCTAGGAGGCTAATTGCAGAAACACATCCCGTCCGTCGTTTGTCCTCATGACTTCAATCCACGACCCCAACTTGGATGGACGGCAACGAATCCGTTTGCGGACGGAAATGGAAAAGGGACGGCATGCCTAGGGTCCGGCAGCGAGGTCACACACACATACATCCCTCAGATTTCTAGCATAACTGGGTTCCTTTGGAAGAATCGACGCCTAGAATCTGCAGCACCATTCATACATGCGTACATTCAACAAGGCCGTTTACAAGGCCGTTTACGAGTTGCTGTTCCCTTCCCGGCAACAATTAACCCCTGGGAGTATCTAATTAGAGTAAACAAAAAACCCCCCAAATAGAAAAGGTGTGGCAGTGAATAAGCCACCTCTTGCTTCTCCCCCCGGATTGTCTGCCATTGGACATGATCAGGCCGAGCCTCCTGAAGGCCCGCGTCCTTTGTACTGGGCTGCGCCAGGCTTCGGCATCGCATTGTTGCACTTGCGACTGTTGCCCGTTGTTCTGTCGTCGTGGGTTTCCAAAATCGGTCTCTCGTCTTACTCACTGCGACGCACACCTGATCTGCCCTGCAGCATCCTCATCAGCCCTGGGATGATTCGTCTCATTCGCCCGTCACTAGATCACCCTTCTGCCTTGTGTTGATACAGCGAGAGGACATTGCCATCTTACAAACGGTGCGGGATGCGGTTGCAGTCGTACATTCAGCAATAGAATAAGACCAATTGTCGGGTCTCACACGGCCAACCCCACGCTCTCCCATTCCGTCTCCTTCACGGATATCTAACCGCATCTGGTGTATTTCTAGGAGGGGGGGGGGGGCGTATTTCCTAAGCTTCAAGTGACACCGAAATCAGTAGTTTTATCCCGTATCCCGTGTTGAGAAACCCCCATCACGCTCGCAACAAACGACCGACGGCGCGGTGCCGAGAAGCGGGAGGAGAGGTTGAAAAATCATGGCGCTACCTTTTTTTCTTCCGTTTTGTAATTCTCTCTGTCATTCTAACAGCTCCTTTGCTTGCTTCCCCGCGCCTCTTTGAGGTGTCTCTGATGATACACCATCCGCATCGCGGCTGACCAGCGCCACCCTAGACCGGACTCTTTCCCCCTCCAGAACGGCATTCCCATTGCCCATGGAAATCAAAGAGAAACGGGGATCGAATGCGGTCGTCTGTTTTCGGCATGTTTTTTTTCCCGGGGGTCTTCTGCCACGCCTGCGCGCTTGTCTCTCCAACGGCTCGTCCGGCGCCCCCAGGTTGGCAGGCTTCTGGTCCGGGGCTATCTGGCACTAGGCGTCGTTCACGAAGCCCCCCAAGTGACCAACCCCCCCCCCTCTCTTTTGTTCTTTGGTTCGCGACCCTGGGTGCTGAGCAGGTTCGGGGGGTTCTGCTGACGAGGGCGCCTGGATTCAAACTTGTCAAAGGGGTCATGCGAGTGTAGGTATCCCGCCGACGGGAGTTGGCCGCCGGAACTACTCCGCGTCCGCTGCGGGAGAGAAAGTCAGGGACCCGAGATGCGGTGAGAATGTGTTCACTCTGAACCGCGGACCCTGTGGTTTGCTACTGCAGGAACTGCGGCGCCAAACGGCATGTGAAGCGCCGCCGCCGCCACGATGCCGTATCAGGGGTCCATGGACATGAGGGCATCGTCACGAGTTCCGCGGTGGGCAGTGTCGATTGAAACAGATCCTGCGGGACGTTCATCAGCAACGGGTCGTCGGACTCGAGTCTTCCGTATCTTGTTCCTCGCAAATGCACATTGTGTTGGTTGAGATGAAGCTGGCCAGTCATCCCCCCACCCCCGCGAACCAACGAGCAGCCCAGCTGAGTCACCAGCCCCCAGCAGCCTTGCTGACTCGTCCAGGTACGCAACCCGTCTGTCAGTCAGTGGGAAATCACATCACGGGCGCCTTCGGGGGCAGACGATGGGGGCTTCGAGGTGTAGTAGGGCTGGGGACGGGCCGCGGCGGTTACGGTGAGGTGAGGGGAGCAGCGTATGTCAGCACAGCGTGACATTTGGCCCCCCCCTCCCCAAAGATGGCGCGCCTTGTCCTGCAGCTGCCGAGGAGGTGATCTTTTCACGAGTATGGGGTGGGATTGATGCGTTGGCAGACCGCCGCGGCTGAGTCTGACCGAGGTTTCTGCGCGGGGGGGTTTGTCAGATGAGCTGAGCGCGGGGATGGCGCGGCGGCCGTGAGGTCCTTTTTTTTTTTTTAATTACTTTGAAGGGGACGAGAGGCATGACTATTGTGACCTTATTTGGAAGCTGGATGATGCGTTGCAGCTGGTAGCGAAGAAGATGTTCATGGGATGAGGGCATTTAGGCAGACGACCCCATTCAGTAGGTATTTTCCGTGCTCCGACGTAGTCGCCGTGGCAGTGATGCTGTTGCACTTGATGTCTTGCCCCCACGAGCCGGTGAAAGACTTGGCCGGCTCGTTGGCTTCTTGTGAAGGTCAATATAGTGCCAACTGCAATCATCTCTAGGATCCGATAGCGAGCACACACGTCTGCGCATATGAGGTGGAACGATCCGAGATGTGGCGTGCTGTCTGAATCCTGCCGAGGCAGCTCGGGCATTCAGTCAGCCAGTATTTCGTGTAAATTGCTCTGCTGACTTTCTCGTTCTGGTGGTCAGACGTTGGTTGATGTGAGCATTGCCGGTGAGGGAGTGGAGAGCTTCGCGTGCGGCACCGGTAAAGGATCAACGGGAGTACATTCGCAGCGCCGATAGCTGGCATGTGCAGTGGAAAGAAGGTGGTCACGAGCGAAGGTTGTTCCGGAGACGATACGGACTACGGCCGGTGTGGATCCCGGCCCCGACCGGGGCATCCGAGCTTGGGCTTCGGGGCTCCGGTGAGTCGTCTCTTGTCACTCTTATACGTCTATTGGCCATTGCATACTCAGAATGGAAAGAAAGGATTGACCACGACCAAGGACACCTGCAGATGTGACGTAGTCCATGCTCACGAAAAGGCATTTGGCAAAAGACTCACTTTCAAGGCCTGTGGTTGTGTTTCTTCGGGAAGCCCGGCCGACAGCGCAGGTGATTCATGACGCACAGTTGATTGCTCCAAAACTAGGTATATGTATGATGACAATATCTGATATCGCCACCAGCTGTGCTTCGGGCTCACCAACCGACCGACTGGTGACTGACCAAATAGTAAGCAGGCAGAATGCTTCTTGCGCAGGCCACACCATACACCGCCACTCTTCAGTTCGATCCGCCATGATCCTTGACATTCAATCAACTTGTCAACTCAGAGACGTCATAAGAGAGCTGGCGGCTGGCGGTCAGGGCTGAGACCTAACAACGAAGCACCAGGGGCGTGGTGTAACGACACGACTTTGCGATCGGTCAGATACGATGACTGCGATGCTAGGTACGCTGTCATTGGTTTCCTCGCGAGGTCATCTTGAAGTACGAGCATGAGGGCCTGGAACATTGCCCTGAACGGCAGATGCAAGTAGCCGCTCGACGGTCACAAAGTCCAAATTTTCACGTGTCACCACGAACGGGGAGCACACGGTAAGAGCACGGCGCACAGTATCCGATCCAGCAAGGCTCGAGAGATGACCTACACGAGCTTCCCAATTGCAGATTGACCTCAACTTTGGAGGACGCGAGTACGAAATTTGAGCGCAAGAAACGCAACGACATCACGGCGTTGGGGGGGGGGGGGGGGGGGCCCTGCCCCCCNNGGGGGGGGGGGGGGGGGGGGGGGGGGAGGCCTGACTGCCACAAAACCCGGGATGGGTATCACAACCGCACACCTTGACCGACGTATACCTCCGCCGGGACTGTGTACGTGTGCTTCGAAGCTCACGGAGAACATCCCAGGCAGCCAGTCATTTGTCATCTCACGATGTGCAAAAACTGGATTTTCAGGTCATGTGGTCGAGTTTGTGCGATCAAGCCAATTTCGAATGTCTCATACTTCCGGTTCCAGAACGCATCTTTCCCCAGGACCTTCCTTCGCGTCTTCCTTCCTGTCGATTCTTCACTTAAAGCAATCTTTCAGAGGGATACGGCCAAAACCGAGACAGCCAGAGGTCGTGCTTTCCACATGCGTGGCAGGATGTCTGGAAAGGAGGGGGGGAGGGACCACGCCGTGTACGCGCACGCCACAGGAGCTATCGAGACTACAGGATTCATGGGGGAAGGACGAAACGGTCCCTCTATACGAGGCGTCGGCACCTCCTGCCCGGGTGTCACGACGCCGGCCACCATGGACGAGCTGGGAAGCGATCACGCGGCCCGGCGCATCTTGCAGCCAGCGGAGGCCGCAACCCGAGCCGAGCGGGGGGCGTCCCAGGAGCGGGCGGGTAACGCTACGGTGGTACGGGGGAGTCAGCGTCGGAGGGAATCTGGGATCCGTCGCTCAGCAGGACGCGGTTGTGCGCCGGCGGGTGGTAACCTGTGTCCCCGTCGACACCCTCGAACAGGGCTGGTTTGGCCCGTATAGCTCGTGGGGTGGTGATACCTTACGATGCTCGGTCGGTCGGTCACGTCCCACGGCGCGCGGCGAGCAGGGGGTGGGACGTCAGCATCCCGTGGGGAAGTAGGCAATACGGGGTAAGGAGTAGCTGGGGAGCTGCATATGGGTATCACGACTGGGTCAGATTTGGGCCTATTCTGGGTCCGAGTCGCACTGGAGGATTGATGAGCGTGGTCAGTTGGCCTTCCCTGTGCAGGCCTTTGTGTGAGGGTCGAGGTAGATGGGCTTTTCCGTGAGCCCTGAGCAGGGTGAAGAATCTCGGAAACATGTCCAGAACGAAAGAGGCATTGTACGCCGGCGGAGGTCTCGGACGTTGTTTGAACCACCCGAGAGCCCGAAGTCCATACCAAACGGAGGCGTGTGTAGATACATGGGAGAGGAGCAGGTGAACAAATGACCCATGAGAACCACGCCCGCCAGTTGACAGTGTTGTTGAGTAGAACTGCTCGTTTCCCGCCTAACTGGACCTGATCTGCGTCGACGAAGGCCCCCAAGATCACCGTAATATCATGGGAAGCGGCTATAGACTAGAGGGAGGGAGGGTATCAGGCGTGGTCCAAGTCGACCGAAGCTCAAGGACGCCAAGGCTCGGTGTGTTGGTCACCTATATCCCATCCGGGAACTCGGCCCACGCGCCTTTACTTTGGTAGGAATGGGACTAATCAAGTTGAACATCGTCCCAAGTAGCAGTTTATAACCGTCTGTCAAGTACGCTCATCTCCCATACCAGGTCCTCATAGGTCCAGGTCCGTATGGAGATCAGGCCTATTCAGCGAAGCGAGGGATACCGAGCAAGCGGCCAAGGACCGGTCAAATCCTTACCTTGGTAGTCCAAAAGAGCCGATGATACCTCGACGCCGAGTTGAAGAAGCCCACCATGTACCCCAGATTCCCCGGAAATGCATCACCGGAACGAACGGTCTGAACGCGGCATGATGCGATCCCTCCACCGACGAAAGATCCATCCGTTGGTGCTGTACGTGGCATTTTTAAAATTATTATTCTAACCATCATTCTTACTGCACGTCTCAGAGATACTTGCCTGCCTGATGATCCCATCAAATCATGCCACCCTCCAAACACCGCAATACTGAGGCTTTGGTACAAAATCCCTTATACCGACACCCTCACCTCCGTGCCATCACTGCACCAACATCCATCCCATCCCGTCCCACGGAGCCGGTACCAGGAAACAGAAACCAGGCCAAGTCCAATTGCAGCGAGAATATGCCCTCTCATGACCCCCAAAGTTCCAAGACGACAGGGATCGCGCAGGATTTCTTCACCGGTATGTACCGATTCGGGAGGCCACGTCGTTTAGGCTAAAGGCGTCGGATAAAACGTGGCCGTCCTCACCGCTCAAGGAGAGAGACATTGCTGATATTAACGCCCTGATTCTCTCCCTGTGGCCGTCCGGCACCCCAACACCGAGGATGGAGGAGTCGTCCTCCAATGTGTAAAAGGCCGCTGTGCATGTGCTGTGCGTCGGCGGCGAAGCCATGCGAGATGTGCCCTGTTTCGTGGGATGGGGGTTATGCAGACTCTTGGGACACGACATCCCGCGTGCTGTAATCCTTCAAGGCGGTGAGTCTCGGCCAAGTAAAGATGATGCAGAACCTGCAAAGATCGGAGTGCTTGGGTCATGACGAACGAAGACCCCTGGCGAGCGATTTTGCTGGATGATCGATGGGCGATATGTGTTATTGACCCGACTCAGGAAGCGCATCCTCCGTGATCACGTACTATGTTTTTAAAGAAAGCGACTGGCAGACGTGTATGTAGGCGAAGTAATAAGTCCACCGGCCCGGCGAAAGCCCACCACGTGGATTACTTTGATAAAAGCGTCTGCATCGATTGGCATCATGCCTCTTCGAGAAGACCCAAAGTTGCGACCCAAGTGCGTTTGAAATGACCACACCCACCAACAAAGGCTCCTGTCTCCTTTGGGGCCAACGCAGAGACGACGTGCAAGATGGGGGGATCTGCTGTAAGGGGTCTGGTGACGATGTTGCCTCGGCGGGCGTCTGGGGAAAGGGCCGCGACGATGGAACACGCCCCCCTCCCCCCCGCCATTGGCGGCAACGATGATGATGTGTCCAAAGTCTTCCTCATCCGCGAGGCGGAGTATCGGGACGGGCAATGAGACATCAGGGGGATTGTCTTTCTGGTTGGGATTCGCGGCTGGAATGGGTATCAAGTTGATGACGCTTCGGAGGGCACAATTCCCAAACTTGATCGTGTGATGAGGTTTTTCGTCGTCGTCGCAGGCTGAGGCCCAGTGTCACCACCTTTCGCCACGCGGAGGCTGAGGGCAGGAGTAAGCGAGCTGGAGGTCTTGAACGACCAATCCAATTTCCTGACCCCTGGCAGCGTGGCTCAACCCCCTTCCTCTGCCAAAAAGCATCGCCGATGTGAAGCTTCCTGCTGGTAAAAGAAGGTGAAGATCACTTACCGTTCTTGTAAGATGTGTCGTTGCGTGACTCCTGGATCGACGAATCGCCGCGGTGCCTGGGCTGTTCCTCCGGGATGGCGATGATCTTAGGCCTGCGATACTGGAGCAGGATTGCGTCTCGGAAATAGCTGCTGCTCGTTACCAAAGCCTCTGGGAATGAAGTTCATCCGCGATCATGATGGGATAAATCATCTGACCAGACGAGAAATATCGCTGACACGCCACGTCGGACATCGGTATGCCATTGACCCTGACGACGCGTCCCAGCCTGGTCAGTGGAAGAGAGTGAACATTAGCGATTGAGTGGTCATCTTTGCCAGAGCCTTCATTGAGCAAATCCGAGCCTTGGGCAAGCTCGAGAAGACTTGCGATACGTGTGTCGATGGAGGAACCTAGGGCTACTTCGATTATAAGGCAGGGGAGCTTCTCCCATTCAAAAGACTGCCAGGAAAGTACACCATCTTTCGGATATCTGGTCAGCTCAATGGTGAGTATCATGGCTCCCACCAGCAGACGCCCCCTTTTCAACCGCTTAACTTGATACGAGAGTAATGTCTCTTCGACTTTGTTCGGAAAAGGTCTAATATACGCCCATCTCATCCCCTCGTTCTTAATTCTTGTGACATCACTTAGGTCGAGCCTCGTGTAGCCAAGGCGCTTGTAACAATGTCCTCGAGGCTCAACTATTATTCCTTGGGCATGTGATTTTGCTGGGAATTTGCTTGTAGTTAGAAAAGCATGCTAAAAGTTCAACAAGACAAGGACTGGTAGTTTAAGGGTGGAAACTTCTGTGCCGAACTTAAAGTGGCCCCAAAAGACATGATTTTCATTTTGAGAGATCGTGAAAGCTTGCTGACGATGTCTCTGGTCGAAATGTTTTCCGTCATCAAGTTCTATGTCCCTCAGTGGCGCGCTGAGATGGATCATACGTTTCTCGAAGGTCCTGAAGTCGGTTGCGAGACCGTCATCTAGACGGAAAACACCTGTTGAAGGCCGGAGCAGTTGTCACACTCTCAACGCGTTGAAATTCGGGGTCGACGTGGTTCTCAGAGGACATGTAGGACGTCCACAACCAACTGGGAAAGTCTGGGAATTTCGCAGCCGAATCCCTTCCGGCCTCGAACCACCAGTAGAGCCCCATGGCATCGTGTACGGATCGAAATTACCGTCGTGATATCTCACCTCGTGAATTGAGGCTAACCTTTCCCCCAGGCTCTGAATGGCGACTAGGCTGTCTATTGGGAAGGCAAACTGTCATATGGCGAATTGACATGCGGCTGGGGTACTCAACGCTGTATCCAAAAGCCAGAAATCGACGTAATGACGTTGACGCGAGGCAGTTTATGTCAACTGTATTTCATCGATTGTGGTTCTTGAATGGTCAGCCACGAATGTCCGGGTGAAGAGCTTTGTTCTTACTGCTCCTTGGATCTAAGCATGCTCTCTCGGGATCTCCTGTCAGCATTTCCCGCTGTAAAGAATGAAATTGAGCCTGAAAAAGGTGGCTGTTAGACCAAGAACGAATGATTCGTATCAGCTCGAGTTCCCAGACCTGAGTCTTCCGTCCTCCATGCTATCTCACTACCCAGATGATTCCAGGCCTTTCAAATCTGTGTTCCCGATCATCACATCTCGAAAGAACATTTGGAAGAGAAACTTTCAGGACACGTGACGCTGCTCCTTGGACCGATTCTGACAATACTGAGATAAATTCCTCACATGACACACCTGTTCTTGTCGTCTCCTGGTGATGAAGGCGAAGAAGACAAGCAAATTAATGACCCCCTCAACTACGACGGTGTGACACAAAAGCGGAACCGCTATTGCGCTGCAGCAATAACGGGTTATATCACGTCAGACGGTCAGTGTTTACTCATGGCCGGGTGAGGATGGCGGTTTACGTACTAATGACCAGCCACTGCCATCCTGCAAGACCTGACGTCCCACCTAGATTCAGAATTCCAGCCGCCAAAAGTGAACCAACAGCCGTGGCGGAGGAGTTGCTAAAGTAGAAAATGGCCGTCCGGAGGGCCAGCTCCTCGCGGGTGTAGGGCAAAGCAAGCATGTACTGGCCACTGGGGATGTAGCCACCTTTCCATATGCCGAGGAGGAACCTCGTGGCAAGGAGCGAGTGCATATTTGAGCACCAAGACTGTGTCAGGGCGATGGTGTCCCAGACGCCCATCTGAAAGGTCAGCCAGACGGGAGCGCCGACGCGTTGTAAGATGAGGTTGGACGGGATTTCCGTAGCAACGATACCGGCCGACATGAGCTGAGACCCGAGGTTGACGTCGTCGCTGGTGATACCCAAGTCAGCTGTGGGTGTGTCTACCAGAGCGTTGCTGGTGTTGCTGCGGTCAAGCTGGAGGACGAAAAAGCTGGCGACGAGGAGGGGCATGAGATAGAAGTCGGGCCTAGATCGTTTCGTCAGACATGGATACGCTGAATGAGGTTTAGACGACTTACTTTCGCACCGCCAGTCTTTCTTCCTGGGGAGACCACAAGATATGAGGATCTGAGTTGCTCAAAACGGCCGACGACGTCTTTTCTGCACAGTGGATTTGGGGTTCAGGGGTGCGAGTTCTGATGCGGGTGCGTTGAGACATGTCAAATGCGATGCAATAAGGGCACTTGAAAACTACTTAAATAATGGTACGAAGGACTTCAAAGCTTCTGGATAGTGTTGATCGTGTATTATGAAGCGGCTATGACTGTCGTTGTCTTCTTTGAAAGAGGCATTGTGACTTATCATCTTCAGAGGTATAGACTGTGTAGTCCACTCCGGGCGAGATGGCGATGTCGTGATTCCGGGATGAGAGCACGAATGGATTTTCTGTATATCATCTATGGTTACTTCTCGGCGATGAGCGATGCGTGGTGGCGCTGGAGATTTGTTATTCGCGGCTTCAGGGTACGTTTCGGCGGTGGCCGTCGGAGGCGAGCGTTGGCAGCTCCGCAGCCTTCGGCGTGGGGCCGAAAAGAGAGCCCTCGTGGTCTGGAAGCCCCGTTCCGTAGCCGATCTCCGGCGTGTTGTACGATCAAACCGACTGCGATCCTTCGCCATAAGCCTCTGATGAAGCAGCCAAGGCTTCGCGGCTTCGGCTTCGATTTTGTTTTCCCTAACCCACAGCCCCTGAGCTTCACCCTTTCAACACGTCCAAAGATCCCACTCGACTGAACATCGACCTCGTCCCGGCCGACAACCTTGGCTGGGGCGAGCTGGGATGCTACGGGGGTGGTGAACTGCGCGGCGCGGCCACACCTCGCATCGACAAACTGGCCAACGAGGGCCTCCTACTGCACAACTTCAACGTCGAGAGCGACTGCGTTCCGACTCGTTCCGCCCTCATGACCGGCCGTCATCCCATCCGAACCGGCTACCGACAGTCTGTCCCCGCCGGGTTCCCACAGGGTCTCACCTCCTGGGAAAAGACGCTCGCGAGCTGCCTCGGAGACGATGAGCCAAAGGTCAACTTGTCGAGCGGCAAGCTAGAGTCGCCGTACCCGTTCAACCTTGTCCGAGACCCAAAGGAAGAACCGCTTACTACCTGGACTGAAATGACCCTAGCGGCCTTTAGGAAACCGACTCTTTTATCTGTAGCTTTAGTGAAGAGAAGGGACGAGCTTCGTGTTACAACTGAGTACCTTGTATTTGAGACAAGTTACTAACACAAGAGTACTACCGAGTATAATTAGGTCCGAGGTTGCTAATTCTGCAGAAACACCAACCGTCAGTGAAGTTTCCGTGAGCACAGAATCCCGCAACTTGAACGTGCGGCTTTACCGAACACAGAGCCATGCTGATCAGCATAGTAACCGTAACCGCATGGCGGACAGTCCGAGGGTTTTCTCCCCAAGCATGTGTCACGACTCGCGACTCACGGACCTTGGGTCCGCCAGGATCCCCAAGCTTCTGTTAATCTGGACTTGGCAGCCGATCGCTTCGTCCGCTTGCGGATTCGTTACCCCTCGAGGACATTGGTACGGAGAATCTAGTTGTGCTTTTGGGATTTCTCTAAGCCGAACTTCAGAGGCCTTTGGTATCTTGTTGAAGCACAGCGACGACTGGTTCCGTTCAAGGGCTCGCTGCATCCCTCTTGGCACCCTGGCTCAGAACCAGTCACAGCTTGTGATAGAAGCCCGAGATTGCGCTCCCGTAATTGGGGATCTGCGTTGGCGACATGAACTCTACCTGAGGGCGTGAGATCCAATCACCTTGACCACAAGAGTACACCGTTGGCATGGATCCTCGAGCCTGCGAAAGTGATGCTTTGCGCCGTCGCCCTGTGTGCAGGCTCGGGAAACTTTTTGTACAAGGAGCACCATGTTTTAAGGAACTTGGTAGACGCGGGAATTGGTTGTCAGTCGGCCGGCGAAAACTACTACAGACGGATTAACAAGTAAGAATTCTTCAAGGGGATGCGTTCGGCTCCATCCGCCATCCCAAATCATCTTAGGTAGACTATATTTCAAGCATGATATCACACTTTACCGCCCGCACCCTTGAGTTCATTGAATGTAGTGACCTCCTAATTGATGGTTGGACTAGTCTCTCTCTCATTTTTACATGGAGTGCCCATTTCTCCTTTTGCGTCAAATCGTCTTGTACTTCTGGAAGAAAGTTCCGTCTCTCAGCTGGTTTGCGGCCACCGTCGACAATGCCCAGCACCGCCCTTCCTCGGTTACCACGAAGCTTCCGGTTGCTGCTATCATGGCTGATACTCCACGGAGTCCTGGCCGGCGCAATCCACCGGGCACGGCGCCATCGGCACCCGCGAAGACGACTTCCTCTCCCTTCCGGTCGCCCACGGCGCCCTAGCAAAGCGTGCGAGAAAGCAGTTCAAGGAGTTTCCGTCCGACTACCGAGGGCGTATAGACAAAGGTCGCTTTCTGCTGTCGTTGTTCGGACTCAGCGAGGAGCAGGCCAAGAGGGCGAACGAAGGCCGCGACGTCGCCAGCCCCTGGCAGGACCCGAAAGTCGTGGAGCGGTGGGGATGGACTCGCACGGTGAAGCGGCCTCCTTTCTACGACTACGGCGAGGACGCGCCCGATTCGGTACTGAATCTCGTGCCCGGGTTCGGGTTTAGCTTGAACAATGCGTTCAAGGATCCGGACCATAAGATTGACGATGACGACAACGTGCTTTATTCTTACAGGCACAACGGGCCGTTCACGTTACCGAATGGCCGTGTTGGACGCGTGAGTGGCTGGCTCGCTTCCTCTGAAGTCTCATCTCCTCCATGGACTGCTCGCGCTAATGTGAGTCTTCATTTCAGTCAACCAATGCCATGTACAACAACGTCTTCAACCCGAAATCCGGCGCAGTCATATTCGACCGGAACTTCAGTCCACGCTACCAGACAACGATCAAAAAAGTTGAGGGAGACGTGCCGGAGTTGGAAATCCTCTCGGACGTCATCTACTTCCAATGGTTGGATGTCTGCGCGCAGGAGCATGTCTCCCCGGACAAGATCAACGTCATCTTCAGAGCTCATATCACCCACGCTCCGACGTTCCATCTCATAAAGCGTACTCTCAAAGAAAAGGGCGTCGAGAGCATTCCTGGCTGGAGACATAAAGTAGTCTTCCCAAATGGACACCGACCAGGGGCTCGCCATTCTCGGCAGCGTCCACGGTGCCGGAGCCGCTCTCTTTCTGATTCAGCACAAGAAACGCTTCGGGTTGAAGAAGATAACCGAGGTTACGGTCTGGGGAGATTACAACGACCCACGGTTCGACAACGACCCAGAAGAGGCGTTTCTGAACTTGAGGTTTACGGTGACGGATGCCTAGGTACTCATCAACGAATCCCAAGACCCGTGGTCTCTCGCATTATAACGCACAGTTCCTGACAGCCTGCAATCCTCTCGCCGACTTTTCACGCCTGTTCAATGTCCTCTCGATGTTCAAAGTGTGTGAACCTCGCCGAGACTGGCGACAAGTCGCGAGCACCGCGTTCCGGGAATCTCATGCATCCGGTATGCAATTCAGGCTCGTTGGAAGTGCCCGAACCCCCAGTACAAGGCATATAGCCACGTCTGTGACAGTGCCGCATCTGCCAACAGAGATGGCTCAAACGAGAACGCGGAAACCTCCTGCCGCTGCGAGTCTCCCAAGCCATCGGCGGCGGCGGCGTTGCCAGCAGACTTCAGGACAGAACCTCGACAGGTTCTCAAAGGCATCGCGATGCACCGAACCAGAGGGACATCGCTCAACCATGGCCCAGAAAATGGACATGCAGGTGTTGACGGAGGCCACCATGTCTGCCTGGTTCAGATCCGGGTAGTGATGCACAGAGTTGAGGTGAGCGCAGTAAGCCATCGCCACGCCGCTGCGGAAGAGGTTGTGCGTTGTGCGCCAGAAGAAGCGAAGCTGTCCGTCTCGAAAGGTGCGGCGGTAGTTGCTGATGCATTCCGGGGCGTTGTAAGCCACGATGAGGACGTCGTTTTCTGATGGGTTGGGAAAGGATGCCAAAGGGTAGTAAAGAAGAACGAGGTGGCCGTGAAGGATTGCGTCAAAGATGTCAGAGGGGGCTAGTTGCGTCGAAAGGGTGGTTGGCGCCGGCGCGGAGTTCAACCTTTATATGACCCCTACGTCTCATATTCTCACAGGGTGGCTGAGCCGGTGCTCGCCGTAGAGCATTGCGGTTGAAGTGATGAAGCTTTCTTTGGAAGACAAGATGGGGGAGAAGAACTCGCAGTGTTCGACTTGGCAGGGCAGCTCGAATGTCGTTGGGAGATTCGTCCAGAAGAGACCGATGATCGTCGATTTTTCTACGTCCGGAGAAAGCTCCATAATGGCTCTGACAATGGTGACCGAAGGAGGGACTGTCCCTTGGCAGTGAAGGTGTGATGGTGACGAAGGTTGGAGGTTCGAGTGCGAGAAACGACTTCCTCAATCGGGTCTCTGGACTGGGACATGTGACCCAGGGGGCTAGGAGTGAGCTCAGCAGGAGTAGAGTCGACGGCTATGCTCTCACGGCTGGCAAGCCGAGACTCGAGATAAGCCACTCTATCCTCCAAGGACTTGATGTAGCTATGTTTGTATCCGGAAATCATGAACTCAATATTGACTGAGGGACCTGGTGAGTTGAAAGTATAATCGATCATAGAGCATGATGTTGATGCTTGTGGATGACGCGATGCGGTTACTTTCTCCGGGAAAGGAGTTATCCGACTTGTGAATAAGCTCGGCATATATCGATGCGGAAGTGAGATCTGCTTGTGAACGCTACAGCATATGTATAGGGACGTGTTGTCATCATCCTTGACGCAGCTAGGGTTTCGATGAAGCAACCGGTTTTGCTTGGAAGGATTACTTCTATAGCTTATTGTGCTCTTTTCAATTCTATGTCGACTTTTAACTGCCGATGTTTGTCATATCAGTACTATTGCAGATATGGTGCAGCCCATGTGTTCAACGGAAACTCGATTTGGTGTAGAAGTTTCCCAATTTTGACTCTGGTAGACAGTTGATGTATTTAGGTGAAGTGTTTTCCAGTTTTGACTATCATATGATCCGTATAGCGTTTTGGATTGGCCGTCGTATTCGCGCCAACAGTAGCGACGGT
The DNA here is from genome assembly GCA_001693025.2 of Colletotrichum lindemuthianum. NCBI lineage: Eukaryota > Fungi > Ascomycota > Sordariomycetes > Glomerellales > Glomerellaceae > Colletotrichum > Colletotrichum lindemuthianum. The sequence goes on along the minus strand of MASP02000083.1, from coordinate 31,152 downwards.
GTACGCCAGAACTACCCAGCAGTCGCCACTCGGTCTCGAGATGACGCCCGCGTACTGGGCTTGGAAGGTGACTTCGTGGATTATGGGGTAACTGACGTGGTACACGCGGAAACATGGGTCTACCGATCATGGCGTCGGTGATGTGATGGTTGGGATCTGGCTGTGGGATCAAAGGCTGCGTGTAGCCTACTGGCCCGTCCGTGAGGATCAAGACTGGGTTCGTCGCCGTTTACATCTTATCGGATGGCCTCGGGGGAAGCGGAATAGTTGGTCAGGGGTTCCCGCTCATCCCCTCCAAAGTCGTCGGTTGAACGTGCTTCGAGAAAGTTGAGGACCTTGTGGGAGACATCGATTGGTTGTTGTTGAGCTGTCCTCGAATCTCGTGAAGTCCCTCGGCGCGCGTTTAACCATGACAATGGAGTCGTGCTCTGAGTGATGGATGACGTTGGTACACAGACAGTGTCAGGATGATTGTCGTCCATGTAGGTACATCGTGCGGACGAGGTGCGCAGTGAGGAGCCAGGGAGGACAAACGGGTGGCGGATAACGCGATGCAGGCCGGTCGAGATTATCAAAGGCACTCATAAGAAGTCTCATTTGAAGCGAGAACAGGTTATTGTGCCGAGGAGCCCTTTTTCAACTCGGCTGCAACTCTGTCAAAGAAGCCCAGTTTTCCAGTAGTAAACGCTCCGTACGAGTAAGCCAATGCCTGGTTCAAGTTGCAACTGAGAGCAGTTGAGAGTAGGCTGTCTTCACCTTCGGCCGTCTTCACCATGTCAACATGGTCTCGTCGTTCACGCCACTTTTCTTTGACGCTCTCCTTGAGAGGTTGCCCATCTTGGTCGTAGTGCTGGGGCAAGTCAAACGACCGGGGCATAACTTGGATGAACTCGGGGTACGCAACAAGCCCCCATGGAACCGTGCAAGCCCCCTCCCAGTCAATGACTCCTGTGACTTTGAAGCTACCCTCATCGACCATGATGTTGATGTGGAGGAAGTCATCATGACACAGGGGAAATGGTCCCTCGTTGCGTAAGGGGAGTCGTCTAGCCATGTCTTTGATCTGCGAAGGGAACGCGTCGATGATTTTCACCATGGCTTCCGCCGAGAGCGGGCCTCTCTGCATCATTTGGGTGATTGTTTCCCTGTCAAGCTGAAAGGTGGCCTCGTCGGCCCATGCCTCAAAAAAGGCCGCCGCTGTATCGAACGGACCGCCGATGCCTGGAATAGGACCCGAGTCATATCCGCCATCCTCCCTTTGGACGATGGTTCCGATTTTTGGGAGTCGCGAAGACGTCATCTGGACCTGCTGCTGTAAGTTGCTATACGGTCAGACCCATGAGGTGGGCTACCGAGGACGAACATGACACTCAGCGACAGATTGGTAGAATGTTTTCCGATACTCCATGGGTATCACACCACCGTGTACTTGGTGGCCACCGAGAGCATCCATAGCAACAATACCGGGGAGTATTTCGATGAGCATGAAGGCAGCGTTTGCAGCATTATTGACGTCCGTGTCGTAGGCAAAGACGTGGGGCACCCGTAAGCTGGAATTCTCCTGAATGAACCGCATGGTTGCGATTTCATTTTGAAGACTCTTGCCATGGGAAGAAGGACACTGGCTTCTTATGATGGGAATTCGGGCTACCCAGCGACTCATGTCAGAGAACTCAAGTTGACGGACGACGTTGTTGAGTCCGCTCGTGATCTGGTCCAGGGCCACACATTGCATGCTGTGGTTGGCATCCGAGGCTATTCGGCATAGTTGATCCTAGTTTACTTGGTCGAAACAAGCGATAGCTTGAAGGTCGCTGTCCTGTAGGAACTCCTGGACCGATGTCCAGGAGCTTGAGCTTGTAGGCATGGGTATGTGATGTGCTACTCAAGAAATCCCAATCAGCGAGAACTCCCAAGCAGCTGAGGTCCGGGGATATGTATTGTGATAGGAGGCGACCGTGAAGGGCTGAACCCTTGTAGGGACTAGCATGTCTGCAAGTTGCTTTTGCCACAATACGTGTGCTCATGCACATTGCCGAAACTTCATCCTGCTCCTTCTCTATAGGGCAATGCTGCCGGCGGCACAGCACCAACGGAATCGGACTTTGCGTCACCAAGACCACTAGAGCTTGGCTGCCCCATGTACCCAATAGTCAATGAGGCTGTGGTAGGACCATGACATCTCAGACACAACGAAACCCTCTCTGCGCGGTAATCAATGGGGTAGAACCGAGGTAAAGGTCCGATGTGAGGTGAAGCGTCATACGGTCATGTGCAGAGCCTAGAGGCCGCTGGATGTTGAGTTGGTAAGACGAGTGCGGCCCGCCCATATCGAGTCACGGCAGCCATACGAGAGTGAGAGTGTCTTCAGACTGAGTAGGATGCGTCAGACGCCAATAACTGCGGACTTTGCTCCGGCAATAAGGCGCAGACTAGTTGGCATGGAGACTGGCGGGAGCTATCCGCTAGGATCTTTCGATGATCGGGTGAGGATGAAGTTGAATCGGGTTCTGACTTGACGATGGTGTCGTTGAGTGATCAGACAGGATAGTAGAAGCGGCCGTATGGAGACTACTTTAGGCAACGACCTCGGCGATGTTTGAGAAAGTCCCTCCTAATGAAGGTATGGCATTCGTTCCAATTCGTGTATGTCCTTTTGTCGTGTAGAAACTGATTCTTTCATCTTGGAAACTTCAAAACGTCTCCAGTTCATGTTCAGTAAGTTGAGTAGAGAATGAAGTGTATGGACACATCGTCAAGACATGGCATGACCAAATAACTATTTCAACCAAACTGCCAGGTGATGGCAGACTAAAGACTCTGGTAATTTTCTGTGGGTCGACAAATTCCTTACCATTTCAGAACAGATTTACGCAAGAACGGCTCTCCCTAGGGGTGTATCCACCGTCGACGAGAAAGTCAGCTCCCGTCGTGTAGGAACTAGCATCACTAGCCAGGAATAGCCAGGAACAAGTAAATGCCCTTCAACTCCCTCGGATCGGCATCTCTTCTCAATGGCGTCAGACTGAACCACTTCTCCTTCATCTCGAAGGGGCAATCGCCCGACATGACGGTGTCGATGTAACCAGGGGAGACGGAGTTGATGCGTCCTCCCCACTTGGCCCATCCCACCGCCAGAGACTTGGCCAGATGAATTCCGCGCAAGCGATTCTGGATGACGTGTTGTACCATATGGCAATCTACAAGATTTAAGCAGCGACGTGGAAGATAAAGGGAAACGTCGTACGTTGGCGCCGGCTTTGGCGAGACCCTTGGCTACTTCCGAACCGATGGCTCCCGCGCTGCCGGTGCTGACTACGGTTCGGCCGTTTAGGCGGCATTGCTTGAAGACGCTGTCTTTGATGGGGGGTTTGGAGGCCCGGATGGACTTGGATCTTGTCGCATTTTCGGTGAGAGTTTTGGAACCAAGATGAGGTGGACGGAAAGCAGCTTGAACCTGTTCTGTGCTTGGCACTGGGGGGGGGATGTGATGGACAGTAGTATCGTGATGTTGCTGCGAGACATTCGATATCGCCTTTATGAACCGGGGCTTAAATAGTATTAGAAATACCGCATTGCGGGCGTGCAACACTCCCAGTCGTAGCTGACTGGGTGCCTCACCTGGCGGAAATAGTCACCCTCAAAATTGGAAGCGTATACTCTTTGTTTATTTTGAGACAGAGAAGCAAGCTTCATTCATAAAAGGAGTCTTCACGTGGTGAAATTGGTCGTCTCGTTCACTCTATATGCCAAATTAGAGACTCTAACTTGGCAACTCCTCAATACTATCAACGAGGACGTCGTATCTCCCTTCGCTCCTCTGCACAACGAACGCCCCATTCACCATGTCATTGGTATCCGTCCTATACAATGCCTTCTCCATCGTATCCTAGATTCCTGCCGCTACATGCCTTACTGCAACCCTCGTCCTGGCCAACGCTGGCTCAACCCTCACCAACCAACGATCATCCACCAGCGGAGCAATCTGACCCCACGGTTCCTCGTCCACCAGCAAGTAGAGACCCTCAATAACACATACTTGAACATCGGATTCAACCGTAGCTCCGCCGAATACGGGATCCTTCACCTTGTGATCAAACGTGGGGGCCGAGACCTGGCGGCGCCCTGCGGCCGCACGTAGCTCGCGGACGAGGTCGACGGCCCCCTGTCCGTCAAAAGTCCAGGAAACTCCCCTACGGGCGATGGCTTCCGCTGCGTTGGGCATGGCGCGTAAGGCGGCCAGGGGTAGGTGGAAGCCGTCGGCGGAGAGGACGACCGTCTTGGGGCGGGGTTCGGCGGTGGAACTGAGGGCGGAGAGGACGCGCTGGGCGATGGTGGTCTTGCCGGAACCCGGCGGCCCGGCCAGGGCGATGATCAGACGGGGGTGGGCTTCCGATTCTTGTGGCGGAGAATTTTGCTTCTCTTCCCACTTGGAGAGGATGCGTTGGACGAGGGTTCGATAGGTTGCTTCCATAATGACGAGGACTGGCCCTGGTATCCGGGGCAATGGGGTTTCTTTCGTGACCAACGAGTCCAATGATAGGGTTGTATAATGAAACTCAGAACTTATTTGATATGTCAGCTGTGGTGAAGACCATCCATATCGTCTCACTCGTCATGAGATGAATCAAGCCGGACAGCAGTCGCCCACCTTCACCTCGGCCCCGCACGGCGGCCCGTCTCCGGCCGGCGCGGCTATACCCCGCTGTGTACGTCACCGGCGCAGGTCTGCTCCGAACAAATACCACCCATGCCATATCTGAAAGACTAGACCGTCTAAAGGTGATGTCGTGGTTGGTGTTCGTTCTTGTGAGAGTAGTTCCGGATACTCGAAGTCAGGCTCATCGTATTCGAAGTTATATACCAATGTTGACTATTGAGAGTAATGCGCGATACTACCAGTCGTCCAGAACCCAGCTTTCGTTCTCAACTCCATCAAGAACGTCTCGTTCGAAGCCCGCGAGGTGCAAAAGCTCCGCGATGAACACGACGTAAGAGTCCACGTTGAACAGACGGGCATCTGCGGCAGCGATGTATGATGTGCACTACTGGCAGCGCGGCCGCATCGGCGACTTTATCCTCGAGTCGCCCATTGTTCTCGACCACGAGAGCTCAGGCGCCGTCTTCGAGGTCGAAAGTAAGGTGAAGAACGTCAAAGTGGGTGATAGAGTGGCCATCAAATCGGAAATTTCGTGCAGACAGAGAGAGAGCCTATTCAAGCCTTCTGCCGTGGTCCAGGTCGTCTGATACTTGACGACATAGTTGTGATTACTGCAGAGCGGGCGCGTAAAACCTCTGCGCCGACACTATCTTCGCAGCCACGCCGCCGTGGGACGGTACGCTGCAGAAGTACTACATGGTCGCGGGCGATCAATATACCAATGATGAAGCAAATGTTGTGTTTGAAAGTTGGAGTTGAAGTGAGTGTAAGTACTTACTCCCGTAACATCACAGCCCGACACATGAGTACTGCCTGGAGGGGATAATGTAGTACGTTCTTGAAGGGCTCCAAGACTCATACTTCACAACACTATAATATTACTCTAGTGATATCACCTACGAGAGAAGCTCTGTTTCATGTCGGTGTCAAGTTGGCGTTGGTGTTGAAAAGGTCTATTAGTAGTAGAATTAGGTGTAACATTCTGCTACAGAGGATAAACAGTATTCAAAGACCCAGCCAGTCAAGAAGAATTAAAGGCAAAAAGATAGGATCTCATCGTATACATGGGTTTGAACCATGCTGACTCCCCGAGGTGGGCTCGAACCACCAACCTCCAGATTAACAGTCTGACGCGCTAGCCAATTGTGCCATCGGGGATATGAGACCTGATTGGTTGACAGAGCAAGACTCTGACTTACCTATAGCTCCCTGCTACTCTATTCCCGCTCTGTTTCCTATGTGCAGACAATGAATTCTCGCAACATGTATCTGTTCTAGCTTCATTAAATGCCTGGAATTGTCATCTGACTGACTGTTCTCATCGTGTGGGTCAATTTAGCTAGCAGTACTACAGTTCTCCGTCGCCACGCTCGATAGTAAGCCCAAGGCTTGTCAATTCGAGAGCTCTTGGTGTTCCAGGTTGTCAAGAGCGCGCTACATCAATGATCAACTTAAGTTGTCGGTCTTGTAACTTGTGTCAGAACTTTGAGCTGTTTCACTTTGTTGTGGTAGTAGCGATTGGCAAACATGGTCACAGTGCACCGAGAGCGCTCTCGGCCTTGGGATTAGAAGAGAAGTCGTTCACAAGCAGGCTGTTGACCATCGTCATCGTGACCTCAGCAGCACGACACCAGCAGGTGGACTGAGAAAGAACCCTTTTTGCGAGATGGAACCATTCAAACTCGAATACACAAGCTCATCTTGCCAAAGAATCGAGAATACTCAAAAGCGCCACGTTTCCGTCAGCCTCGGATAAACAGAGCTCCCAAGCAGCACCAAGACCCTTGATATCCCGCCAAGACTCTTCGCGCAGCAAGACTGGCAATTTTCCACCACTGGCGGCGATCCCCCTCATCCCACGCCCGAAACCCCGCGTAGGTCATCGCGCATCACGTCTTCGGGTTAAAACCGCCCGCGGGCCGTCGCCAGGTTGTTCTTCAACGCGGCGACCCCCCCTCAGCCAGATTCCAGTCCCTCTGACTTGTCGAAATCTCAGTCTCACCAGCACGCTCACGCAAACCACAACATGTCGCTCGCAGACCACGCGCAGAAGCTCAGCAACTCGCTCGAGCAGGCCAAGCTCGTGCCGGGCTCGGCGGCGGGGCTCATCCCGGAGGACTTCCAGCCGACGACGAAGCTCGAGGTGTCGTTCGCGGGCAAGGCCGTCGACGCGGGCAACTTCTTCCGCGCGGGCGAGTGCAAGCTGGCGCCCGGCGTCGAGTTCGCCGCCGAGGAGGGCGCGCCGTCGGGCGCGTCGTACACGCTCTTCCTCACGGACCCGGACGCGCCCACGCCGGACAACCCGCAGTTCGCGTTTTGGCGCCACTGGGTGCTGTCGGGGCTGCAGCCGCTCAGCGGGGGCGCGGTGGTTGCGGAGACGAAGCCGGCGCGGACGGAGTTTCTCGGACCCGGACCCAAGGATGAGTGAGTGATCCCCTAGCTCTGCTCAGTGCTGCCATGATGGGTTACTGACCTCTGCGTGCGAATTCAGTTCGAAGCCGCACCGATACCTCTTCCTGCTCTACCGCGAGCCCGAGGGACTCAACCTTAGCAAGGAGGACGTCGGTGGTGAGGAGTTTGTGCAGAGACGGTCATGGAAGCCGGCCGAGTTCGCGGAGAAGCACGGTTTGAAGCTCGTCGGCGTTAACTGGATGACCTGTGCCGGTGATGGCTGGACCGAGTAAGGCGCGGTTGCGGCAGGATGATGCACCGCTTCACTCGTGGTAATAGAAAGTAATTGCTAGTTCCAATCTTCAAAAGAGGAGCTACTGTCGTATATCCGATATGAAAGTGGTGAGATGATGGTTGACGGCATCAACAATTTCAAACAGAGGGAAATCTGTAGCTGTTAGGAGGTCATAGTCTGCTAACTTTGCATTTCAAAACACAAGCAATCGGCTTCACTTGGTCCTGTAGTCTAGTTGGTTAGGACGTCGGATTCTGATAAGAGCTATCAGTTCCTTCCGTAAGCCCAGGTTCGAATCCTGGCAGGACCTATACGCTTTTGTCCTCGAGCAGCTTCTCGTTTTGCTCTCAGCATTGTCTTATTGTTTTGTCTCTTGTTCTTTATGTTGACTTGGTTCTAACTAGGTTTATTCAACGTCAACTTTTGGCGAGATAATATGAAGGACACGAGGAAACTCAATGAATTGCTGCTCTACTCCCTCAGGTACCTTATTCCAGGGGTCTCGGTCGCTGAACCGATCTCATCTCCAGCGGTCGCGCGCCTGAATCGACGCTAATTCGGGCGTCTGGCACGCGCTGTCAGTGCACCTAGCGAGCGACCAGCGGCTAATCGACGTGACTGAAGATTTCTTCTTCACCAAGACGCGTCTCGTTGTCGCGACTCGACTCGCAGGATGACGGTGACGCAGCGCCTACGACGACAGAGTTCGCTGGCGGCAGCCAAGCGTATACTCGCCCAGGCCGACGACGAGCCGGATCACGAACCCAAAGGGACGTCTTCCAGGCCCAAATCTCGACAACCCAGTCGTGGCAGACCACGATGGCCAGCGGAAACAGACGCGTCCGAGGCAGACTTCACCCCGGACGTCAAGGAAGAGCAGGAAGAGCAGGACGAAGGCCACGAAATCGCAGGACCTCAACCGAAACGTCGCAGGGTTGAGAAGGCACGGAAAGCCAACAAGTCTGACGCTCTGAAACTGCACTCTAGATTATTCGGCCCGTCGGGACACACCGCCGACGAAGCATGCGCGCCGCCAGGCCGAGTTCACGATGTGACGTACCACCGCCCGCTCCTGCTTGACACCCGCACCGGCAGAAGCGCAAGAACTTCGCTCCTGTCGTGGTTCGACGCAACGAGCACGACGAGGGGCATGCCGTGGCGCAAAACCTGGATCGACCCGGCCGCGCACCCGGACGCGGGCGACCTGCGCGCGCGCCTCGAGAAGCGCGCGTACGAGGTCTGGATCAGCGAGATCATGCTGCAGCAGACGCGCGTGGCCGTCGTCATCGACTACTGGAACCGGTGGATGGCGCGCTGGCCCACGATGCGGGACCTCGCGGCCGCCGAGGCCGAGGACGTGCTGGGCGCCTGGCGCGGGTTGGGGTACTACTCGCGCGCGACGCGGATCCACGAGGCGGCGAAGCTGGTTGTCGCGGACGAGGGGTGGCGGGGGTTGTTGCCCGAGGAGACGGCCGTGTTGGAGGCCGAGGTCCCCGGTATCGGGAGGTACACGGCCGGTGCGGTTGTCGCCATTGTGTTTGGGCGGGCGGCGGCCATGGTGGACGGGAACGTGCTGAGGGTGCTGAGTCGCCAGATGGGGGTCTACGGGAACGCGAAGACGGATAAGGGGGTCGTCGACATGCTGTGGGCGGCGGCGGACGCGCTCGTGAAGGAGGTTGCGGCGGATGGGGAGGGCGAGAGGAGTGATCGGCCGGGGAGATGGGGGCAGGCGTTGATGGAGCTGGGCAGCACGGTGTGTACGCCGAAGCCGAGTTGCGGAGAGTGTCCGATCACGACGACGTGTCGGGCGTATGCCGAGGGTGTGCTGGCGGCGTCGTCCAAGATGAAGAGGAAGACAAAGGTGGAGGATATCGAGGATCTGTGTTCGGTCTGTGAGACTTTTGAGGATGACGCGGACGGCGGGGTGGCGCCCGAAGATGAGGATTCTGATGGCGGTCCGAAGAAGAAGGCCAAGACGAAGAAGACGACGACGGGGAAGCAGACGACGCTTGCTGCGTTCAACTTTGTCTCGAGAAAGGCAGAGAAGGATGCGTCGGCGACGACACCGGAGAAGGTCGACTCACGAACGCTGGAAATCATCGCCAACCACGCGAGGAAGTTTCCGCTAAAGGTCGTCAAGAAGGCAGTCCGCGAGGAGGAAGCCCTCGTATGTGCGGTGCGACGCGCCGATGGACAACTCCTCATCCACAGACGACCTGAAAAGGGTCTTCTCGCGGGGATGTGGGAGTTTCCGAGCCATACCCTGCCGGCTGCTTCAAGCAACACGGCGACGTCGAGGAAGAAGGACGCGCAGGCCTACGTGGCGGGTCTCATCGTTGGCGGCGGCACCACGAAGCCAAAGTTGCGGCATCTAGGGGAACTGGGGAGCGTGCCGTGGCTGTTTTCGCATCTGAAGCTGACCATGCACGTCCATCTCCTTGAGGTGGATGGATCGAAGGATTTGGCGTCGTCGCATACTAAGCATCGATGGGCCTCGGCCGACGAGGTTGAGGACGAGTCCATGGGGACGGGCATGCGAAAGTGCTGGGCTTTGGTGAAGGAAGACTAGGATGAGCTCGATGGTCGGTGTTGCCACATTTCGGAGTGTTGAATAGAAGAGAGTCTTGCAACTCGTTCATCGTATGCCCACTTGAGCAATCTGGCGTGTCTGATGTGACTGACTAGACTAGCACGTATGTCTGAAGTCGGTTCATTGTCGAAATAAAATGGACAGAATTATACTTGCTTGCTCAGCAGTGGCACGACCCTCTTCAGAGTCTTGCTTCTTGACGCGTCGCCCGGGCCATCCGAGGGGTCCCTAATCTCACGATGGGGCTCGCATGGTGTTGAGTGTGGATAGGCCCGCATCGCATCGCATCGTGCCCTCGCCTCGCCCACAACTCGCCGCCTCTTGAGCGTCCTGCTTCGCCATCGTCACCAACCACCCCAATAGCCTGCCCGGCTAGCTCAATCGGTAGAGCGTGAGACTCTTAATCTCAAGGTTGTGGGTTCGACCCGTAAGCATCACTCACCATCATGCCCCTCATCCCACGACAGCATCACTAACACGTACCAGCCACGTCGGGCTCAATTCCCGTCAGCGATTGACTTGTCATTCATCTTTTTTGTCGATTCTCTACGCCTCTGGTCCTGTTTCCTCTGTCGCTTGATGCATCAGTTCTTTTGTCGTGGCATCTGGTACCTATGCCACGCAACCACCACCAAGTCATCATCGCCAACTCTTTCCTCCAATCGGCTCTTCACCTTCCTTTCCCCCTCCCCTGCGCACCACCTCACACATTCCCCAAAAGAAAAGGCTTGGCCACAATGCCACGGCTCTAGATACGGGCCTCTCTCCTGACTCGAGATGAGGGGATCCCTTGTCCTGCCACATGGTGTGTGTGTGTGTGAATTCTTCTCCGAAAACCAAGCATCTTGGCGCCCCTTGGCCCTTGGCATCGCGGGCTGCCAACCTCCGTCCCTGCGCGACGGAGGCTCGCTCGGGCTAGTCGAGTATTGGCGCCCAGAGGCGGGACGACGATCGACGCATGGTTTGAGATGACAAGTGGTCGCATCGCGGCCGAATCGGGGCGTGTGTGTGTGTGTTTGGATGTTACTCGTTGGGTGTGACGGCGGCACTCCTACCGAGCATGGCTTTTGGGGGAAGATGGAAGATGGAAGATGGCATGGAGTTCAAAAAGCGGACGAGGTCCAGCCAGCACTCTGTGGTTCCCCCGTCTCTTCCGCTTCGTCGCGTCGCGTCGAGCAGTCCAAGTCCAGTCCACCTAGTTCATCATGGGACTCCTTTCCACGGCATCCATCGCCGTGTGCCTATCGGCCGCCGCGCTGGCGCTGGCACAACCTCAGTCCGCTGCGGTCACCGACGACGGCGACGACGCAGCGAAGCAATGCGCCTCGAACCCATCGGGACCTCTCACCCCGTCACGGCAACGCCAGACGTGCTCGCTCCCCTTCGACACCCAACGCTCCTCGCCATCTTCCGTCTGGCCGCGGTGGACGCGCCGCCCGGTTTGCAGCAGCGCCAAAACGAAACCGCAGTTCTGCGCCTTTGTCAAGACCGACTTCCGCGGCGAGTCGGGGCTGCTCGTCCTCACGACGCCCGAGGTGGCGGCCGGCGACGGCAGCTTGGTCGAGGACTTTGACACGAACTGGGTATACACCGGACCGCCGGCCACGACCTCGGACCACCCCGCGCCGTACGAGGTCAGGGAGATTCCCGGCAAGGGGCTGGGCGTCGTCGCCAACGCCGCGATCCGCGCGGGGGAGGTGGTGATGCGCGAGTACCCCCTGATCCTGCAGACGGCGTCGGCGGACGTGGTGGAGGGGCTGGAGCGGGGGGAGGTCATGTGGGTGCTGGAGGAAGGTTTCGTGAGGTTGCCGCGGGAGGACCAGGCGCGGATATTCGACCTGGCGAGGAGCACCGGCGGGCATCCTGTCGAGGACGTGATTCGGACAAACACGTTTGGGGTGACGTTTAACAATGTTGTCCATCATGGCCTGTTCCCCGGGATTGCCGTAAGATGATGCTCTTCTCTGTCGAAACCGGGTTTGGTCGACTGACGACGAACAGAGAATTAACCATGCCTGCAAGCCAAAGTAGGTTGTTGACCTGGGACATGGTCGACATGCTCAAAGACCCGGACATCGTCGACGTGCTCAAGGTAACCACAGCAAATGCTAACACACACCGCGACAGCGCAGTAACCCGCTTCTCACAGACGACGCTGGCCTTGGACGTCGTTGCGTACAGAAACATCGCGCCGGGCGAGGAACTGAGCATAAGTTGTTCGTGACCAACTCCCGACGACGTCTTCTTCATTCCTCCACACACACACACACACACACACACACACACACACGCTCACCAGGCAGCCTGCTAACTCACCTTGGCCGTCCAGACTCGCCCCTCAACATGCTCTCCCACGACCGCCAGCGCGCCCTGCAGGAATGGGGCTTCAACTGCACCTGCGCGCTCTGCAGCTCGCCCGCCCCGGCCCTCGCCGCGTCCGACGCCCGGCGCGGCCGCGTGCAGCAGATACTCGCGCTGCTCGAGCAGCCGCTGTACCGGTCGTCGGCGACGCTCGTGGCGGACGCGGCGGCGGAGATGGAGCAGATCATCGGCGACGAGGGGCTCGAGGCGCAGAGGGGCGACTTTTACGGCATTGTTGCGCGCGTCTTCGCGGCGGCTGGGGACAAGGCCAAGGGCGGCGAGTATGCGGCGCGGGCGGTGGAGCAGCTCGCGCACTTTGCGGGCTTTGACGACGAGAGGACGACGAGCGCGAGGGGCCTGTTGGGGGAGTTGGGCAAGACGGGGAGGAGGATGGGGTAGATGGACGGATGGGATGGATGGGTATGGGTTCATGGGCAGCTGGACCGTTTCTCTCGTGTTATAGTATGGTGTTGGGCACATGTCAAGGGTTGTGTGTGGGTGGGTGTACGTAGGAGAGGTATACGACCACAGTAAGGAAGCACGTGAGAGGTAAGGGGGTTCCGTCAGTCTCGGGGTAAAGCACGTCTGTGTCTCTGTCTTGTGTGTGTGTGTCTGTCTGTCCGTCTCTTCGTGCTCGTCTTTGCTCGTCGTCGTGGCCTGACCTGCGGACCATGTCGCCTTCGGGGTAAAGCATGTCCGGAGGAACCTGGCCTGGGAGGGGTTCTCGTTCCCGTTTTGGGACTTTGTCTGCTGTCCTGTTGGTCAGACAGGACGGACTCTGGACGGGTCGGGAGTAGTCATGACTTGGAGACGGAGAATCCGAGGACGGGGGTGTGTGTGTGTTTGTGTGTTTGCCAGTCTCTCTGTCTTATTTTTCCGAGCTTGGTTGGCGAGCTGGCACGGCTATACGGCACCGGCACGAAGCCGAGATGGTGCAACCGGACGGTCGATTAGGTTGCGGGAAGGGTGCTCCCGTCTGCGAGTGATCCTTTGGTGCCACGGACGTGCTGCTGTTCTCGACAGACTTACGTAGTAGCATGGTCGTGATGTGCGAGTCTGAGGGTTGGGGGAGTTGAGGCTCTGAATGGAGCCCACTTGACAAGGTGCCAAGTATCTTGGAGGGCTTGGACGAGGACGCCAAGAGTCGCTTGGCAATCTTTGTTCAACGTCGTCGAGTTGCTACAGCTGATTCGTGACATGTTTGATGAAGAGGAAGAAGAAGAAGCAGTAGTAACGTGGACTATTCTCTCGGTTACTGCCACTGTTGTTTCGTTTGGGGTAAGTAAGTGGTACAATGTCTCGAGTGAGTGAATGGTGTTGAGTCTTGACAAAGATGCACGAACAAAGCCATCGACTCTCTCGACCTCGACACAGCGTCTACCACACAACTCCTGAGTCAACACGACAGCAAGCAAACACAATGCCATTGTCACAGACACTGAACCGTCGAGCTTCTCGATATTTAATGAGCCATCATTAACGTCGGTGACTCCTCTCTCGATCCAAATCACAACAACACATCAGCACATCACACCAAGTCACCAACGAACATCACCAACACACACACACACACACACACACACCAGAATCTCGATACGTAGATAGTATATCACACTCACCAACCACCACGCAACAACACCCCAGGCAAGTCATCTCCACAAACCCCCCCCCAAAGAAGTGATCATGTGCAACCAGTGGATCGCCGCCGCATCCTGCACGCGCGCCGTCAACAACGAGCCCCGCCCAGGGTGCAAGGGCACGCACGTCGTCGTGGTGCGCCGCGCCGTGTGCGAGCGGGCCAGGGAGAGGTGCATCTGCTTCTTCGGCTCGTGCGGGGAGCTGCTGACGCTCAGCGACGAGGGCCAGCACGCGACGGTGAGGGCGCCGTGCGAGGCGTGCGGCGTCGACGAGGACCCGGAGCAGATGCTGCTGCTGAGGATCTTTGACGACGCCTTTGCGAGGGAGTGGAACGCGGCCTTTGGCGACTTGCACTGGGACAAGTGCACGCTGGGCAAGTGGCGCGGACGCTGGGACGAGGACTGCTCCGAGGGGCGTGAGTAGGAGGAGTCGTGGGCATGGAGTATCGTGAGGTATGTATCAGAGCATGAGGTGTGTAACCTCGACTATGACTCGACGAGATGAGATGTGGGAGAGATGAGAGACGACGTAGACTTGCTGTTTGGGCTTGGGGTGGGTAGTGATTTTCAGTCTCTTGTCTCGTTTCGATGGAAATGAATCACAAGATTGAACAGAAACGTAACGCGTACCAAACGAAATGACCAACATGGCCGATCAGTCGGACCTCACTTGAAGGGTGCGCTCCGACGCCGGTGATGTTTTGTCAGAGTGACGAGCCATCATTACACGCCTTACTCGGTACATGGAGACGAGTAACGCCTGTGACCAACTCCCATTGATGAAAAAGTCTTGGACATCGTATGAGGACCCATGTTACAGCAGTCTTGATTCTCCGCAAGACGTAGAATTTTCGCCTCGTCTGGATACCTGTACATACATAGTAGTAGGCTGTAGCGGTAACTGGGTATCCCCAGCCCAGAAGCGACGGAGCGTTGCATCCATACGCCTAGGAGGGGGCCGTGTGACGAGTGGATTCTCCTACTCTCCTCTGGATATTAATGAGCGCAGAAATGGGCTGGGCTGGTATGGGTACGCGAGAGAGAGGGAGAGAGGAAGCCCGAGGCACGATCACGTTCACGTCTGTCTCGCGAGACGTCGGGCCATGGATCTGGTTTGAGCGCTTAGATATTCCCCCCCAGTTTTCCTTCCCCATGAGCTCCATTAAAGGAAGCTTTTCCGGGTGGAACTTTGGGGGTTTAGTCTGCTTGGCGAACACAAGGACAAGGACGAAGAGCAAAGACAAGACACGAGACGAGGATGGGGAGAGGGAGAGGGGACCTGGGGGAGGCGCAAGAAGAAGTGGGAAAGGGAACCATCGCCAAAGTCTTGGCCTCGTGGTGAGCCCTCACGAGTCACCGACGAGCCACTGCGCCCAATGTCGAAGTGCTGGTTGGCCGAGAGGGCATGTAAGCTTAAACAAACTTGACCAGACAAAGTGCCCTCTCTACATAGCATCGTAGTACATACTAATTATGTAGTAGTTGGCCCATGCAACAGTGAACCAGGGATGGGCTGGGAGCTAGCTGCCGGAATGACTCGATTTTTGCAGATGATCACATACTACTACGTAGCGAATACTTCCGCGGGCGAGGTCTCTACCGCTCCCTCTCACGGAGGTTGGCCGAGCGGCAGTTCCATGCGCAGAGGAACCCCGTCGACTCACTCGGTGGCCTTGTGTCCGTACACGATGTTCCAAAGCGGTTCCGCTCTGGTCCACCGGCCGGCGGCGAGCTGCGAGTGGCGGTGTCTCTTCCTGTGAGAACCAGTGAGAACCAACCTGTGAGAGGGACGAGACGACACGATGTGGCCCCAGTTGTGTCAGAGGACTGGCTTGCGTCTGCAGACCATCCTGTACACTAATTACCGTACTACGTGCGTACAAGTAGAACTCCATGTAACCCCTGTCCGGTCCAGGGCCGAGATGGGGCTCTTACGAGCTCACTTCTGGTCTCTCTTGCTTCGCCTCTGACCTTGGGCTCTTTGGTCAGCAAGAGAGAAGAGCTGGACACCGACTGTTGCTGACGAGTCAGAGACGTGCCATTTTCCGTGGATTTTTTTTTTTTTTTTTGGATTTGTTTTGGAGACTCTCAGAGAATCGTGAGATGTGGACAGGGAAGCGGTTGTCGGTGCCGTCCATCCACCACCCAAAATCCAAGCCTTTTGAACCCCTGCCGCCACGCCGACTTGGCTCGCGCACTTGGCAAAAGCGTGGCCATTAGTGTGGTACACTCCGCGTCTAGAACAGGTCCCGAGGGAAGGGAACTCCAACATCACGTCACTTGGCACTACGTACGTACAGAGTCTTACCGCGACAGCACCAGTCAGTCAGTCGGCTCTGTATCTTTACGTAGTATTGTTGTTATTTTCCATCTTGGTTTCCCCCAACGAAATCTGCTCCAAACTTCTCCGAATCTCCTCCGAACGCCGGTGAGCTACTGATGCGCCTCTGTTTTCAGTCGGCCCAGCTGACGGCATGGGGGAAGTCTGGTCTGGCTGTCTGTTGTATCTGCGGTGGCTGAGTTTAACCCGCGATTTTGTCTTCTGGTGCGTCACACCCTCCGGGAACTTGCGGGATGGCTGGCCATGGATACCATCCCAAGGTGCCAGTTCCGGAGTCCAAATGTGAAGTACGAGTGCGTCGTCGGCCTTGTTGTAATAATGCCAGACGGCGCGCGGGGTGATCACCGACGCTAGGCACTCCCTTCACCCCAGAGTACAAGTTGGCAACGGTCATCTGAAGTCTCGTCGGATCAACATTTGCTACTTGCAGTAATTACTGTCTAGACCAACATCCTGGTTTGCTCCCCCGAGGCCAGTCTGGGGATGTTTAGACTTTGTATCAGAGCGTTTTCCGTCGACTCGTTTTCCGTCACGCTCAAATTGCATCCGATGGAGGCGGATTCTGACTTTCTGATGCCCTGCGTGGCTTCACCTCGTACGCTCTCGTCGTCCATCTATACCTGTACACATCTACCATGTACGCAGACGGACCACCGCCAACGACAGACATCGACACACACACGTACTCTTGTGGGTATATGCAGCGAGACTACATTGTACAGCATACGCACACTCATACCCGTACAAGTACGGATAGTCCCTCAACAAACACCGAGAGACTCGCCGGCCGGTATCCGGCCACCCACCCACCTCGAACAGGGTAGCCGATTACAAGCACATACCACCGGCAAGACGACGCCCTCGCCACGATCTCGACCTAAACACCCCCTTGTCTTCCCTTGTCTTGTTCGTCTTCCCCAACTACCCCAATCCCGCCGGCGCGCGGTGACCCGGCCGGAAGTGGTCAAGCTCCCACCATCATCATCACCACCACCACCACCACCACCACCACCCACTTCACGCACCATAAACCGTGGACCGTGACCGTGGACCGTGTACCATGGACCATGGACCAAGGATCATGGCCGTCGCCTTTCGTTCCCTCTCCCCACGCGACTCCATGTCCATCTCCATTCCCGTCCCCTCCATCTCGAGGTCGATCCCTGTCTAGTCTCGTAGTTCCGTAACAGAGAACCCATCGCCTTCGTCGACTCCCCCCTCGTAAATTTTTCACCATGGTGGAACGGAACTTGAGCGATTGGCCCGTCCACGCACCTTTCCCCCGGTACCCAACGACCTTGACCAGGACCCTTGGCTCCAGCCTCCATCCCACGGGGTAGCATTGAACCTTTTTGCTTGTCAATCTCTCTGGAAGCGGGGAATACCAGTCGAACGTCGCGCGCCGGGCGTGTGGACGCGCAGCAGAGGACTCGCTCCGCATACCTTACGCAGTCTCCGGCCAAGTGGTTTGGTTTGTATTTGTGATCTGGGTTATTCATGTTAGCCAGCTCTTGTTCCCCATACCCTTCTTCTTCTTCTCCCCAGATTGGGGTATTAAATACCTTCCGCCTTCTCGTCTCTGCTCGACGTCCTCGTTCTTCAACCGTCGTGTTCATACCACAAACCTCTCCCCCTCCCCTCTCTTCCCATTCTTCCTTCTTCCAACAGCACAGCGCGCGCAAAACTCTTCCGTGCCGTGTGAGCAAGCAAGCAGAGAAACAGAGCCACAGGAAACAGGACACAGCCGACAACATGGCTGGCGGTGTCAAGAAACCCATCAACGTCTTCAAGCTCGGAGAGCTGGGCGAGCCCAAGGGCGTCTTCAACTGGCGGCTATGGTTCGCCGTCGTCTCCTTCGGCCTCATGGGCGCCGCCCGCGGTGTCGACGAGGGTCTCATCTCGGGTGCCTTTGGCTCCAAGGACTTCCAACGCTTCATCCACTACGAGCAGTACAGCGAGGTCGAGCAGACCAATATCAAGGCCAACGTCTCCGCCATGGTCCAGCTCGGCTCCGTCGCCGGCGCTCTCTTGTAAGTCCCCATCGTCTTGCCTTTCCACGCGTCTGCGTTGGCGCCTGGCCATGGCCTTCATCGTGCTGACTACCGTTTGTTCTTTCAGTGCTTTCGTCATCTGTGACAAGATTGGTCGTATCTGGGCCACCCGTCAGCTCTGCGTCGTCTGGATCATCGGTATCGCCATCTTCATGGCCAACAACGGCCACCTCGGCGCCGTCTATGCTGGACGCTTCATCGCCGGTCTGGGTGTCGGTCAGACTCCCGTCGTCGGACCCGTTTACCTCGCCGAGATTGCCCCGGCCTCGGTCCGTGGTCTCTGCACTTGTGTCTTTACTGGTTTCGTCTACCTCGGTATGTCTTTTGTCTTGTTGTTGCTGTCTCCTCCATCCCCAGATAATCCACTCCCCCAGAAAAGAAGAATGTCACAGACTCGTGTAGCTGACTCGCTCCTATCAAGGCATCGTCTTGGCGTACTTTACAAACTACGGCTGCCAGATTCACCTCGGAGACAACACCCACAACCGCTGGCTCGTGCCCACGTCCCTGCACATCATGTTCGCCGGCATCATCTTCATCTTGACCTTCTTCCAGTTCGAGTCGCCTCGCTTCCTGGTCAAGCAGGGCAAGATCGAGCAGGCCACCGAGACCATGGCGCACCTCCGCCACCTCCCCGTCGACCACGAGTACGTCACGCGCGAAATCTACTCCATCCAGGCCGCCCACCACGAGGAGCTCGAGGCCAGCCAGGGCACCACCTGGTTCGGCAAGGTCAAGGAGCTCTTCCTCGTCCCCAGCAACCTGTACCGCCTCTACCTCAGCACCATGGTGCAGTTCATGTCCCAGTGGTCCGGCGCCGGCTCCATCACCCTCTACGCCCCGGACCTCTTCAAGATCCTCGGCATCACCGGCCAGAACGAGTCGCTGCTCATCACCGCCGTCTTCGGCGTCGTCAAGCTCACCGCCGCCATCCTCTGCGCCCTCTTCCTCGTCGACGTCATCGGCCGCAAGCGCGCCCTGCTCACCGGAATCTCCCTGCAGGCCATCGCCATGATCTACGTCGCCGGCTTCCTCACCCACGTGCCCCTCCTCGGCGTCGACGAGTCCTTCCGCCTGCCCGACCACCTCGTCGGCGTCAGCAAGGGCGCCATCGGCATGATCTACGTCTCGGGGTTCGGCTGGGCCCTCGGCTGGAACTCCATGCAGTACCTCCTCACCGCCGAGCTCTTCCCCCTGCGCGTGCGCGCCCTCGCCACCTCGTGGGCCATGACGCTGCACTTCGCCAACCAGTACGGCAACAGCCGCGCCGTGCCCAACATGCTCCTCGGCACCGACAAGGGCGGCATCTCCCCCATGGGCACCTTTTGGTCCTTTGCCGCCATCACCATTCTCGGCGGCGCCTGGGTGTGGTTCTTCGTCCCCGAGACGGCCGGCCGCTCCCTCGAGAGCATGGACCGCCTGTTCGAGCTGCCCTGGCACAGGATCGGTCTCCACGGGAACGCCGACGCCGAGGAGAGGGATATCGTCTACAACGAGAAGCAGGACGTTGCCGAGGGCGTCCAGGGTGCCACCGTGCACGCCGAGAAGCGCGAGGTTTGAAAAGGCCGGTTCTGTCTGGTTCGGTCTTGTTGTTGTTGTTGTTGTCGTCGTTTGTTCTTGTTGTAAACGTAGTACATGATCCTGGATGCGGGAAGGAAAAAGCATCTTCGCGCGTCTGATACCCCCCCTCTCGAGCACAAAACCTCGGAGCCGGAGATACAAAACGAGGGGTGTATAATGAATGCAATACACCCCTCGGGTAATGAAATTCAAAACATTGTTAAACAAACCACATCGGTATCCGCCTCATCGTCTGTGTGTATCAAGGTATCGGCGGCCGCGTCCTCGCTCTGGATTCATCCATCCCGTGTGGCTGTCATTTTTCGTCTCGTCCTTGTTCGGGTGAAGGCAACACACACACGCACAAGTCGGATCAGCCTTGCCGTCCGGGTCTGCTCGATGGCTGCATCCAAGCGTCTGTGTCGTCTGGGGGTGCTGGCTGCGTACGCGTGAAGAGTGTTTCCGTCGCCGTGGGTTTTCCGTGTGTTCTTGTACTGTTCTGCTTCGTGGAGATGGGCGAAAAGTCGACTCGGGACATGTCGGAGGACATCGGAAGAGCGAGGACGGCGCGAGTCCGCAGTCGACGTGGTTCGGCCAACCTCCGTGAGGAAGCATCTAATTACCATGTACGCTCGCGTCGACCGCTCCGCTGGACGGAGAGAGAGAGCCCCCGTCTGCACCTTGCCATCCCTGCTCTACGAGTTCTGGACGTTCAGACGTTCAGACGAAAAGAAAAAAGGAAAAGTTTTTTGGATATGGGGTGAGTTTGGATAAACATTTGATCGGAATCGGCAACTTTCGGAAGAAGCGGAGGAGGGCCGATGGGTCGACTTTCTGGAGGAATGTTCAGCAGGCTTTGGGTTCTGGGAGAGAGAGATGTGACGATGGCACTGTAGAGAGCCCGATGCTTATGATTGGTTCTGATACCTATTCAAGCCCGAGGCCAAGGTGCGCGAGTGACGCTTTCGGTCAGCCTCAGGTCTACGGAGTAGACCAACTGGCACCATCCCATGCCCTTTACTACATGCTCCCACGAGACTCACAAAGTAAGCAGGTTTGGCTGTGCAAGGCCTCCATCTAACCTCAGCTGGCAAGATGAGCGACAAGCTGGCTGGTACCTCTTGACACTGTCAGGAGGTCAGCCAATGTTCTGTTCATCGTGTCTCAGCCAGCTACTACTACTACATACAGTCAGCAATGTCACAGTAACCCTACGTGCTTGTGAGCGTTTGGCCTCGGGGAAACATCATCTTCTTCATGCCTCTACAGAGCCGCACTCAACTTCCATAGGGCTTGGCCTGTCTACTACACACGTTCAGCTCGGCAAGTGCTTTGTTCTTGTTCAACGCCCCAAGCTGATGGATACCTGTTCTGGCCTCCACCGCAATGTCATGTCTCAGCCACAACATGCCACCTACAGCGTCCCAGTGCAACATTCAACGGTGACTGAGTCTTCTTCTCCTTGTAGCAATCGCCGAGCCCGATCTGGCATGTGTATCCAGGCGGGGCTGAAACCCTGTTGAAGCTCTCCAGGACTCGAATGCGGCGTAAGAGGCCACCACAGCCTGCCACTCGGCGAAGATCGTGGCGTGGGCGTGAGAGACATTCAAGATGGCCGTTTCCGTCAGAGACGCCTTCGACCCCTCATATCAACATGCAGAGAAGCTCTTTCCCAGTTGCGCGGGCGGTCCGCGGTCCTGTCATGCTTGCCTTGTGTAACCATCCTCAGTCCGATCCGATCACGCACCGCGCCATGAAGATCTGGCTCTCCATCTTGGTGTGTTCCGCCTCGCTGCGACTGGCACTGGCTGCTTCATTCACGGAGGCACTGGCTTCCGCTCCGCCATGCGCCGTAAGTCGAGAATTACTTCAGTCCCTGGCGCCGAACACTCCAGAGTGGCAGAGGTGAGTGAATGCTGACGGCCACTGTTCCACCCAGATTTCGTGTGCTCTCGAAACGCTTCCGCAGACGACATGCTCGCTCGGTAACGAAACATGCCTATGCCACGACAAGACCTTCATGGAGCTCGTCGGGGGATGCACGTTCAAAGAATGCTCGGTCAAGGACGCTCTCGGTTCGTTTCTCCCGTCAAAGTCATCAACCACACGCAGGGACCGGGCGTGTTTTCATCCAGGATTTGTCGTTGACTCTGAGCAGGAATTGCAAACTTGACGTGGGCGGCATGCGACTTCCCCGTGACGGATCGAACCCAAACGACGCAATACGCCCTGGGCTTCTTGTTCGCGCTGGCGCTCGTCTTCATAGGCATGCGCGTGCTCAGCAGAGCTCTCACCCCTTCGCTGTGGGGAGCGGAGGATACGACGATAACTCTGGCATTTGTATGTTCGTGGACTGGCAAGTTGCGACGGGTGATTGCCTTGGACTGACGAACGTCTGGGCCAAAAGTTCTTCCTTATCGCCGAGACCTGCTTGAGCTATCTGTGTAAGTCCACGCGAAGATGTTCTGGAAAAGACTGGCAAACTGACGAACCGCAAGTGGTGGATGTTGGGGTCGGAAGGGATATCTGGACATTGCAACCCGATTCCCTCACCGATTTCTTCAAGGTACGTTTCGAAAATGGTTGCGAGCCTCCGTGTCGTGACATTTGAGTGCATCGCGGACCATCCCGCCTTTGAGCCTTTGCTGACGACCAGACAGTTTCTTTTCATCACTCAAATCCTATACATGATCGTCATGGCTCTCATCAAGTCCTCCATTCTCTTTTTCTACCTGCGCATCTTCACCGTCGGACGAATCCAGATAGTCATCTGGTGGACCCAAGCCTTCAACATTCTCCTCGGGACCGCCTACGTTCTGGCCAGTCTCTTCCAGTGCCAGCCGATTCATGCTTACTGGACCGCGTGGGACGGTGAGCATCCGGGCAAGTGTTCCGATCTCAGAGCCGTTGTTCTCAGCCACATCGCCGTCAATATCGGCTTAGACGTATGGATGCTCGTGCTGCCCCTTACTCAACTAGTCGGGCTTCGACTTGAGGTGAGAAAGAAGATTGGCGTCATCGCCATGTTCAGCTGTGGTATATTGTAAGCTGGCAACGAGATAAGAAACTCCCGCTCCAACTGACACACACACCAAGTCTTACCATCGTAAGCGCCATCCGAATTTGGAGTTTCCTGGTCCAGTCAATGAACATCACAGGTTGGTCTTCCACCCTCGGCTCTACCCTCCAAGACTGCAATTGCTCACTGTATTAGTGGCGTCTACGTGGGGATTGATATGGTCCTATGTTGAACTTTGCATCGGAATCGCTGTGGCGTGCATGCCGGCTGCTTGGCAGGCCTCCAGAAAGCTGTTCCTCAAAATGATCGGTTCGACTTGCAAGCTGCTGCCCAGGACCAGCAGATATGATCGGTCGAGCAACACCCGTGAGCTTCGGCTAGTCACGCCGAATCAGGGCCCCTCTGAGCTGGAAGCGTCACTGTCAAACGAACCTCAATCCGCTCTCAGCAACCCGCTGAAACCATACACACCGAGAAGTGCAGCCTTCTCATTTGATGAGTATCATTAATAACATCGGCAGGATACGGTTGATGGAGGGGGCTTTGGGACGTACCTACGGGAAGAGCAGGGGTTACGAAGGTGGAACTTTGCAAAGGTCACTCGATTGTTGGAGAGTTTCTGCAACGAGGCTCCTTTGGGGGCGTCTGGGCGTCTTGGGGTAAATCTGAACAGAACGCATTAGCGTGTGTGAATAGAAAATCCAGGCAAATTATCTATAGTAGATCCCCTACTTAGTACAATATCACGACAGGCCATCATGCCTCGAGAAGGGACCTTGAGGAGCAAGCAATAAAGAAGCCATCCATCTCAATCAACATTTCCTGTCGTAATCCCCACAGCCAGCGCAAGGTCTCGAGTCAATATGCTCGTCGTAACTTAATAGCTGACCACGTCGGAAATAAAGTCCCGACATGACATTCCCCGCGTTTCTTCCCAAATCAGCAACTACTTTGTTAGATTTTTGCTCGTTTCAACCAGTCATCGACTGGAGGCCGAGCACCCGAAATCCCAAAACGATGACTTGGGTAGTCGACAGTAGTGCTTCCAGGGCAAACCTTCAACACCAACGAAACACAGAAACACAGCTAAATGACTGACACACTGCATTATCCGTCGAGCCATCTGGTTCAAATCAACAACGAAGGACATGATGGAAAAGCAGGCAAAGAGAGTTTCCGTAGCGCGCCTGTTTTCGACCCGACTTCGTCTCATCCAAACTCACGGTGACCAGACTCTCATGGTGGAAACTCTGAGCGAACGAACATGAACAGAGTTGCGAGCGGCATAATGTCGCAAGGTCTTTCCGTCTGATGTTCTAGACAGGGTTGTCTACGTTTCGGGACAAACTGCCTGATGACTGCTTCGTCGCGCCTGGAGATCCCTCCGAGCAGTGCTCCGCATCTAGACCCACTTTTACTTCACGTTCGGATCCGACCCCGTTCCGTGTCCGGCAAAATTGCCGGACAGGGCTCAGCCCCGACAGATGCCACGAAATGATCCACCAGATGGTAGGATTTTGCTTCTAATAACAAGAGAGTATAACCGGCTCTTCAGACAAGGCCAAATATATCTACCGGCAAGGGATCAGGCTCAAAATAGGAAGAAGCAAAACTGGTGATGCCAGCCAACGCAGGCTACAGATTGGCAAAAGGATGGGGCCCTAACCAGGATTCGAACCTGGGACCTCTCCCAAGCGAGTCGGAGAACCCTAAGGGAGAATCATACCGCTAGACCATCAGGGCTGGCGTTATCAGTATGCTGATTTGATGGCCACCATTCTGCGGAGAGGCTCTATGTTCTATGCGCTCACTCCGCGACTAGTCGACGCCCGAAACCTAACGAACACATTGATCTATTACTCAACCTTTCTTATCCATACAAATTCTACGTTGAGTCTTTCTTTACAGTAGTTGTGTGTAATATTACTACAGATTCTAAGTATTGTTCAATTCGGATACGTTTATCGCAAGTCGTCATGTAAACTGGATATAACATCTAGTAACCAATACATTCATTCTATCTCTGGCCAATATATTCAATCTTTTTCACTATAACCTTTCATGCATTTCTTGTTGTAAAGGAGCCCCTTGCACATGGCTGGAGGAGAAATTTGATAATAATAGTGACACATTCTAAGTCGTATCGTCTCCTCAACATTCGCTCTCCCTCGTCTGGGGAAAGTTGTGCTTATGACCCAAGTAATTGCTCTCTCATCTTCCTTGGACAATGTGCCTGAGCATTTGTCAACTGTTCTGGAGACTAGGAGCTTACTACGGATAAGGGTCATGAGGGGAGAACCTGGCGTCATGTCCACTGGATTCTTTCCTCCGAGCATTTGTTTACCAGGAAACAGAATCACAAAGCTGTAGGTCCTGGAACAACATCAGTCGAAACAGTTCACTTGATTACTGGTCATGTTGTAGTGGTGTCAAAACCTGCCAGTAATACCCCATCTCATATAACCACAGCAGGCAATTTAACACGACTATTTGTCCGAGCTAGTCAGGTTAACGACGATAGTCATTTAGACCTTCCAGTTGATCACGAGTGTGCGATTGGCACGCTTCTGTTGGGTCGAATATTGTATCGATGCAAAGACGGAGGAAAAACAAGACTGACTCAAACTCTCAACTCGACTCAAGATACGCCCTAGCGAATATATTGGCAACTCCGACTTGATCATTACGAGCCAAGCTTTTGTCGCCGATTCAATGGCAATGTTGCTTGTCCACTCAGCACGTCAACGTAAAACCGTGATATTCGTGACAAGGGCTTCGTTTGGTGTGCTTGTTCGGAAGTAAAGTCACCTTGGACGTGCCATGGGGAGGGCTCAAGATGGAGATCTTCGAGATGAGGGCACGAATCCGGGGTTTGACGTGAGAAGAGTGTATATGCGATCGTCGTAACTGAGCCGAGACCTCGCAACCTGGAAGGCTATTCCGACAGCATCACTGCAACTTCAATGACCCGCCAGGCAATTGCGAGCCGCTTCTTTGATTTACTCTTTCAACTGGCAGGTGGATGAGCAGGTGGGTGGTAACTCATCGTGCGAATATCAAGCTCTTTGTTTGCAAGGGGTGACGTGTGTGAGTTTCAAGGCGATGTCGCGGGTGCTTAGGCACCTCGGGATACAAATAAAGATCGACAAGGAGCTTCCCAAATACGGTTGAAGGTCGCCAGCATGATTTCATGAAGTCAATCTTCTCGCAGTGGAGCATTGCTTTCTTCAAGACCCCAACGTCGAATTTCTGGGTTTCATGTGTCTCCCGAGAATGACCAGCGAGCGCAACTTTACTTTTGGATGGAGAAGCGATGCTTGAGATTGATGATGATTGGTTCGCCATACCTTTCGGCGTAATTGTTCGCAAATCATTGTCATCGTGGAGTCCGAATCTCTCGTCAGTACACATGTCTTCTCTCTTCCGTCAAGTAGGCATCTGTGTCAAGATATGTGTATACTCAACATTCACCACTTCCGAATTGTTCAAACAAGGGCCCGAGAGATGCGGCTTTTCTTCCCACCTGCCTTGATAGCCTCTGAATGTGACAGTGTTTACAAACAGCCGATGTGATGGTACATAGCTTACACCGGGGATGGCACCGGCTTTCACCGAGAACGGTCAACCTCTCCTACTGGAATGGTTCGGGACCGAGAACAAAACGGGCAATACTCGCGAGCGGTTCGCACCGAACGAATTGTCAACATCGCGGTTGATTCACAAGATGAGCGGTCAGTGACCTCCCAGCCTACCTGGGGATTCGGCAGCGGTGTAGACAAATTGTCGAGGTCCAGCCCAGCCCAGCCGAGGCCTTTCGCCACTATCTGCACGCTTCCTGTCGGCACTTTATCAAGTCAGCTCCTCAACAGCAGGCGGAGAGCCGGCTTGTGTCCGAGAAGCTAGCGGTCGGCAGGTCGATACGGAGTGCATGAAACGTCGTCAAGCTTCCTAATTCTTAGCAGTCTCCATAGAGGCGAGAAAGCCATCTTCGCTCATCCCACAGCTGCCGAATACTCAGCTCCTCCGGGATCACCAGTCTACTAAAATCCCAGCACAAGGTCTCGGGGCGAATGTCATTCGCCTTCGTCTAGAGCGACAAGCCGGCCAGCTCCGGAGCGACAGGTCTCCCTACTGACTTAGCTTCTAGGCATTCTGTAGAGAGCCAGTAAAGAGATACGATACACATTGGCGAATGGGGACACCTCATACAACCCTTGTTTAGGGTAGTCATGCGTCGGGAATAAAGAACCGTTTGGAGGACGAGGACGAGGGGGGAGTCCGGGTACCACGCCCACTTTTGATGCTAGGCTGTGTTGCTAGTTACGATGTGGCCATCTCTAGCCCATGGAGATGTATCTGAGCTGCGACAATTGGGATGGGGCTTGGCAGAGGACCTTTTCTCAGAATGATTGCCTGATAGACCACTCTGTAACATGTCGGTGGTTGCGGTCAGTTACCGAGGAAGAAAGAGGGGCGAGAGCGAGCTGGAGCGCTTCTTCCTGAACGCCAGGCGCATCGAAACATTGTTGGTGAGCTTCCTTGGCCTGCGGTGCAGACAGCCGCCGGCGATGATTGTCTAGGGTTGACCATTTCAAGCTGTACGTAGTACAGGAGCTTCCCGAAGGACGTTGGCCGGGGTGGGGGTCAATATTCCTGCGACAAGGAGCCATTCGAGAGGCGAGGTTGCCCTCGGCGGAAGACATCTCCGCTTCCGCAGACGCTGCTTAGGTGCTCCCCTCCAACGAGAGTTGCTTTGCCCACCAATGGGCATACATGCCGCTGACATGAACCCCTCGCAATCAAAGCTCTGCAAGATAGCACCGGACCGGGGTAAGTCGGATATCTCAAGAAACGGGACTCTGAACGTCTTTGGATCATGGCGGCACGCTTTTCTGCGAGTCTTGTTTGATGATACGAGATGAGCTCGAGATGATGAATCAGAGACTCTCAGGTACATCACACAACAGGGCAACGCTCACGTTCATCTGATATCGAGAGACTCTGACTCTGGATCCCGCGAGTTCTTGTCGAAGTATTGCCAGAAACGGCGACTCAGATGATCTGATGTAATCGCCCATCCGAAAGCGAGGTAGCAGTAGAGACGAGAACAGACGCAATCGTCGGCCCAACATCCCAAACAAGGGCAGTTCTTACGATGCATTCGTTACTTGAAAAGCGCTGGGAGCGCAAGGGACGAGCCCACACACCGCATTCTTATCGAGGCCAGCACCCCAGGCTCTCGAGATCGGGTCACCTGCATGCATGTAAGGTACCCAAGGTAGCAACGTAGGGGCGGTTACCGCTGCTTCGCAATGAAAATCAGGGGCTTGCACCCGAGAAGGAAAATAGAGCGCAGATACGGAGTAGATTAATCAATATGAAAAGCGCGATGGGGTAGGTTATTCTTTTACAAAGAAGTGCACTTTGCGATGGAGAGAAGGAAACAAAGCTATGCTGCTTTCTGTCTGGTGCGGTTATTCGAAGCAGTCTCCAGCATCTACCAGGGAGAGATACATAGTAGAGATTGCTTCACTATGACGAGCGGGGATTTAGGAGAGGGTTTCAACCGGGGAAAAAAACCACTCAAGGATCAACGGGGCGGGTGATAGAAAGTTACTGCTCGCAAGCTCGACGGCCCGTACGATGATCTCAATGATCGGCCCCCAAAGTTCCTCGCTCAGTATTGATGAGCTGGCGGGCAGCAAGGCGGGAAAGAGAAAAACACGTTCCTGGGTCAACAAAACGGCGACAATACTTGGCATTGAGGTTGGATGTTGGAACCCGGTTTAAGGCGCAGTGCAATCTCGGGGTGGATTATCTGAAAAGAAGATTACCCACGAGGTGGAGATGTTTTCTTCTGCCTTTGTTTTTTTTTCCATCTGGCCAGACTCTGGCCGGGCGAAGACAGACACCCCCCGTTCAGACAGTCCCAGTCGAAGTCGGCGTCCGGCCCCTTTCTTGAACCCGAACGCGGTTCCTACGAGAGGCCTCTCGGAGGATCCGGTCGAACGGCCGATGAATCTCGAACTCGGCCGGTCCGGAGGTGGTTGAACTTGGGAAGAAAAGAGACCATGGCAACAGAACACATACAGAAAGGAATACAATAAACAAATCAAGAAGTGGTTCATCATGTTGTTCGATGGACGACGCGCTCGGTCTCGTACTGCGAAGAAGAGAAAAAAAGTCCGCAGATCTCCCTCAGTTCCCATAGTATGGATACACCACAAGATATCTTGGCACTCGTTTGGCCCATTCTTGGCATCATCTCCTTTTTAAAAAGCCTTGGCATCACGTTTCTGGAGGAATGCCGTGGGAACTCACACAGACTTGACGGTGGCATGGCATTGGTGGCAAGGTGGAACAGCAACCATCATGGGTAACGAAGGGCCAAGGAGAGCCACCCCTTGCCAACGTGCCGGGTTCAAGGTGCTGTGATGGTGGTCCCATGACAGAACACCCCCGATGATTGAGTGAAAATCGGTCGAGAGAACCACATCCGATCTCCGCTTCATGGGCTGGACCGGTTCCCGATGGTTGGTCGGCAAGAGGCGAGAAGCGCGCACACACCCGCCAAAGCGGGTGATGCGAACGGAGACGACGGAGTTTTTGCTCTGCTTCTTCCCAATCGAATGCAGTGAGAGCTGGGTTGTGGCCCCCGACAACAGACGGGGGGTAGCATCGAAAGGAGACGAATTGGAAGGTCGTGGGATGATGACGAGAGGGAGGCCGTGCTGTCGCACCAATGCTGCTGTTTCTGTTCGTCGTTGGCACGGTTGCATTTCTCGGCGACAATCCCAGACGGGACGAGTTGGTGATATATTGCAGACATGGAGCTGGGGAACTGACTAGACAGTATTATGTAGACTCGGACTCGGAAATTGTGGCGCGCATTGAGACCCGGCGGGGGCCACAGGAAGCCAGCCCGGCCGAAGCCCAATCATTTTGCAAGTTATCGTCTCTTCTTTCGATCCACCGCGGACTTGGCTCTGGATTTCGAAGAGTGGGTGGTGGCATGTTGGACTCGAATCAGACCAAGACGGCTTTGTCTCGGTACACGACACGGTCCCTTGCTTCGCCCAAAGTCCACCAGCAGTGGCAGAACTGAGATCACTACTCCGTACTACGTACGAGTATTCTTCTACATAGTATGTACGGACACCAACTACGTGCTGAGGGCCTCGTCGTATACACCCAGACCCAAGGTACTCGGGATCAGCGATACCCCGGACAAGCGTTTAAGGTCAACAGGCGCCAGCAGGGGCCAGGGCCGGAGCTGGAAAGGCGAGCCAGTGCGGTCAAGATTACGGGTGGCAACCTGCGCCGTTCACAATGTGGCCAGTGGGCGCGGGAAATTCATTTCATGTTATTGTATCTGTTTGTGTGGACAGGTCACGATCGAGCATAATTCAGGTTTTATAGTGGCCAGGAGGTTCGCTCACAATCCCCAGTCCCTGGTCCCAGCAAAAGCAATACGATTACACAGTATTACTATGTAGATGGCTCGGTCGAGTCCCACATCAGCCGAAAGTCTGTGATATGATGTGGTGATATGATGTGGAGTGTGTACGGATACTTGATGTGTCTTTGGCTAGTTGTTTGCTCGTCATCATCGCAGGCCTGTCACGTAAAGTTGGGCTTCACAAGGTCCAGAAGCTTCAGAAGGTTATTCGAGAAAAGCTCCAGCAACGCACATGGGAAAAAGACTTCCGGGTCAGGGGTCTTGAAATGCCTTGCTGTATGGAGTATCCGTACCGCAGAGTAGATAATAACGGAGCAGAGCAAACGAGATTCAAAGTGCTTCGGCACACGGGACACTGACAGGAGAAGCCCGCAGGCCGCAGGGGAAGAAAAAAAAAAGGAAAATAGCTATCGAGGAAAAAGGACTCGTCAAACTACCCCAGCATGCAGAATTACTCAGGACCGTGGCAACGGGTCTTGTCTAAATGGCAAAAGGTCGAAAGATGCCCCAGTTCATCTCCTTTCTGTCTAGTACCGAAACAAGGGCTATAGCGAATAGGAGCCTTTCCCGCGCGCTAGCGGATGCGACTCTACTCTATCAAGACCGAGCAAACATCAGAAACAAAGTCCGGATTCTGGCCGACGATGTTCTGCTCATTGTGAGTCGTGTTAGTGTATAGCGTTGTCGTCAGCCAAACATACTAACGGCAGCGGAACGTCAGCTCCCCCCCCCCCCCCCCCCCCCCCCCCCCCCCCCTCCTCCCCCCCCCCCCCCCATATACCCACCCC
>MASP02000082.1:0-60889 GCA_001693025.2 Colletotrichum lindemuthianum | reverse complement strand
CACGCGGTTTGCACAAAAAAGCGCACACTTTACATACAAGGAAGATCGATTTTGGTGGCGATGTTAGTGGCGCTGTCGTTATAGTGTGCGCTTTTTTGTGCAAACCGCGTGCCGTTGAAGTTTGACCGAGATCGACAGGCAGTGCTTCATCGTCTTGAACACCCTTTGATGCGACGTGGCGAACAATAGACCGAAGCTGTCGATCAGCGTCGAAGCGCCTCATCCGGTAACGCCGTTCGGGAAATACCCAACACTCGACAGGCCTGTCCGTGGAAGCAGGCACAACAGGAAACCTATCAGTCTTTCGCGGGTTTTCTTCGAAGCAATACGGATATTGCCTGGGGAGTGGCACCCTGGTCGAAAGATCGACGTCCTCCGGGACCGTCCCGGGGCAGGTGGAGGCTTTTACCCTTCCCTTTGTTCCGAATTGTTACCTTAGCACGCTTAATAGCCAGCGATCCCCCCACGCATCTAGAATCCCAGTGGATATCTCTTTGTTACTGTATGGATATAGCTCAACGAGTTCTTGAGGTTCACATCAGCTTCTGCACATACGGGACGCCTCGTTATCGAGCGTCTGTTGCACGTCTGCCAGCATCAAGTGATGCAGGCTGGCAGGTTACGCAGCAGTTGGGATGACAGTCCTCAACCTCGCGTGCATGCTGGTTAGGCGTCTGGCAACGCTGCATAACGCATGCATTAGCCCTTCCACACACGTAACATAATCAAGGCTTTCGAAGACTCTGTGGCTTACCGCCTGCATGCCAGCCAGCATGAACGCGCACCGTATGATATGGACAACACTCCGATTGTCTTCTTTGGACCACCGTCGATCGGTGTTTGAGACTAGGCCTGTACATCTTCATCCTCGTCTTGGCTTTGCTGTCGAAATGTCCGTCTCCTACGTGCAGCCTCCAACATTTCCGCTTAGTCGGCTCGAAGGATAGATGGTACACTCCTGCTTCAGTGGCAGTGCAGCTGTCTTTTCACAGCGAGGCATAGCATGAGTATGTCATCGTCGTCCAAGGCGGCCAGCATGGGCTACGTCCCGCGGTGAATCCGTCAAAGTGAAAGTATCACGTCCGATACTCCGTGTTGGTCTCTAGATGCCGTGCCACCCGAGACCTCATTCTCGCCGTCGCATCGCCTCGCAGCACAATCGTGATGGCGTCCCTGAACCAACCACTCGCTCAACGTAAAACCACACCGACCCAACCCCGTATCGGCGCCCTTTGCCGTCTCTCCCATCCACTCACAGCGTGCAGCTCTTTTCCCGTCGGCGAGATATTCTTGCATACAGACCCCTAACCCTCCCGACGCCACACAGACTACTATAGTAAGGCAGTATTCCAACACGTCAATGTGCACACGTTTCGCGTGCGGAAAGCCATCCAATCGAACGTCCTCCATGCACTTCTCTCGTGTAAATGGCTATCCGGACGTTGGATGTGGGTTTCAGTCGAGGTCAAACACGATAGCGTCAGGCTCGTTATCTCTGCCTCGATGTGTCCCGGCGTTTGGGCAATATTGCCATAAATAGAAAGATATCACCTGTCCGCCTGGTCATTGACTCGTGATGCAGTGTTGTTTGCATTGCATTTCTGCCGTGATGGACAGCGCACAAAGGGTCCCCCGTTCTGGGCATGCATTGCATTCGCCACAACCTGCAGTTCGAAATATCAGGTTTTTTTTTCCTGCTGACTTTCCTGCGTAGTGACACGTCCTGGCATCGAACGATCCGGACCCAGGACACCACCCATCACACCCCCCACCCCCTCTCAGGAGATTACCGTAATCTGGGTGCTTCGATGTTGGCAGCTACAACAGCAGCGGTACAGTGCTACGGCGCTGTTACATGGTTCGTATGCACGTCCGAGGCGCGCGAGGTTAAGCGACGCTCGCCCGGATTATGAGGGTGGCGGGAGGACGAGGGGATGATCTCCTGGTGCGGCGGCGGCTGCGGCAGACACGACACCTGATTCTCGAGCCGGCGGCACTTTTCGTGTCGGATTGTTCGAGAATCCTGGATGGTTTGGGGTATGTTTTTTGACGTGTTTGACGTTGGACTACGCCAGGAAAGCTCACGCAACCAAGCATGTCGACTTGTTGTATCAGTAGACGCCGGAGGAAAACAACATCGAGTCCCAACGGGCAAGCTCTCCAGCAATTTTTGTAGGTTGGGTACCTCGGAATAGGAGCAGTCGAGGTCGGGAACGGTTCGGCTCTCGTGCATCGGCTTTTGTGCTGGCTCAAGAAAAACAACTCCAAGCGCCGTCATCGCGCCTAAATATGTTGCCCCAGACTTTCCAATGACAGGAAGGATCAATACAGGTCACAGATGGCACGCGACTACATATCCAAGAAGTAATGAGTTTCGAAAGACAAACATGTCTATTAGAAAGCCTCATCGTTATGTTGATACGTTCCACTTAGAGTGAAGCGAAGAAGAATAAAACCAGTTGTGGCTCCGTCTGAGATGAACTTGTGTCCGATTTGCAGTCTTGGTCTAGTTTATAGCGACTCTCCAGCCTGAAGCTAAATGCAACAACGCAGTGGTTGACGTTGAAGCGTCCAGGCGACGCGATCCTTTAAGTCGAACGAAAAACCAAGAGATACTCGTGTGTATATGATGGTCTAGGTGGAGCAAGACGTCGTATCAATATTCAATCCGTATTCCTAGCCACATGCTTTTTCAGACTTGCCATGTCAGAAACCACTCAGATACTAACTTTTCTTTGGAAATTCTCCAGATCAAAAGACACACCAGTAAGTGTTTCTCAAGCCATATCAGAGACGGATGATACCAGTGAGAGCAAACCAGAGATTAAGACCCAACCTTCAGACTGAGATTTGCTAGTCTCGCACCGACACGGCATGAGAGACACAAAACGTGAGTACCATGGCAAGAGGGGAGTCACGGGAGACATGCGAGCCGAGGAGAAGATCAAAGATGGACCAGATAGAGGAGCCTGAGCTATTTATTCCCAAGCCGAGAAAGGACGCAGAAAGAAAAGATGGGTATCAACAGGCGGGAGGGGTTTGCAGCGAGAACGACAACACGAACTATCATCATGGAAACTGCGACGACTACAAGTCGAAGAGATAGCAAGCGTTACCGAATCATCACTTCATCATCATTCATAAAGATGTTCTATCTCGTCTTTTGGTATCGCCCAATCCCATTACACTCCTAAACGCCTCTCAAAAGAACAAAACACCTCCAAACCCTTCTCAAGCCAGAGCAGCAAGTCCTGCAACAAGACCGATTGCGATGCCCGCCTTGTGCCCAGTACGTCGGGGAGCGGCGGCATCGGTACTGGTGGTTGTGCTGACTGGCGCTGTAGGACTTCTCGTCGTAGCGGTGAGGGTTCCAGAGCTGACGGTCGTCGCAGGGCAGCTGACAGTACATGGGATAGCAGTCGTGAACGGCAGTCCGGAAGCAGCGCTTTCGGGGAATGCGGGAGCTTGTGTGGCGGCTTCGGGGTTGGGTGTCGCAGAGGGCACATCGGGGTTCAAAACGTCGTCGATGATGTGCATGATACCATTGGCGATGAGGATATCAGGCTGAACTACCTGCGCCGAGTTCAAGAACAGATTGTTGCCAGAGCGGATAACGCGGAGGTTATGTGACCCCTGGGTTGTGAGGTTTTGGCCACTCAGATCCGAAGAAAGCAAGATCCTGCCGGGAACAACATGATAGTCGAGGAACTTCTTGACAGCGTCAGTGTCCAACTTGTCCAAGGATCCGGCAACTCTCTGGAACGCTTCGTTGCGAGGGGCGAAGATGGTGACGTTCTGCTTGGAGGACAGCGGCTCCAGAAGGTCTGATGCGTACAGCGCTCCGAGGAAAGCGGACAGCTTGAAAGCATCTGTGGTGTTCTCCAACCTGGAAGGTGGCACCATCAGGTTGTCAACGACCTGGACGTAGCCCCCGGCGAATCTAATGTCACCCTTCACTTGCGTGGTACGAATGCCTTCTCCAGAAGTGAATACGATCACGTCACCTGGCTGTTTGTTGACAAGGACGTTTTGCCCACGAGTGACATTTGTCCAGTCAGGATCCTGCAGCAACGAGGGAAGCAGGTGGGATGGCCCAGATGAAATAGCGCCTGTTATCCAGGTACCTTGGAGGATGTGGTACTCCAGAAGCGGGATGGCGATGGACGGGTCGGACTCGTTCCAGATGGCGTTGAGTTGAGTGCCGGGGATGTTCTCAAAGGCGGAGTTTGAGGGAGCAATAATCTGGAAGTTCTCAGTCTTGTGAAATACATCAGGTGACAATGGGCTGGACCGGAAGGGCGCAGAGAAGGGTGTGCGAGGAGACACGAGAGAGACGAACCGTGACACCATCGTAGTTGGGAAGCTTGAACAAGACTTCAGGGTATTTCTTTCAATGTTAGTACCCGAGCTGAAGGTGATGACAGGGAAGGTCCAGCATACCTTCATCAAGTTGTAATATGTGGAGAGGTTCTTGTTGGACTGGAGCACCTCTCCGAGGTTGGGAACTGTCTCTTGGGCGATGACCTGGCGGGGGAATGTGCTTGCAGCCAGGAGACCGAGCACTGCTGCCGGGACGATGGAAGCAACCATGTTGAAAAGATGTGGGTATCGAAGAAGCAAAGCAATGTGTGATATCGACGGTAGAGAAAAGAAATCAACGTAGGGCTGATGGTGTGCTGCTGGCAATGGTGAGAATGCGATGGAGATGCAAGATTGGAATTTGAGCTCCAATGACGGTTGAAATAGAACTGGTTCCCAACCGGCTCTTTCCAGCATGTGCCCTTTCCGTCATTCACAAGTGTAAAGAGCAAATGAGGTTGGTCACGAAAGCAGGAGCGTACTTGGCCAATGAAGGCAGCGGCACTTCTCTTTGACGAAGAAACCGGACCCGAAAAGCAGCCCGTTGGGTGAAGGGACGGCGGCCCATTAAAGAATGTCCAACGGGCCACGGCGAACTCGACGCACCTTGCACTGACCGCTGGGTCCCTCCAAAAGATCTTCTGCATCAGAACTGGGGTGAGATGGCACCGCGGAGAGCTGCTGCATTGGTGCCAAGCCACCCCATACTCAAAGCTCCCTCGACTTGGAGATGGATGATACTAGGGCGGCTCTGAGATTGTTGTCTTTGCAGCCGTACGATGTTGATACATGCATGCTAATCGGAGCAGCGGTCGAGTGCGACGTCAGGCGATGGTGGCTTTCAGCCGCTGGATTGAAATAAGGTACATGATTATGGGAGGCGCCGTCAGCATACAGAGTACTACCTACTAGATAGAGGAGTGATGGGTGTACCAGCACATCTGGTCAACATCTGCCGGGTGTGATGCGACATCCTCCCTTGCCCTCAACCAGGAACAGATCACCTTCCTTGCGCTTGCTCTACTGCAGATGGAGGGCGGAACTGGCAGCATGGACATGGGGGCCAGCTCGCCAGCCACCAAATGGGAAAGAAAGACAGCCCATGTTGTCATCTACAACAGCGTGAGCAAGTGTCAGACATGAAGAAGAAAACACAGCAAATGGCACTCGTAAGCACACCTTATGCGCCAAGGTTCTCGGTGCTTACATCCGGGCATTGGTCGTGTAGTGGACAGCAAGAGCAATACCTAGGTAACCATGTCGTCGTGGGCAACGCCTGCTATACGTACCTGTCTATACCTTAGGTACCTTAGGTGAGGTATCGAACACGCAAGTGGGATCAAGAAGGCACATCTATGGGAAGCAACAAACTGGACAAAGCCCGAGTTCGCCCAGTATTTACCCATACCTACTACATACCTAGGTAAGGTAGGCGGGCATCTGGGGAAGGGAACAAGGTTAAATTCAGGTGTCTCTCCCTCCCACATGTCCTAGACACGCAGAAACCAATTCTTACAATTCATGCCCTCGTGATGTTCCAGTCGCACCTGTTTCGGCAGTATCCATCTACCACGGTATGCCTCAACCAAAGGCAAGTGTCGTGAGCCATCTCTGACATGTGAGCATGAAGCTCGCTCTGGCGAAGAAGGTGCTCATCACCGGAAATTTCCCAGCCTCTCAATCCCTCCAACCAGCCGAACGCCCGTCGTTTTCAAAACAGTGCTCGTCAAGAACCAAGATGAAGGATGGGCTAGCGTCATGGCAGCCAAGGCTCGTCCTCTCGATACGAGGTGCGCTGTAGGCTTTCAGGACCAACGAGATTGGATCAGCGGCCGCTGCAGAAGCTTCCTGCAGGCGCCGCCCCAATGTCGCGTCCTGCCAGAACACGAGGTGCGCCCAAGGCCCCCCGCCCAGCCCTGGCGCGGATCCGCTAAGGACCTAAGGTACTGTCGCTGTACCAACATCGCTCTGTTCAGGACACTATGCAGCTCCCTAGCGCGGTGAGTGAAGCTGCGACAGCAGAGGCTGCAGCGGTGTTGGTAATGCGGACAGCGCCGACTTGGTCAGTCATCCACAGGGAATTGTGCTTTACTTGGCAGTCATCCTCCGCCAGCAGCCGGTCAGTGGGCTCTAATTGATGCATCCGTATCCAGGAGACCAATTACAATGATCGGTCCAGGCATGGTAGTCCAGGGGCATGCCTTGGGTTCACCTATTTGCGAAGCCGTTGAGGGTCATGTGATTTTGGGATTACAAGAAGGCAAGCGTTTCCGATGGCTTGACCGGGTGGCTCCGGGCGCTACGGCGATCCTGCCCCACCAGCTGGCCGGTCTCCGGCCATCGGCTCCGGTGGGCCCCGACGTCACCCTCCCGCGTTGCCCTCAGGCTACCAAACCTCCTCTTCGCCAACACAATACACATATCCTTTGTTTCCGCTACTGAAATGGAAGGGAAAAGAGCTTAAGTCTTAACAACAACTTGAGAACATTGTGATGGATACGAGGATATGAGTTATACTTGAACTCCTGACATGCGTGGATTATCAGAAAGAAACCAGCCCATGGACTACTGCCTACTTACTGTATCATCATAAGTCCCCTTGTCTCTTTTTAGCATGGCAATCATAATGATCTTTTCCGCTAAAGCATGGTAACGCCTCAGCAATAGTGTTATGATTATCATGCTTCAGTGTTGATTTGACGAAGAGGAGAAGTCAAAGCTGCGTCCAGTAATACGGTTTTTCTAATACAGTTTCAAGATATGACGTTCCTGCCGAAGTCTGTGGCTGTAATAGTTTGACTTGAAGTCCTTACACGAAATTATATTCGGGCCACAAACGTCCATCCTAGTGGACTCGCCTCGAAACCAGCTTCTTCAAGATTCGGGTTGTTTATGATGGAGAGGTTTTCGAAAAATTCGAAACCGGGGAAGCTCTTCGCCCAAGGACCCCCAAACCTCTAAGAACTTTTGCCGCACCAGCTTAGCCAGAAGCACAACACGCACATATAGGCACCTGTTTGAACCCGCCAATCTCAATTTCCGACTCTATAGATAGGACTTTTTGGAGACTAACGTATCAAGCGTGTATTAGACCCAATATATGACTCTGTTCATGTTGTAGTAATACATTGTCCAGAATTCTGACAAATATCTTTGAGGAAGTTCTCTGCGGCTTCAGAAACTGGTATTTCCAGTCTTCTTCGCCACTAGCACACTTCACCTGGGCACACTTGGAACACGTTATGGGCTGCCTAGCCGTCACATGTCGCCCTTTACCTATTTCAAGTTCATCCTAGGCATCCAACCTCTGCCCGCGTCAATACTTCCCACTCCCGGAGCAACCGCTTACATCTTATATCATACACATCAGACCAGCTTACGAAACGTAGATGGGGCTGCCACTTTCTCAACTTCCGGTTCACCGACTTCCAAATACTGCCAAAAAAAACATGACAAACTCGCCACCGTACACAAAACAATGCAAATCCGGTGTCATAGAACACAATAACCTCCTCTTTATGCGGGTGAGAAAGTATACGCTGGTACACATGGTATGATTTCTCATCTCATCACATGTCCCTCTGCCAATGCTGATTCTCCTGAGTTCCGTCGGCAGCCATAGTAAGCTGACACTCTCCGCCGCCCCTCGTCGACCCAGGTCACTGTTTCCATCTCGTCTGCAAATCAAAAGCCTTCACTCTTTTGGGTCCCGCATCTTGGTGACCGAGCAAAAAGGTAGCTAATATGTTGCATCACACATCACGTCGTATATCATGTATTTCTCACTGGAACCCCAATCATCGTTCGGTGTAGTCACATCACTCATACAGGCAGCTTGGTATCCCGTATCTCGATGTATTTCTATCTATAAGTTCATGTAGGCTAATCCATTCCAAGTAGACGCGCAAAAGAAAAAGCGAATGATGCAGAAGACTCCCATGATGCCCGTGTTCTCTTCGCAGAGGCCGTGTTCTAGTGGACTGGTTCCGTATAATGCCTCGAACGAATGCAAAACACCAAAAAGAAATCGGGTGAAAGAATGACAGAGGAAAACAACTGAAAAGACAGGAAAGCGTATGCTGACAAGATAAAGAAGATTCGACAAGGGAGAACGTCCTGCTCTATCCACGCTACCCATGATCCTTGTCCATCTTCTATGAACGTGTCCAATGACAAAGGGAATAATAAAAAACAATGACTTCTTTTCAGTACCAGACGACCTGTCTCCGTTTATCTGAGCCTCACTAAGAGTCCCTCCCCGCAAGAAGACTTCGGGCAAGCCGCGTCATCTCAAAGGTTGGCAGATATTTTCAAGCCCGGGTCTCAGTACAAGATCCGAGCCCTCAACTTCTCATCGTTGGAATTTCCACATCCGCGAGACGTACACCCGGTCTGCTAGACCCTTTAGGGCGGGCTAGGAGGAGGCGACGGAACGTTGGGACGCGGTGGCGGAGGCGGGCGAGGGTGAGGCGGCGGTGTGGGCGGGTAAGCCATTCTCGTGGATTAGCGTTTGAGGCAAAGGTCCTGGGGTCCTCGGTGCGACCCGCGTTGAGTCAAGGTGTGGAAGGATCTCTCCCCCGTGCGATATGTCGCAACCGGGACAGTAGCGATCTCGCAAACGTTGAAGACAGCGGGGATGCGGCTGTTGTGCAATGTTTGCTTTGCTCAAGTGTGACACTCAAGGAAAGCAATGATTCAGGGAAGCAGTGATTCAGAGTTCAAGGGACTGATGTGAGTGCGTTTGATGATGGGAAGCAGTGGGTATGTAGAGGTGTTTGTCGTGTAATGATGGGATCTGAGACATACCTAACCGGTGGACAAGGCATGTTATATACCCTGAGCCTAGTCATCGCCATGAGGCTCTGTTCGATGTCATCTTACACAGCCGGAGCCATTCGCCATCGCCCCAGGGGAACAATCATGCCGGTGTTCGAACAAGACGCACCCACAATGCCTTGTCAAGCTGTCCATTGTCACTCGGTTGGTTCCAAACCAGTGCTTCTGTTCCAAAATAGCGGCAAGGTGCCCGGACTGCCAGAAGACCTGCGTTGTGTGACGATCGAGGCCCATCGTCTTCCAAGCCCCGGGCACCCCAGGTGTATGAAATGTAAGGGACGTCAACCACACGCCCTTCCACGTAAACCATGATATGTGACTATGCGGCAGCCTTCCAGAAATCGGGAACGACCAATCAGGCTGGCGTAGTGGTTCGAAAAGGGAAGACGCGATGCAAGCACCCCCCTCGGAGTACGCCACTAGGCAATCTGATGGAATCCCATGGACCATACTCCTTGGTAGAGTGAACAGAAGGGTGGACATAATGAAGATGCATGTGTTCTCAAGACTCCCGCGACCCGCTTGTAAGGCATGGGATGCATACGGCGTGTGTTAGCATGTAAATGGGGGGGTATATGCTTCGCCAGACGCCGTCGACACGAGACCAATCAAGCTGTATAACAGCACAACGGGTTTAACACCGCCATGATGCATTCTAGTACCGCGCCAGAAGCACTTGCTCATTGGAACGATGTACGGGCGAAGAAGCCGCCTCGGGCTTTGTTGCCTAGGATATGAGTCCCGCGTGGTGCCGGTGGAGGGTGGTGAGCCCGCCGAAATAGACCGTCATGTGAGCTACTAAGTCCGTCGGGTTTTGGTCTGCGGTGTGAGCATCTCGGGGCCGGCCGAGAGGTCCTTCTTGGTAAGCCGTCTTGGGTGAATTTCAAAGGATGTTGGATGCGGGAAATGGCCCTTCAAACGGCGGCTGAGGGGCGAAGGGCGCGGCGATGTTGCTAAGCCTGAACTCATAAGCTGGCAACTCGACGTATTTTGCCCGACATGCAGTGAGAGAGATGTTAGCGTATGGGGGAAATGAGAGCAAATCAGCAACGCAGTGATAGCTCTGCTTACGTGGAATATGAGAAGTCGGCAAAAGGTCAAGGAGCTCCAAATGTCAGCATCGTCCAAGGCAGACGAGGTATTGTTAGCGGGGTTTGGTCTAGCGTAGACCGATGGGGTGGATTGCCGTTATTTGCCCACGTTCTCAATCTCACATCCCACGTCCCACGTCCCACCTTCTCCAGCAAGCCCACTTGTCCGGGGTATACTTCGCCTACCAAGGTATTGTTAGGTAGGCTGTAGGGCTGAAGGATCCAGTTTCCAGCAATGTTGCACAGGGCCTTCTGGAATGCTGGCTGCGGCCGAGACCGTCTGCTTGCATTTACGGCGTTTCATAAGCGCCTGCCAAGTGCCACTGCGTCGAAAGAGGACAGAGTGAGTATCTTTGTCTCTCCGAAGACTACATGATTTCTCTTCCCCTCAGTTCGGCTTCAAGAGCAGCGGGGATCCGCGGGGCCGGTGAGATGCAATATCAGAGGCAACGTAACACGAAGGAGGAATCTGGACGGCGGAGTTCCTCTCTCTGCTCCGCAACTTGGTCGTGGCTTGATAATATCAAAATATGGGTTGAAACGCAGGTACCTGCCGTCAGACTTGTAAAGCCAGGTTGCTTGACTCACCGGCCTTAGCCAAATAGCTCGTTCGGGATGGCAATGACGATGTGAGCTTTTATTTCGGAGTGCATCATCGGCCGCCCCGGCCTCCCCGGGCTTTGTACCCCCTGTTGCATTTACCAGTTGCCTCCGATGCTGTGCAGTTGTCAGAAACCTTCACGACCGCAGCAGGTGAGCCCCGGCAAGGCCAACTTCGACCAACAGCCGACGACGTGGCGTCAGCTTCAACTCGATCCGGCTATCGATTTCCTGACTATTTTCACTGAGAAACTAAGAAACAGAAACGAGAAACGGGAGGTTGTGCGGAATCGTACGCTATTGTTGGTGTGGGTGGTGATGGTCGAGTGTGTCGTGTGGTCGACTGGGATTGGCGCCCCTCTTCCCAGCAGGTCGGTCAGCTTCATGTTCGGCCATTGGCCATGTCGGATGCCTGTGTGCTCCCCATCTTCGCGGACCTTGGCAACAGGGAACGAGTGTGCGCGGCAAGACAGGTTGTCTGCGTGCCCGATACCAGGCCCTTGGAACTGTGTTACAAGGCGAGGTCGTTTTGGAGGCGTCTTTGCAGCCGCGGTCCAGGTTGACAGACTTAAAACTGATGAATGATCGTGAGCCATTATGAGCGGGATACCAGAACAACGACAGCCCGGTCGGCCCCTGCCTCGTCGCGTAAGCAATGACATAACTCCGTCACAACACGACATGTGAGCTAATTGTTGCCTATCGCGTAAGTCACTCTTGATTTGACGTATTTGTTACGGAGATGACAAAACACCCCGAGCTTACCGACTGGAAACTGTTGCTGTTGCTCTGATGTGCCTCGCCGCCTGTTGCCCCAAATTACGGTCGCGCGCGGTTCACACTTCCAGCATGCGTAGGTGAGCACGTCCTATGAATTAGATCTTGATGGCATGAGCTCGTCAAGCATCGTCCAAATCATCATCCGATCGTCCGTCTTTCTGACGCCAAGAATAGAGTCATGAGCCTTGCAGTGTGTCTGGGCCGAATGTTCCAAGGCTGAGCCGGCAGCGTGGTACTATTGAGAAAACTTGCCGGAAGCAGTCGGTCGGGAAAGCTCCATAACAAAAAGTTCCTCGAACGAACCCAGTCCACCAGAGGGTGAAGGATTGCGGCGCGAACAAAACACACCGAAGTAAAGCAGACCGGCAGGGAGAGAAGCGGCCTCTCATTCGCTAAAATTCAACCTAACTACGGCTGTCAGCCACAATGATCAGTGTTGCTCTAGAAATAGGCTTGGAGAAGCCAGGGTGGTGATTTGCCAGCGCAAATTCAAACCTGCCGTAGTTAGTCGACTCAAGGATTGTTTGGGGCCTCTCGTGAAGTGCAGATCGGCCCACCGATCCGGAACCTGGTAGAGTACAGTGCACCGTGAGGCTATTGGATCAATCGCAAAGGTTCGGGTCACGTAACGAGGTAATTAGGTGCAGAGTTGAGTG
This sequence comes from Colletotrichum lindemuthianum, assembly GCA_001693025.2. NCBI lineage: Eukaryota > Fungi > Ascomycota > Sordariomycetes > Glomerellales > Glomerellaceae > Colletotrichum > Colletotrichum lindemuthianum. The sequence continues at coordinate 48,567 of MASP02000082.1, read as the reverse complement.
TCAAATGTCATTCTCAGCATCTGGCCAAGTTTTATTAGTTGAGAATGCTTGCGGTCAAGGTCAGGTCTTACAGGTGAACCATGTGCCCACGCTTGCCGCCTGTTCGATGATCCGAACTACTTTTTCCTTCTCTCTGAAACGCCATAAAATCCCATATAAACATGTGAGTCTGTAGAACATCCCGCGTCATTTTCATTCAACGAGGGCCACGACCACCACCACGACCACCACCACGACCGCCGCCACGACCACCGCCACGACCATCGCGGAACCCACGGTCACGGCTGGGGGAACGAGATCGACGACTGTCGTAACTACCGTAGCTGTCTCGGCTTTGGCTCCTTCGTCGGTCATTGGACCGCCCACCTCCAGTACGTCTCGGGGGTGGCGAGCGAGATCTCGAGTATGATCTCGACCGGCTCCGGAACCTGCTTCCACCACCACCCCTGGACGGCGGCGCCGCCACTGGTGATCGAGAAGGGGACCTCGAGAGAGACCGCGGGCGGTAGGTGTCTGATCTGGAGCCAAACCTACCAGGCGGAGGCGATCCGCCGCGACGAGGACCGCTGTGTCCAAATGATCCCGGTCCAGAGGCTCCGCCGTGAGCACCTTGCCTGTTACCACGACCGCCAGGCGCCGGCAATCTAGGGTCGTAACCTGCGCCACGACGGGCCATTGGTGGAGGCGGTGAGAGCTTGCGCCGAGGCAGGACAATGGATACGTTGATAACGGCGCCGTCGATCTGAGCCTCGTGCATGTGTGCAATGGCCTCCTCAGCATCAGCTTCATGCTCGTAGAGAATGTAGGCAGTGCCACGATTGGTTCCATCTGATAGTAAACGTGTCAGCCCAAGGGCTCTCCAGATTCGGGTTCGCGCGGTTCTCACAGGTTCGATTGATTGGCAAGTCGAGATCCTTGATCGGTCCGAACTGGCCAAAGATTTCTTCCAAGTGGCCCTCGTTGATGTTCTTGGTCAGACGTTCTACAACAATCTAGAGGCAGTGATCAGTCTGGCTCGAAGCGCAATAGAGTTATGGAAGTGCCCACCTTTGTGCTTCTGACGGTCGGGCTGGCGCTCCTTCCACGGCTACGACTGCGGCTCTCGCTGCGAAATCTGCCATTGCGACGCGGAGATGGGGATCGTGAGCGCGATGGCGAGCGCGAGTCGTAAGACCGGCGACGAGTTGGCGACCGCGACCTGTCGGACTTGGGCGAGAGAGATCGGGGGGAACGGTAACGATCGCGCGATGGCGACCTCGATCTAGAAGCCATCTTCCAGTGTAAGGATTGCGATAGCAAAATGGTTGTGTTGTTAGTGATCAAGTTTGCAGCATTGGTGCAATGTCGTAGGCGTGGGGAAAATGTTCAGGCGCTGGGTAGGGAAGGCGCCTCGGGGCGTTCGCAACATTGATGCGCGACCCCGGTCGCTCCTGCCTTGCTAGTGTGACAGGTAGTCACGTGGCCAGTATTTTTGAAGTGCAGTTGACCGACAATGAAAGCACTGCCGGCTCGGTGAGTCTCGGTGGAGAGTGGACCCATCTGTCGGGCTAGGATTTGAGAATAAATTGTCATTTCCCTGTATGAATGCGAATTACAAATGACAAGGTGTTCTGGGACTCATTCAGCACAACGCGCAGGAATGATAAGAATTATTCGGTGGGTTGTGGAGGAATTCGACTACAGTTAGTAACATCGGGCAAAGCTTCTCTTTCAACAGCGAGAACATCAAATTCGGTACGGACTATAGGACAGCAACTTATCAACAGTGACCGGGAACAGATGTCTCCGAAATACATGGCCTTAAAGCTCTCGAGCTGGGGGCTTTTTACCAGAACAAAAGCGAGAGGAACATCGACAATGGGTAACGCAACCAGAGTATCCCGTTTTTAATGTTCAAAAAGTTGGACTTCGAAGTCAGCAAGCCGTCGATCGCACGAAGCTTCGAAGGACACGCCTTGAGAACGCTCCACGCATGCTGCTCTTGTGCCGTGGAGATGGCCATGCTGAGAAGGATCTTGGTCATGGAAGCCAACAGCGTCCCCAGGGCGATGTTGAGCTGCTGGCTGCTGGCGCCGCCCACCGTGCCGCCGCGCCTTGGCGCGGTTAGTATCTGACGAGGGTTCCGTTCCGTCGGGGCTCCCGTAGAAACAGTGATGAATGACCGCAAAGCCGACCCCGCCCATCACACAAAGGCACATGGTGAAGAGGGTCTTCCACGCATGCAGTCGTTGGCTTTTCAATAACGGGCCCTCCTTTTCCAAAGTTGACACGGCGACTGGGTAGCAATGGCGTCACACGAGGTCGCTGCCAGGCTGTGGTTGACCATGAGAGTGGCATGCCTGAGAATGGCAGCAATGCCTTCTGATCTATCCAAGTCCAGACCAGGCTGTGGCGTCGAAGATGTCTTGTTTGTCTGTACGAGCCGAGATCAGTATTGAAGGTGCGCTGACATCCAACACATCCCCTACACATGCGTATACACAGCATCCTTGGGCACAAGACCTCTGCTGCAGTGGTCCTATACGAGACATCTTGATTGCTACCGGGTATGCTATACAGGTACATTCGGGCGTCAATGATAGACGTTAGAAATAGGTATAGAGAGACAGGGACATTTTCCTTACCATGCCTACATACATTTCAGCTAGACACTTCGAAGGCTCTGATTTTGCCAGCTGGTGTAAATCCTAGACACCATCTGTCAGGAACTGAAATAGATCACGTCTTTCTGTGTTCCTGCCTCGTGGGGCGGGCGCCCTTGTGCAGCCTTGCTTACGGCTGCTCACAGAGAAGCCACGGCGCCTTGGCATAACAGCCAACGATTCAAACAGAGTTGGAATCCTAGTCCAACCGCATTGCCAGATTTCATAAATCCTGCTATCTTCCACATCAGTCGTGCCGCGGTGGAAGTGCCTCAATTGATGTTGAGGGGCACTTAAATTGATAGTTCGATGCAGCAATTAGAGGGAGCCGAACAGAAGCGCTAGCGAAATCGCCACTTTTCCCAATGTTGTTCGTGTGGCTTATTACGTATGCCATCTACAAGACTGAAATTACACACACCCAAGTGGGTTTCCCGCTGTTGATACTAGTAATACATGTGCAGCGACAGACCGACCCATGTTCTGCTTTTGTCCCTGGCTACAGTAATACGCCTCGAGGATGCATAACGCCAATTCCGACGTGATGTGTACGGCTACCTCACTAACCTAGATGTAAATACCTCACAAAAGAAATGATGAGACCTCAAGCAGCCCACTCGACGACCTCCAAGGCACACATGACAAGCACCAAGGTTGAAGGTAAGATCCTGGTAGCCGTTAGTCAAATGATCCAAAATAGTCGTTTACAGGTTACACGAGACGTGGCCCACGGCATATGACTTTGGGAAACGTACCAGATAACATAGCTCTGGAAAAGGATACGGGACATGACGCCCTCGTATACCTCATTGATTTGGCAAATTTGGGCCAACTGCAAAGCACTCGGCGCTCCTGTCAACAGGAAGCAGACAATGACGAAGATGGGATCGTCCAAAATGCTGACAGGAACGTACTTGGCAAAGATGGCCAAGATAGGGGTCATGATAAGAGTCGGCAAGAGCATGCGGCACATTAGAGAAGCAACAAGAAGCTTTGTGCCAATCTCGTCCTCCTCGGGATCGCGCATCTTCTCGCTCTTTTGCGTGTTGCGGGCGAGGTTGGCTCCCAAGACGACCAGGATCAGAGGCACAGCAACACCACCGCTCGACTGGACGGCATCGGTGAAGCTGTTCTTGATGAAAGAGCCTTCCTCGAAGAAGATCTTTTGGAGAGCTGGAACAGAAGCCACGACGACAGCCGTGAGCATGGCCCACAGAGGCGGGTTCATGAATTCCCAGAGGAAGTTGTTGAGCTTTCCGGCGAAGCGGCCGAGGGCTGAAAGAGCAGTCTTGACCGGCTCGGGGAATCCGCTGTAGATTTTTGCGAAGAAGTTCTCCGTCGATCGCTTGCCAGACGCCGCGGCGTTATTCAGGACGTTCTTGACTCGTGCAGGAAAACCCTTGATCCCCTCCTGCGTCTCGGGCTCATCCGTGTTACGGATGCGAGGGAAAGAAGAGATCTCATCTCCACTGTCGCTGAACACGGGGTGGTTTCCGTTCAAGGGTGCCATGCCGTTGTGCTTCATGGGCTTCTTTGGAAGATAGTCATCATCTTCGTCTTCGGTATCGGCGGGTGAGGCTCTCGATCTTGTGGCAACTGGAGTGCGACCGGCAGGCTCGTAAGTGGACAGGTCGCTACTCGAGGCGCTACGTGAGGCGGCCGTGTCGTCGTCATCGTATTCGTTCAACAAAGGGGCGGACTCTCTGTCTCCGGCCGCCTGTCCCTCTTCGATACGCTCGTCCTCGTACTCGGGGTATTTTTCCTTGGGAGCGAGCAACACGTGATATCCCCAACTCCAGCGCACCAGTTGACCAAGCTGCTGGAAGATGAGCAGGTAGAGGATGCCACGAGCGCCAACCTCGTCATCGTTGTCTCCGGGAAGCTTGTCCCAGTGCAATCCTTTGATCGTCTGGGAAAGCGACAGAATCAGAGAGATGGGCAGGGAGTTGGAGTTGCCAAAGACTCCCATGGCAGTAACAAAGTTGGAGGCCCGGCGGTTGAAACCGAAAAGTCGGGCAACGACGGTGGCCACGATCCACGACACCAATGTCTGGATGACGAATATAATGGGGATGACGGCAAGGTCGAGAAGTTTACCGGCATTGAGTTGGGAGGCAAGCTTCGTGAAGACTACAAGTGGTTAGTATGCCTCCTGTATAGATTGTTGAACAACGACCTACTTAGACACGGGGTGAAGAGCATGACGTTTAGGTTTGCCAGAAATTTTTGCTTGTCGGCATCGAAGTGGCCGAGGCGGGCGATGATGTAGCCTGGCAAGCTTACGCAAACCACCTCGAGAACGGCTTCGAAAACGAGCATAACCAGATTGCCCATGGACGGATGGGAATCATGGGGCTTCTGTAGGGCAAGAAAAGGCATGTCGTATGCGCCCTGGGCCAGATCGGCCAGACGGTAGGACGTCGGGTTCGTCAAATACTGCTGAGCCATCGTCGCGACGCCTTCGAAAAGGGTGGATGCAAGAGGGCGGCGCTTTACGTCGGAGCGGAAGGCTGGCGGATGTCGTTTTGAAGTAGGAGGGAAGAGACGCAAGGCAAGGCAAGGTAGGTACCTATCAATTAGGACGACGGACCTTCCGTGGCGATGTTGGAAAGTTCGCGGAAGTCTTGGCGCGAGCGCGTGGGCCTCTGTTGCCAAGCCGAAAGAAGCCTGTCTATCTGCCTATGTAGGCAAGCGAACGAAGGTTGGTTTCGGAGTGGTCGATGGGACGACGGGAAGGTATTTTGCGGTCGCAGCTGGCAATTTTGCCAAATAATTAGATGTTATCCTCGCGACAGGAGTGATTCGGGCTCGGATCGGGGTGTCGGTGGACGGTGGTCGGTGATGTTATCGGACTCGGTTTGCTTCAACGATGATAGGAATCAGGCCTCCAGAGTAGTGTTCGGCCTTTTCCAGCTGTTTGCGACGAAGCTCTCATTCTCTGGCGGCAGCCATTAGGAAAGTCGTTGATTCACTAAGAGAAGATGCAGCAAAAGCAGAGGCAAAGGTGAGGAAAGGTAGGGTAGAACGGACGACGACAGGTCTGAGGGTGGGTAGATTGATAAAGAAATAGGTGTGAGCTAATCTGAGAGTGGGATGGCGATGGGATGGGGATGGGGATGCGGCGTCAAGGACGAAGGCAGTGGATGCTGTGCCACTTCAGTGAGCGACGACAGCGCAGCATCAGCTCATCTCTCAGCGGTTCCGTCACTGTACGTACCGCCGTACAGGGGTCATTAGTGAAGTTGGGCGAAGGGCCTAGGGAGCAGGAGAGGACGAACGGGGGCCTAGACCAGACCAAAACTCGGGTTGCAAACTTCAGACCGCAACAGTTACGCAGGTGCCCCGTCCACCAGCCCGGCCTGGTCTCGCAACTGCGTGTAAATCGATCGAACAGTGAGCGACCTGACGAAACGGTGGATTCTAGCATTGTGGAACAGCAGCTTCCAGCTTCCCAGCTCCCTCCTGTCTCTCCTCTTGTGTTCGATTCGGTTCGTGTTGCGCCAGTTCGGAGCACCTACCGCTAAGGAACGCCCATGACCCAATCAGGAGCGCGGACCGTGGCACGATGACGCCTGTTGCAGCCAGCCCCAGCAAGTAATGCCGAGTAGACGACCGGTATCCCAGCTGGCAGACTCTGCATGCAAGGTACCCTGGCGATACCTGCCCTGTCTTGCCCCATCTGGCATTGCTCAGCACCACCAAGCTGGAGAAGGAGGGCACCCTGCTGGCTGTCCAAGACATTTTGAGTTGACGCTCTGGAGGCTTTGAGCCACAGTCCTCACAAGCTTCCAGCTCTGCGCCGCAACTCACTGCACAGCCAGCACCACCTTTGACGAAGATTATCCATCATCGTGGCTAGGTAGGTGGAAACGCGACACATCTTCACCCAGGCCGTTGATTAAACTAAACTGCCTTGCCAACCATGGGACTCAAATCATGGAAATGGACAGCGCATCCGCCTAAAACAGCGCCTCGCCGCTTGTTGGCCGGCGCTTGGCATGGACAGGCGCAGTGCGTCGCAATCGCCTTGGCATCGCCATTCAGCGCAAATCGACTCCCTTACAAGTATGACGGTCGACGTGGGTGACGGACAACCACCCATCCTTCCGTTTCCACCATTTCCGTCCCGTCGCTACTGTAGCTTGACGTCTTGTTTTCTTCCGTTCCCAGTTTTTTGGCCTCCATTGTTTTGCGATTCACACATTGTCTGGTTATCCTGATATCGTTGCACGAAGCGCCTCACACGTTTCAACCCAGCAATATCCAGTTATTCTCCCCTGTTTCCCTGATGTCGGCTGGCACATATACTGTGTAGACTAAGACACGCATCCTTCGACGATAATCTGCCGCAAGGTACAGAGCATCATTGGCGACCAACCAATCGTTCCTCACACAGACACACCTATACAGTTATCCGGCCAACCACTGTCCGACCCAACCCTTCCTTCAGTACTTGATTCTCGACTTGTCTACTCATCCTCTTGCCTGTTCCTATCTTCCGACACACAGATGCACAAATCCAGTCGCACCGCCCAGGCACAACTTCCAGTGCTTACCTCCCCGAACCCTTGCGGCTAATAATACTGCTTGTCTGCTTGGCCGAGTGCTGTACGTACACAGCAGGGCAGGAATCTCAGAAAAATCCCGACAGCGCCGCCCAGAGAATTTTGAATCGCCCAGCATCCAAAGGGTCTTGCCCGCAACTTAAGCTTCGTGGCAACGGCCGACAGGGACACGTCCCTCGGCTGCACTAACCCTTCCATCCACCTCGCGCCAAGCTTGCATGACAATCCGATGTGAAGACCTCTGTTTCCCCGCCCCTTCAGCAACTTTGCCCACCTCGGAAACAGCGCATTCTATCAGAACGGCAGCAGACGTCCCATAAGGATTGATGCTTTTTATCCCGTGTGAGATCAGACCGCAGGTCACGCCACCCGAATCCTTTCCGCAACAAATCTAAATCTGTCTCGAGGGAGGTCATTTCGTGCCGGAGGCTACGCTCCTACCCCGCCAAGGACCATCATGGTCTTTCGGAGCCGAGCTGCATTACCTCGTTCGGCCTCTCACGAACGTTGACAGGTAGCTAGGTTCTCAGCGCAGGCTGCTTCAACTGTGACTCGGTCTCTGCTTCGTCAGTACCTTCCGTGTGACATATGACTAGAAGAGGCCTGACAATTCCCTTGTCACAACCTCGAAGCCCGAGGCTTTGAGTCTGCTCTGGGGACTCGACATGTATATCAAGCTTATCCACTGGATAGAAACCCAGGCGCTTCGTTTCGTTTCTGATGAATTCCTCTTGCTGGCTGTTCAGGCTGGGGCAGCTGTTAGTCACCGACCTGCGGTCAAAGAATCACTGAACAATCTGCAATGACATACAACTTAACCAAGCTGCCGTGAATTTGCGTCAACACGCTCTCTGATCACTGGCTTTATTTTGTTGTAGTTCTTCCATGACGCAACTTGCCAAATGAAACACCAGGAAACAAATCACTTAAACAGCATCTCACCATACCTTGCTAGTGTCAACCTCAAAACACATTCACTATCATCATCATCCCCATTGCTTACTCAAACCCATCATCATGGAGATAAACAAGAACGAGGATACCATCAACACTGCCGAGACTGGTAAGGATTCATCTACTGTCAACGAGCCGAGCCCGGGCCGCGGAAGCGACAAGAATACAGCTGCCAACGGCAAAAGCACCGTCGGCAAGCCCCGCCCCAACGGCCATCTTCCCGGCTACATCTCCAGAATCACCCAGCGTTCCCGTCGTCACCGCGGTGTTACGCAAAAGAAGCCGGTCGTCGCGTCGTTACTCGAGACCGCTAATGATGACGAGTACGACGACGCCTGGCTGCCGGAATACGGGGACGGCCCAGACAGGGAGAAGATCCTCGAGGAGGAATGGGTCGAGATCGTGAAGCCGCCTCCCCGTCGCTGAATAACTGGCATAAGGAATACTCAAAGGACACCGCGCGGAGGGTGCTACAAATTGGTAGGCTAGCCAGTTCTGTAGCCTGCCCAAACTGAGACGGCTGCTGACGATACCAAGAACGAACAGGCTAGAATACACAAAGAATACCCGCAAGGGCAACGGACGGAACGAGAGAGTCCTTGGAAACGCGTGAATCACCAGCATTGCCCTTTCCGTTGACTATAGAAGCATCACGTGCTCTCGTTTGTGACCTTGACGTAATGATCGTGATACCCAGACTTCTAACAAGAACCCCGTGCCGCTTAGCAAAGCCACAGAACATGATGGGCACAACGCGTGGCAGCACGCCGGTTGGTAACTCAAAAGGGCAGGCGACCCGCGATGCATGATATCAAGCCGCGTCCCGAAAAAAATCATGCATCCGGGAAAAATGCACATGTGGTGATCGAATTCAAGTAACAAGTTAATCCGGGAAGCTACTCGTAGCTACACCACTGAGCAGCTGATCGACAGACGCGGGTAGGAGGTCACTCGACTTGAGGTGAAACAAATGACAGGTGTGGGGAAGGCGCCGGAAGGAACCACATGGCGTATGACGCAGTAGGATTGTCAACTTGTAGGTAAACATGCCATTATCCTCGACGACTTGCCAAGCTTTGAGGGTTGTCAAGGGTGGGATGCTGTAAGGTCAGTATCTATTCGTGTGTCAAAATACCATTGACTTTTCCTTATTTCCAGGGTCTTCGGAAGACAGGGAGAGCCCTGATGCCATCCGCCTCACTCTGACGGGTAGGGCGGAGGTGGAGGGAGCTGTTCTACATATACCATGTGACCGGCTGGCGCTGGGAAACGGTGCAAAACATACAGGACCCTTAGTCCAGCCGTTACACTTTAGGTATGCAGAGGTATGTATTGTGGCTGTCCCGCAGAGCATAGCTTGCTTGCACTTGAGGCTGTGAAGTTTTGAGCTGCACACTGGTTGGGATCATCGCAATTCAATGAGGAGCTCCATTCACCCCGAAGAACCGTTTCGAAAAGCTATGAAGCCGCTTGTAAAACGATGCACATGATCCATATATTGCTAAGCCTTTGGCTAATTGGCTGAAGTTGAAGTCTCAACATGTATCCGTACTATGTAGTATGCGAATTGATGTTTGTCCAATGGAATGCAGCGATGATGTCAGTCGGAGTGAATGGTCCAGAGTCAATGATAAAAATAAGACGAAAGCTTACCTAAGATTTGCATCACCTTTATTCGCATGGAGTATGGATCAATCATGCCTGCCTGAGATTAGCAGACGTCAACAAGAACGTCGGCTACCGCCAACGCACAGCGATGATGCAAAGTGAAATTTCTCTGTCGTAGAAAGCATCGTCTCGTATGTCTCGAGCTAAGTCGATATCTAGACTAGTGGCCCGAGCAGTCATGCCCCCCAAAGGAGGCAGCGTAGAGGAATAACGTCAGTGGGTTGAATGCGCTGATGCCACAGGAAGTTTGTCTCCGGCGGGGGTCCTTGTGTGGGTCGGCCTCCAAGCGCGAACCCCCCGGCCGGGTCAAGCCACAACAAATTTCGCCATGGCTGCCCAAGAGCTCTCTCCTGGGAAGCTGTGAACAACGTCATCGGTCCTGCAATGTCTCCCACCCACGGCCTGCGAGATAATTTTCGACCATTAATGGAGTGGGACATGGGTCAGGACTTGGATTGGGGGCCGGAAGGCCCGCGAGCCAAGGGCAGGGAAGGTAGGGAGAGGCTGACCCCCTTCCAACAAGCACTCGGGATGCAGTTTTGAGACCTTGCTAAGCAGAGCTTAGTGCTACGCTCGTGAGCTCACGATTGCCCGATTACTGGTCGAGGCTCGAATTTGCCATGCGGTGTCTTGAAGCCAGGACCCGGTAGCTCATGACACTAGAATATTTTGGCGTATCTGGCGCCGCAGGTCGAGGAGACTTGATCCGCCTCCTTGTACAACTACTATGTACTTGGGTTCTTGCCCGCTCGGAGTGCATTCCATGAGCCAATGACTTGAAACACCTTCAGCAGGTAAGCGTTCTGGGAGCGTTGAGAAGTCTTGCTTGGGGGTTTTTGGCCGTGGAGAGGGTTACGATGACTTCCCGTGTTATTGCTGTCGTGTCTTCCTCCCCTGGTGATACATCACATCATGCTCGCCATCTGCTATTTTCAGAAACAGCTCGAGGGTAGTAGTGCCGTTTGTCGCCGCGCGTTTTTATGCAGCTGCAGGTTGATATGGAGATGTGACAGTGGGAAAATCTTGCTGGCCTGCCTGCCTGACCATGGTCCCTGGCGACATGTGCCTGCAAGAGTGAGGAATGGCTGTGGGTGGTAAAGAGACGGGATTGGTGCGACGGAGGCAAGACCCGCGAGGAAAGCCGGTAGAGAGAGTACCTACATACTACTGTAGGGCGAGACACGTTGTGGGCGTTGCGGCGAGGCCAGCTACCTTAAGGTAGTTGCCGCGTTGCTTGAGATGCGACATGTACGTGAGGCGATGGTTGGAGGGACGGAGAGGACTGGCTCTACGGCAAGACGAGCCTCCGCCAGCAATGTTTGAGGTTGCTCAACGCTGGGCGGTGATGCAGGTGGCGGTGCACTAGATGCTCGTAGGCGGGAGTTGCATATGCAAGACGTCCAGGGCAAATCTTGGGTTCGGCGTTCGGGCGCTCTGATTCTGCTTCTGTTATGTGTCACTACGCAGCTACGCAGCTGCTGGTTGAAGAGTACTTGGCCTTGCTATGTTCTTTTTTAACTAACAGGAAGGAGGGACATGAGGGAGCCACGGAAGCTGGCTGTACGCCATCACAGCCACTTGCTATCACTCTGGCCAGGCAGTAAGTGATTTTAAGTTTACTTACGGATACTCTTTCCACCAAGTATTTTTCATGGGCATCAGACGCAGAGGAAAGACGCAGACATGGAAGACAAGTCCATACCCTTGTCGCAGGTATTCAATCGGCACCTCAGGCGGCATGAGTACCCGTTCCGTTGTATCCATACTTGTACACCATTCCAGCGTTGGTGCAGATGGCGGGATGGCTGTCATGGTCATTGCAATGTCACTTCTGCATCGTCTTTTCCTCCTGGGTTCGATCTGCCGGCAAGTTTTCCCAACCCAGTCAGACGGCCGTCAACCTTGATTCCACGCCCCGAACACTAACTCAATTTCGTAATCTTTCTTCTCTGTTGCAATGCAGCTATGCAGGTTTCCCATTCCACCTCTCTGCCAACTGCTTCGACAGATCCAGGGTCTTCGATCAGGGACGCAACCTTCATCTTTGGCATCTATCTGCCTGGGTGGCCGTTGTTGCGGTCGATATATGAATCGCTAGCTCGCCCCGAAACCCAACCCAGACCATCCCGAGCCCAACCATTGCCGTCTGAAGTGCCTGCGTATGAGTGCGCACAGATACCATCCTGACATCGATATTTGTCTGTACTCCGTACACTTTTTTTTCCACGTCCCAAGGAGGTGAACCGTTGCTCTTAGCCTCTATTTTGCCCCGCGTAGGTAAGACGACAAGCTTGTGAGCCGCATCTCTTACGTTCTCACTTCAAAGGTTGGATACTGTTTCCTTCATAATTGCATCCCACACATTCATCCACTGTCGCCGCCTTCTCAGATGCCCATTCCTCGCGATTCAGTCGTCTCCCACCATTCTCCTCCATGACTGGGTCTTGAAGTTTACTCAAGCCCCTTCCTCGCTCGTCAGCCAGCTAGAGAAGATGAACGGCAGTCGCTTTCCGGTGTACCTTAGCCGAAAGCACCTGCTCAGTCAGGGCGTCTCCGCTTTGGAGGTACCGTACGCAGAGACCATGGAAGGTGCGGAGGGCAGGTCGTGGCTAAGGCAGGTAAAGAAGTACAACAAAAGCAAGAGACAAGAAAGGAAGCAAGTACCTTCCATCCTCAGCCCCGCTACCTGCCCGCTTGCACGGGTACTGCGGGGTACTTGGGCTATGTTAGGCTCCGGGTCATCGATAGGGAGCCAATCGAACAACCTGGAAGTCATGGATCGGCTCTTGTATCTCTTGTGCGGAGAAGGCGCCTAAGAGTACTTCCTCCCGACCGAGAGAGTTGCTGCGTAATACCTCCACCTACACCTACACCTACCTTCCTACCTACACTTGCACTTACCTCACTCTCTGCGTACCTCACTTTACCTAGGGGCCTGCCACGACGTTTGTGACGTTTGCACCAAAATTGCGTCGCCCTTTGGCATCCATTTCGCTTGTCCAAATCCCGTTCCCCGCCATTTTCTTTCACTTCATGAGCTTTACCCAAGGCTAGCGAGCAAGCGAGTGAGCGCGGAGGTAGGGAAACATCATATGTCTGTCTCTGTATGGCTACTATTGCTGCCCACTTAACCTCGCCTTGCCTCTCACCTTACCTATCCTGCCCTCCCTTTCGCCTACCTTACACCAACTCGATCCTCTAGACTTCTGACAGATCACGCACTCTCTCTCTCCCTCTTTTTCTTCCCCTCTTCCATCTGGTGCGCTAAAAACACCTTCGGCCCCTTTTATTCTTTCGACTATGCCACCCCGCCTGATCTCTCGCTCATCATAGACTTGCAGACATCGAACGACGGATATTTCCCCAACAAAAAGCGGCCTGGCCGGTCTAGCCCATCGCTACGACTCTCGCATCTCGCTACGACCGAGAGTTCGTCTTTGCCACTGCCCCGGTCGCAACCCCGAACCCGAGGACGCTGCAGGCCACGCTACCTAAACCGCCGCGTCTAGACTCCCCGCGCGCCTACCCGCTACTACCCCCAAGTTTTCGATCCGCTGCCATAGCTCACCATTGTGCGATCGGCCTTTGATTTACACATCCGCTTTTCCTGCAATACGCATCGCGCGATAGTATCGATATCTGCCATCCAACCCGACTTTCCCCTAACGATCGTGTGTCTTGGGTTCACCCGGCACATGTCGATTTCGTTATAGGAGCACCTGACAACTTTCCCGCTCCTACAGCCGCTACTCAATCCAAGCTACTATCCGTCCACGATCATCATTTTGCCGACTGCGAACGTCTGCTACTCTTCGCCATGGCCGACCTAAACACACCCGACTCCTTCCCAGCCACTCCCGATGGCCTGGTGGACAGAGATGGTTTGAGCAGTCCCGCCTCGCCTGCTTCCGCCGACTCCTCTGAAGCCAGCACGCCGCTGGAGGCTCCTTCTGATATCATCTCTGACATTCCCAAACGACTCCCCTCGCTGCGAACAGTCTCCGATCCCCAGAACATGACACCCTCTTCCACGCCTCTCGGTATGTTGAGCAACGCACGCCGACCTCCGCCGACGGCATCCGTCATGACCGGCAGCATGGGCAGTGGTGCCATGAACGACATCATGGCGAAAGCTCGCGCCCTCCACGCCCAGCGCATGGCTAAACCACCTGGCACAAACGCTCCTCCCAACTCTGTGAATAGCCCAGCATCGCCTGTACCTCGCCAGGGCTCTCCCGGCGGTGCCTTACCCCCCAACCTGAGGTTACCTGGCGGTATGGTGCGACCTTCACCTGGCGGGATGCCCCGCTCCGCGCCTATCATTCCGACGAAGCCTTCGCTTGCCGACAGACGGCGACCGCAGATGAAGTTGTCTGATATGAGTGGTGCATCGCCCGTCTCGCCGACGCCCAAGCTGTCGGATATCCAAGGCTCATCCAACGGAGGCAACACCAACGGCTCGTCGGGCTCCAAGATGGATGACTTCAAGAAATACATTGACTCGGAGAAGGGTTGGATCACGTTCGACGGCGCTGCGACCATCACCAGGACGGGCGTGAATTTTGCCAACGGTAAGACCTTCACCATTTCACTAGATGAGGTCGAGGTCTTGGACGAGCTTGGTAAAGGAAACTACGGCACTGTCTACAAGGTGAGGCATACGAAACCTCGGGTACCTCGATTCGGCACTGGCTTGAGCGGTTTCAAGCATGCCAACCTCAATGCGTCGCATTCAGATCCTTTGCCGATCAGAAATCCCGACGGATCCGCAGATTCATCTCCCATCGCGGCGTCGTCAGATGGCACAACAGGTAGAGTCATGGCTATGAAGGAAATCAGGTTGGAGCTCGAGGAGGCCAAGTTCACCACCATTTTGAAGGAACTCGTCATCCTTCACGAGTGCGTGTCACCGTACATCATTGACTTTTACGGAGCCTTCTTTCAAGAAGGCGCCGTCTACATGTGTATCGAGCACATGGACGGCGGTTCCATCGACAAGCTGTATGCTGGTGGCATCCCCGAGGGTGTCCTGAGAAAGATTACATACTCAACGGTCATGGGCCTCAAGTCGCTCAAGGACGAGCATAACATCATCCACCGAGATGTGAAGCCTACCAACATCCTCGCCAACACCAGGGGCCAGGTGAAAATCTGTGATTTCGGTGTCAGCGGAAACCTCGTCGCGAGTATCGCCAAGACCAACATTGGTTGCCAGAGCTACATGGCTCCCGAAAGGATATCAGGAGGTGGCATGGCCGTCGGTGCGGACGGCACATACAGCGTGCAGAGCGATATTTGGAGTCTGGGCTTGACAATTATTGAGTGCGCAATGGGACGATACCCTTACCCACCCGAGGTGTCGTCGACCATCTTCAGCCAGCTGAGTGTGAGTTCACCAATCCACGCAGAGAGGTTTAAACTGACCAAACCCAGGCGATCGTCGAGGGCGAGCCGCCAGGTCTTCCCGAAGAGGGCTACTCCAGCACAGCTCACGACTTTGTCAAGAAGTGCCTCAACAAGATCCCGAAGGAGAGGCCGACTTACGCTGCACTGCTTCAACATCCCTGGATGGCACCATTCTCCAAGATTGAGACCATCGCCGAGGAGGCAGAGGAAGGCGAGGAGGCAGACGCCGTTGCCGATGCTGTCGGGCACATAACGTTGACTTCGGGCACCGAGGATGAGGAAGTGGCGGAATGGGTGAATTCAGTGCTGGAGCGCAAGAGGAAAGGTGTCGACCCCGCGATACTCCGTCCTGCGCTGCACGCGGCGCCCTTGGTCAGCCCGACATCGAGCCCTGCCGTTGGGCAGGATAGCAGGTTGGAATAGAGGTTGCCTTTGACCATGAGAAAGGGCAGAGCTGTGCGGCTGGTCGGTTGTGAAGGTTCATGACGATTTGCACAATTTCCCATGCTGACCGAGCTGGCCTCCGTCGGCCCCCCTTTCTCTTCATTCTGAACACACACGAACCCTCGCTTTGGCTTTCATACCCTCAAATCCAAGTATTTTAGTCTCTACGTTTGCATCGTCAGCATATATCACTGGTCGGCAAGGCTGCGTTTGATTTTCACCACCCCCCTTGCATGTCTTTTATCTGCGTGTTGGCACAGGTCGCCCAGTACACGAATTTGGACGGCGTTTCGAGATTTGGATCCTTGCATTTGTCGAAATCTCCTTGGGGGCATGACGCGGTGTCATGGGTGGCTACACAGGCCCAATACACGACGGAAGGATAACGAGACGACAGAGGCTGGAAAAGAAGACTGCAAACGAAAAGAAAATTATGGCAACTTGAATACAGTCACCCTCACAAACAATGATTCTTCTGGCTGAGGGAAGCGGGCACAGCATGTGACGGTGGTATCGATTTGGGCGTCAAACTAGAACTCAATTACTAGACTTCTGTTTCTATGCGTCAAGATCCCAAACAGGTTAGTTATGTCATTGCAGCTATCTCATTGCAGCAAAGTAACTAGAGATTTGCGTCACCTTTTTAACTATTTTTAGGAAGCATAGAAATCATTATCCAAGTTTATGTTGTTTTAAGCATTATGTGACGCCGATTGGCGATTTGCTATCTGTCAACCACCTGATTCTAGAGCACCAAGGAGCAGATTTTGCCAGCACTTTCGGATGCCTAGGACGAAAGTGAGCTTCCGGTCGCTCAGGGTAGTGGATCAATAAATGAATAACTCGGGATGTCGAGCGAGTCGAGGTCTTTGATCTGTTGGCTCCAGCAAATTCAATGTCTTGACACCGAGAACCGGTGGTGTTGAGAGGAAACCGAAACAGTCGTTCCGCCGGTTAGTAGGGTTTGCATGTGGTGGCATGTTGCGGTTGATTGACGCCGTTCGAGGTGGAAATGCCGTGTTCGCTACGGCTGAGGGGCCGTTTTCACAACTCGCCAAGCTCAAAGGATGTCACGAAGCGTCGACAATAAAACGGTTGAGATCGCAAAGCTGCTTGCTACTTGGTTCACAGGTCGTGGGCGCGAGGTAACTTACACCAAATGAGCGGGTCCGAGACGCTGTTTGCCTTCAGACACCAGGCCTATCGAAAGGAAGCGTGTATTTCCCGGCTTTCCTGAATCCGATAGCAATCATACGTTCAAGCTTAACAGTCAAGTTACAATCTGAGAGCTGAAGCTAGGCAGACCAGGTTATGAACGGGGCGAGAACGCCTCTCAAACACCGAAAGCGCTCCATATACGGAAAATTGAGCCCTCAAAATATTTGATAAGGGTTACCATCGCCGGTCGACTGCCATTGCTTATTGATTGAACCAGCAACGTTAAGCTGCATAGTCTCCGGAGATCAACCATCACATCAGCGTTTCGGGACTTACAAGTTCACTGTGACATTGGTATACGATGCGATCGCTTCGTTACAAGTCGGATACGTGCTTGTTGGCGACATGGAGACGCCGAAACCCCAAAGACTCTTACAGACTGGAAGGGCTAAAGATTTCGTTGAACAGGCTCCTCAAACAGTTGTATAACCTCTAGCAACTACATTTCGGTTTTCCAAAATGCCGAGCCTCGAATACCACAATTACGCTGGCGTGGGCGAGCAAGGCAGAACGGATATTTGGTACAGCCAGGCGGTCCGTATCGGAGATAGTATCGAGTGTCCCGGCGAAGATATGCTAGGGCCCTTCCTGGTTGTCAACTTTGAATAGAGGCCGTCGGGTCGGGAGTAGCTGACGTCGGAGATTGCTGGTCTTAGACGGCTGACAGTCCATTGCTCGGCTAGGGGTTAACATGTCGACGACGATTTAGAAGTGTTTAGACGAGGACAAAGAGGGGTGAAATAGAAGA
Organism: Colletotrichum lindemuthianum; assembly: GCA_001693025.2. Classification (NCBI taxonomy): domain Eukaryota; kingdom Fungi; phylum Ascomycota; class Sordariomycetes; order Glomerellales; family Glomerellaceae; genus Colletotrichum; species Colletotrichum lindemuthianum. Next base: position 30,922 of record MASP02000082.1, on the reverse strand, counting down.
CGCGACCCGAAAGCCATCATCAATCCCGATTCTCGCCCTATTTCAAGACAAGACGCTTCTTTCGCTCTCTTTCCTCCCCCCTACGAGATCATAGTATAGGATTAGGTTTTATTATGTTAGGTAGCCATGTACAGCAAAACTTCCAGGATAATGCCAACCCCCTTCATCCCTACTGGCTCGCTGAAATCCACAAAGAAATGTGAGCAGATCGTAAATACATGTACGCATGCAGTCGAGGTACCAATAGCAATGACAACATCAGGTAAACTCTTTCTTTCTCCACCTTCACTAGATCAAGCGTAGTCGTCCTTGACGCGGCGGCCGGAACTGAGGTCGACAGATGTCCGGCTACGCACGCTCCTATTGCGACGGAAGCGGTTTCCGCCGGACCTGTCGCCGCGGATGCCCAGTACGAACAGTATGGTGGCGATGAGGAGGGCGGCCCAGGCGCCCCAACTGAAGGCGAAGGCGTAAGTGCCGATTTCGGCTTCGCGGCCGTCGGAACGGAAAGCGTTGCGCGCCTTGACGAATGTTGCGCTACAAGCTTCTGTTAGTTGATACAACCAGAGGAAAGGGAAGAGAAGCACGTACGTCATCAACGAGACGGCAACGGTCAGGAAGAACAAGGCAGTGCCGGAAACCATGAAGGCCAGGGCCGAACCCAGGCGTCCGCAGCAGGCGAGAAAACTGCCGAACCACGCAATGACCATGAAGAAGAGCGAGACGAGGTACAGAACCCAACCGAAGCGCCAGAGGTAAAAGAACTCGGTGCTGGTTGTCCCTCCGCCGTGGCTGCCTTGCAGGCCCGAGGGCACGTTTGTCGCATCGCCGCCCCAGGCCCAGCCAAAGGCGGGAGCGGGCCAAGGACCCCAGCACTCGGCGTTCTGGTCATTGCAGTAGTAAAAGTAGGTCCATCGCGTGAGACCCTCGCGGGCGCCGGAGATGCCTGTGGTGTCCGCCTGGAGGAAGTAGGTGTTGTTGAGAGGCGATGCGTCGCGCACGGCGGCGAGGATGACGAAGAGGAGGAGAACGATGGAGCCCGAGAGGAAGATGACGGAGGCTAGGCCGAGGCCGGCTTCTGGAACGTGTGTCAGTTCAGTCCGCGTGGTTTGTGGGGAGGAGGAAAGAGAAAAGTATGGAAGCAGGGACTACTCACGTTTGGCCATTGTTGCGGTGGGTTTGGGTTTCTCTGCAGCTGGCGTGCGTGTGTGTGTTTGCGATGGCTGGGAGAATTCCTGGTGGGATTGGGGGACGAACTGGGATTTGTACTCAGTTGAGTTGTTTTGACGCCGGATAAGTTTGACAGGCGATGTTGCGCAGGAATGGGAAGAGGGGTGGACCTTGGAAGTGAAGTACAAGAGTAGTTCACTTCGCCGTAAGGTCCTACCCACCACGGAGGGGTGACGGAAGGGAACTGGGCAAAACTCACCGGATTCGCAATAATGTTTCGGTCCAGACTCGGATGCGTGTGTCTGTCTTTCGCAGTGTGGGATTTGTTTCTGTTTCTCGCCCTGGACCCTTGTTCTTGGCTGATGGAGGGCGGTAGGGATGCAGAAGTTGTTTGGTTTGTATTGTAACCGAGCTGTAGGACGGATCGCAGGGAGACTGCAGGTTTAATTGAGACGAGGAGGAAAGAAGGAAACGAATCGGATGACGGTCAAACTGTCAGATGATCCGAAAGCCAGCCGGCTGGGCAAGCGCAGCTTCTTCAGGCAGTGTTGGTTACCTTGCCTTACGTATGCTGGGGTACGAAGCCAAACTAGCGGGGAGGGACTGAAGCACCCCGGCCAGTTGGGAAGAAAGAAGACATCTCGACCGAGCCCAGCTAGACGCTTGTAGCTCGCCATTGGACACAGGACGCAGCTGGGAAGAACTGATGGCCTTGGAGGGTGGGTGGCCATGTTAGCTCCAGCTCCCGGGATGTCCGTGGTCTGCCACCTTGAACAGCACATCGTGAGCCATGACGACACCACCGAGCCACTGCCGGACCCACCAGCCCATACTCCGTACAGTGCTCGCTATTCTTCTCCATGATGGGTAATTGGCCAAGTAGAATCGGTTCTTGGTGAACGCTTACAGTGTCGACTCGGCGCAAACAGTGCTACTGCTTTCTGGGCAACAGAGTGCTAGCGAAGTGCTAGGAGAGAGCTAGGAAAGCGCTAGCGCTGTTGTCGACCTCGGTGATTTGTCCCATACTTGAGTACCTATGTACCTTACCTTTTTGCGATGTGCAGGCAGGCACGTGCTGGCTACTTCCCTGCCAGTACAAGGGCCACCACCACCTTCTAATTACGACGTCATTCCCTGATCGAAGCGGATCGTCGTTTTTCTTCCTTTATTTCGGCTTCTCCTCACTGGGCTAACCACTTCACAACACAGTACGAGTCGTCGCTTTGTTCGGATATCTGAGCTCCATGGATCCGGTCTGTCTCGCCGCATTCAATAAGTCTATAGCGTGATGAACGTGTCAATGATCAGCAGGGTCGCGGACCTCTCTGACGGGCCATCGGGTCGAGGTAGTCAATAGTAACAATGAGATGGCGGGGTCGAAGTTTACTTGACGGCTTCGGCCCATGTTGATACCAACCCAGCCCATCCCATCACATCCCAGCCTGCCGCTCGAGCACCCGCTGCCAAAGCGGTCGTTTGGCCGTGTGCCCCATCACTGGACGAAACATGAAACAACACATCGGGGCGTCTTATGAACTTCCCATGCTGTTTCTCGAAGTGGTGGTTGGACGCAGGGTCTTCGATCTTAGCAGCACCACATGCACGTCCGTTTTGCCCAATGGTTTTTCCCATCTTGGTTCTGCCATCTCTGGCCGGTATGCGCGATTCTCGAACTCTAAAGTCTTTTCTACATGTCGGTCCAGGGGTTCAGAGCGCGAAATGACATCTGCCACTCAGCCTGCAAGAACTTACTTGTCCCTCCGCCGGTAGATTGCGCGGCGGTTGATGTGTGTAACTGTGGCTCAGATATGGTGAGCCATCCACATGAGTCTCCGGTATCCAGCTGCCATAGAGAGGCTGAGCTACCGCACCCGCGTCACCCCACGGATGAGACATACCCGATACTCTTGACTCGCATCTTTACAGACTCATCGCACCTGCGGCCGATGATCACCCTTGTACACGTAGACATTGAAACGAGTGACAAATAAAACATCCCACGACTCTTGAGCGGATCTAGTATGCTGGCAAGACTGGCGCCAGATCGACCGACCATACCTGAACTACGAACACCAGAAGACCGGCGTGTCGGCCCCCACACATATGGCGCGCGCGCCGGCTTCGGCGCAGCGCGTCACGAGTCGCCAATGACATACTCTCCGACCTTGACCTGTGTGTTCCAGTGTCATGATGATGGATGGCTTGGGTGATGGCGCGTGCCGTCGTCAGTACCCACGTTTCGGTCTTTGACGTAGCCTTGACAGCTGTCTCGGAATTCGTGACGTTTGCTTGGCCTGGCCAGACCTGGCTACGGTCCGGCGTACTCGGTTATTGCTTCCGCGGAGATCGGCCATCGCATTTGGGTTCTCTGCACTAACTTAGTGTAATCTTTCAAAGGAAGATCACCAAACACACCAACCCTCCATGGTAGAAGCCCCCTCATATGGCAGCGGTGACAACCGGCGACCTCGAGGGGAAGGTCACGCTGGAGACATTCAAGACACGGGAGTATGTATCCGTATGTGGAAAGGCTCTGAGCATTGAGAGACATAACCCTATTCCGTGGTCAGTCTCTGGTAATACTTATTTCTCTGTTGGGACGACAATCCATGTCTTGCTCGCTGTTTGCTTGAAGCAGTTGAGAAATGCACGAGATATATTGATGGTAGGAGCCCAGACCACTACTCCGCGCTTTAACGCACATGACGTCAGATACATTGGAGCGCGTCCGATTCCCGCAATGAAATACACATCTGCTCAGGATTGTTCCACGAAATGAGGCGACGCTGTTAGCCGATGACAGAAAGATAGAATTGCTTTGAGAGAACTAAAAAGCCTGCATTTATGGGGTGACCAATTGACATGATGCAGCATGAATTCGACGAGCGAGAATTCTTTCCCAATCTGCTGAGATACTTCGTCATGTAATCTAATCTTATCTAATCGATGTCATGCCGCCGGCCCGTCTCTCCACATTCCTTCTCCCGCCGTCCCGTTTCAAACCGGCGCGAACCGTCAAGGCGGAACTCTATCCGAGCCATCAGACGAAACTCCTTCCACCTCAATCTCAACCTCCAATCTCAGCAACATGCGTCCACCAGTCCTCCGCCTCCGCAGGCCACCGCGCCATCTTCTCCCGTCACGACCACGGGCCCGACATGTCTCCTCAAACACCCTCTCATCCCTCGTCTTCCCCACAGACGCGCCCCCGGACGCCCTCCGCCACATCCGCCTAACCACCCGTCACGAACCCTTCCCCGCCTACACCGCCGCCTCCGACTTCCAAACCTCGCTCCGCCAGCTCTACCTCGCCTGGAAGTCCTCACCGACCGCGCAGGCCCCGTCACCTGCCGTGATATCCTTCACGCCGAAACCGACCTACACCCTCGGCCGGCGCCAAAAGGCCCTCACAACATCGCAAACAGCCCGCCTGCGCGCACCGCTTCTCGTACCAACACCCCACGGAGAGCAGAATTTCACACCAGACGTCGTCACCACGGACCGCGGGGGTTTGACGACATACCACGGACCGGGCCAAATCGTCCTCTGGCCCGTTCTCGACCTCCGAAGCCCCCTCTTCCCGCCGCTGACCGTACGCTCCTACGCGCGGCTCCTCGAAACCACGACGCAGGCCGTCTGCTCCGAGCTCGGCATCGCAACGTACCTCTCCGAAGCAGACCCTGGCGTCTGGGTCGAGTCCGCACGCACCGATCCCGGCGGGGAACGCAAAATCGCCGCCATGGGCGTGCACCTCCGCCGCCACATATCCGGACTCGGCACCGCGCTCAACGTGGACGTCCAAGTCGCCGGCCCCGAAACGCGGAACCCCTGGGCGCGCTTCGTGCCGTGCGGGCTCGACGGGAAGACGGCCACGAGCGTGGCGGCGGAAATCGGCGGGGAGGGGGGCGAGGTCAAGGACGGCGGGTGGTACGCGACCCGGTGGACCGAGGTTCTGGCCGGGGAGCTGGGGGTCGAGTACGCCGGCTCCGTGGAGGTTTGTGTCGACGCTTGATGATAGCGGGGTGCCCTGACAGGCAGGATTGTCGGCAGTTGGGAGAAAGGCTGTGCAAGCTGGTGCCAAACACCCATTCCCGAACCTTGTGCCATGTTGTCCCTCACTGCCTAACCTAGATGGCGGCCCGGTCTCACATTCTGGGCCGCTCTATCCGAACACCGGCCCAGGTGGATCAGTCCGCATCTTTTGCTATTCCCGAGCGTCCATTCCATGCGGTCAACTTCCGTGCGGAAGAAGAGCCCGCGGCTGGGATCCGCCGTGTGTATTCCCCGTCATCACCATCAATGATACCCATTTCTTATCGTTAGTCGACTGTACTTTACTAAACTCGATGGCTGCAAAACATGATACTTTGTCGTTTCCAGTGTACAGGGATCCTTGCTCACGTCAATTACTCGCTCGCGTGACGATCGGCACCAGACCGAGATGCTTGGCCATTGGAACACCATACCTCGCCACGCCACGCCGCTGCGCCCGCAGCATTCGCGACATATACTACCTTGTATCGAGTGGCTAGGCCCCCTTCTCTTCATATCCTGTCGACTCCCGCAAGCCCCCACCGAGAAAGCATGCAGTGCGGAATGGAATGATTGAAATGACTACTCCCGTGCAGACGGTTCAAGGGTGGCCGTCATCCGCCTGGTCGTGGTAGGCGCGGAGACACGACCTAAGTTGAATTTCAAAGGGATAGGCGGAGGCCGCGAAGCTTCCGACGGGCAACGACTCCCCCGAGTACCCGCTGCACCAATAATCATGTCTGGGTCCCATCAGGCGAGCAAAAGTACAGCGATAGTGGCAAGAAAGCAAATTGTGTTATAGAATCAACGCCAATGCTATGATGAGCATCAACCTGAGGATTGAGCCATTCCTTCAAAGCCGTGAAGAGTAGTGCCCCCATCATAAGTCATGATGCCATTCCCGTGAGTAAAAGGAAGATTAAAGCCGCCCGAGGGCAGAATCAGTTTTTAAAATCCATCAATGCACATTCCGTGGTTCGCCACCAAACCGGTGTTCTGCTGTCTCGGATCACTCCGTCTCGAACCTCCTAGCCCAAAGCCCGGGTCATTTGAAAAGACGGTGCTCTTTCGCCGAGCATGCTATAGGCCTTGCGCAATACAATGGTGCCGTGGTCCCATCGTAGCAATCAGTACTCGGGCTTGAAACGGCCCTTCTTCTTGGTGGGTGCCGCTCTCTCGTGACCCTCGTCGTCTGGAGTCCACTCTTCAGGGTGAAAGTGAGGGTTTTGGTAGTGGGCCTTGTTGAAGTGGCTGTTCTTAAACATGGCTGTCGTGAAGCTGGGCTCGTGGAGATTGGACTGGGACCCTAGCAGCGAAGGCTGGGCAGAACTCGTGTTGCTCAGATGCCAGCATTGGTGGCTGAACCTCAGCTGGTAGTCCACAGGCTGCGAAGGCTTCGCTGGAGCAGGGTTTGACTGCTGAGGCTGGGGCGTTGGCTGAGGCTGCGGCCTCGATATGGACGCGGGCTGCTGCTGCTGCTGCGGCTGTTGCTGTTGCTGTTGCTGTTGCTGCAGGTGATCGGAGTAGGCAGTAGCAAGCCAGGGTGAATGCGGCGAGGGATCGTATGCGTCCGCCATCGGCGAGGCGGAGGAGGGCGAGCCTAACGAGGACAGGGCAGAAGAGAGACCGGAAGACGGGCCGCCAAAGCCGGGGAGCATGGCCAGGGGGCTGTAGTCGATGCTAGAAAAGCTGTGCAGCGACGGGGTTACGCTGGTGATCTCTTGGCGATGGGAAAACGAAGTCGCCCTGTTGACCTGGAGGTTCAATGGCGCCGGAGTTGGAGGAGACTTGTAGAGAATGTCGTAGTGATCAGGGCGGTAAAGCAGGTAGATGATTGGACCCAGGTTGGATGGATCCTGGCCGTTCGCCTCGTCGGGGAAGCGGTAAATGTTGACCTGGCTTCCGGGGCTGCGGTCGAGGTAGGCAATCTCGAGGACGAAGTTGATGGGCTTGAGAAGAATCTGGACAAGCAAGACGATGCCCAGGTTCTCGATTTCGCGGTTCGGACGCTCAATCTCGGCGCAGTAGCCGGGGATGCCCGTCTCGGCCGGGATGAAAGGCGCATAGAGTTCGGCATTCCCCTTGAGCCATGAGCTTGCCAAAAGCCGCAGATGGTAAATGATGGCGTTGGAGATGTCTTGGTCGTTAAATTGCGATACCAAATGGTGCATAGCTAGTTGCGGATTCGCGATGCGCTGGGCCAGGTCCTTCAGCAGGGTGATGGTCTCCTCCACCATGTCTTCAAACAACATCTGGTCGTAGCCGCCGACGGACAAGAGATACTGGTTGAGGCTCGTGATGCGGGCAATCTCGCCGTGGATTTGGGACTGATCGCCATTGTTGACGAGGTGCTCGAAATAGGAGAAGCCGATGGCTGGGAACAGAGCAGTCAGTAAACAAGCATACCAGTTGCGACGCCGACTCCATGGTCCCCATCCCCAGTCCCACCCTTCTCGTCGACCATACTGCCATGCGCCATCCTTTCTCGGCGAGAGCGCTTGGTTAGAGCTCATCGTCTGGTGCCTTGTGTGTAGAGGTCGACGAGGGGTGGGAATGCGGGGTAAATGGTGCACGGAACGAAGAGGTGGAGACGGCTGGAACCCAACTCACCTCGCCAGCCACAGTTTCCGTCGCCTTGAATCGGACGATAGTGAGAGTAGGTCTGAGGGAGATTCTAAAGTGGTGCGACACAAGCCCGGGTTAGCCATGGGCGGAGATGTCGTAGCACGTGGGCGCAGGCGAAGACGAGGATGCTCACGATGGTTTTTGCGACGTAGATGTCGTCAGCTTTCGCGTACTCGTCGGTTATGGCGTCGCTCGTGATCTTGTTGCCCACCAATGGGCCCTAGCAGAGCAACTGATTAGCTTGGGAACTGTCACAGAGCTGTAGGAGACTTTGCCGGGCGAAGATGGGAGAAGAAAGCACAAACGACATGGTGCCGCATGGAGCTAGGCACGCCGTGTCTCTGGCGGTGAAGAACAACCACACAGACGAGCAACGAGGATGGCTAGAGGAAGAGAGAGAAAAGACGAGAGAAGGAGAGAAGAGAGCGACTCTGGCGTACCTCGAGCTGTGGCTGGTAATCCCGAGCGGCGGCTTCCTGGGCGGCGAGGTCGGAAGGGTCGCCAGGCTCCATGGTGGACAGACGAGTGCTTGCGGAAGCAGCGGGGGATGCGTTGGTGTTCGTGGATGAGTTTGTGTTGTAATAAGAAGAAGAGTTTGAGGCGGGAGCAGGAGCAGAGGCCGAGGCAGAAAGAGACGCAGGAGAGGCTCCAGTCAGCGGAAGTTGTTGTTGGAGTTGGAGCTGAAGCTGGAGCTGGGTCGGACGGTGTTGGTGTTGGTGTTGGTGTTGGAGCTGATGTCGCAGCTGGTGGTGCTGCTGACGCTGGTGCTGGTGCTGCTGGTGCTGCTGGTGCTGCTGGAGGTGGTGCTGCTGGTGGGGTCGTCCTTGAGCCTGGGCTTGTGCTTGAGCGTGTGCAAGGGCCTGTGAGTGGGAGCTGGGGCCACTGCGACTGTGATTGCGACCGCTAAGCTGCTGGTGGTGGTGGTGATTGTTGTGGTGGAAGGCAGCACCAGAGGACGCGTGTAGGCCATTGAGACCAGGATGATGTGCTGTAGCCGCAGTGTTTCCAGGTGAAGGCCCCTGGCCCGGACCTGCGAGGGCAATGGATCCAGACCGAGAGGTGGACCCAGTCGCGGGTACTGACGGGGCTTGGGTTCTGGCAGCAGCAGCAGCTGTAGCAGAAGTTACAGCGTGTAGGGCAGCGGATGCACCTGCGCTTGTACTGGGTCCAGCGTCGGCTCCTCCTGCTGCAGCACCTGCACTCGCACCCGCGCCCGCACCTGCAGCCTGAGACGCTGACAGGGACCCCGACCCCTGTCCAGCGCCTACTGCAGCTTCCCCGCCCTGAAAAGATAGCGATTGCGGTCGCGACTGAGGGTGAGCGTAAGAGTGAGCGTGAGCGTGAGCGTGAGACTGAGACTGAGAGTGAAGGTGAGACTGCGCCTGTGACTGTGAGAGAGACTGCTGCAAATGAGAAGGCGACCCCAATGGCGAGAGAGACTGCGACAGTGATAGCGGGCTCATCCCCTCTCCTTCTCCTGCTCTTCTCCCTCCTCTTCTTCCCCTTGCCATGCTGTTCATGCTCATGGTATTCATGCTCACGCCCAGGCCCATGCCCATGCTGCCAACAGCTGCACCCATGTCGCTCATCCCCTGAAGACCCATTCCGCTGCCGCTGTTCATTCCCAGCCCTAAATCTGTTCTTCCTGTTCCTCCTCCGCTGCCACCGCCGCCGCCGCCGCCGCTGGCACTCACGCCATGAGCCAGGATGTTGGTGCTGCTGCTTATGCTGCTGTTGTGGCCTTGGTGGTGGTGCTGCTGCTGTACCTGGCCGATGGGCGAGAGCCCCATGCCAATGTTCATCGGTGTCTGTGGGTAGGTGTCGTAGTCGCTCATCTGTGATGCTCGTCTTGTGCCTCCCATGACGCCGCCTGCCACGTTACCTTCTATTCCCATGCCATATCCAGAGAAGCTTTGCAGAGACTGACGTTGACTTCGGGTTGCGAGAGCCTGATTTTGGCCCGTCTGGGAATGAGGGTGCGGCACCGCCGCGTGAAAAGACGACGCAAAAGGCGTCGGTTGAGGCTGGAACATGGCCTCGTTTGCGGTTTTTATTTTCGCCCTATTGCCTTGGCGTTGTGCTTGACGGCCTCGTCACTGGTGTGTTAATCAGCCAAATGACCTTTTGGCCGCTGTTGGTGTTGTCCTGGATGGCTTCTTCTGCAGCTTCTTCTGCAATGTCTGTTCTGGGTGTGTCGTCCGTCTCCCAGACAAACTAGCCAAAAGAGAGGAGCGAGCCAAGGTACAGGTACAATACTACAACGATACTCGCTGGAGGGGAAAATAAGGAATATGAACCAGGCTCGTCAATAATACGATGAGAGAGAGAGGGAGGCCCGAGAGGGCAACGGAGTAGTCGGGGACGTCGGACCATACGATGCACGCCGTACAGTAGCGGTTGCAATAGGACAGGAGACAACAAATGAGCGCTCGCCTATTGCTCTCACTGCTTCTGATGTGCTCACGTCTTGTCTGATCCAACCAGACCAAGACACCCTTCCGTTTGGCTCTGCAACATGTCGTCAGCTAATGGAGCAACCCAGAAAGAACCAACGTGGCGCGGTGCGACATGGCCCCGCGAGGTACGGACGGTCTACACTTACGCACCAACAGCGACGAATAGCTCAGGTACTCTCGTCTGTACCTCAGCTACGAATGTTGGCCGCGGCGAATCAAACGGCGGACGACCTACAGGGGCCGGTATTGCAGAATTCGATGGGCCTGAAGTCGCGGCCGAAAAGGAAGAATAATGCGACGACGGCTTTTCCGGGGTGCGTCTGGCCTTCTCCTACAACCCCGTCTTGTCCGAGCGACTCTGGGGTTTATATCTCTGCGTCAACGTTGCCCGACCAGTAACCGAGCATGTGCGGTGTCGGTGTCGCTGCGGTTGACGCCAGGGTCCAGTTCGACCTTCTTCTCGCCAGGTCTGGCCTCGCCTCTTACGAAATGGTCCCTTGAAGATCCTCAAAATTGTTGTGTGTTGCTGGTCCGTTGGAACGGTGAGACAGCCTCGAATGGCCGCCGCTGTGTGGTGTGGATGGCTCGGCAGGATCTCACTGGGTGGTGATGGTCCGTGTCTGACTGTCGCTTCTCGACCATGTGTGATTTGACGAATGGCGTCCGAGGTGGATGGAATCGATGCGATGTGATGTGAGTGTGCAGTGCCGCGCCGCACCTAGGGATCGGGGGGGTAAGGTACAGTCGGCTTTGTGAGCCCGATATCACGGTCGAGTTTGTAGCCGTATAGAGAGAGCACCAGCTGCCAGCCGGGTTTCGAGTAAAGCACAGTTTACACCCTCGGATAGGCGAGAGATGGAGAGCAGATAATTAGATGAAGAAGGAAATGGGAATGAGAAAGAAGCAAGAGAGGGAGAAGAGAGGAAGCAGACGGAGGCAAACAGGTGAGGGATACACGGGGCATATACATGCGAGGAACCACTCAAAATACCCAGGCAACTGCGGGACGGCAGCTAGGACTAATAACAACAGAGGAGAACAACGTTGTTCTAGGGTAGACGTATGAGAACACATGAGTGGGCGTAGACATGGTTGCACCGACACGGATTATGGAAACCAGCATGGGCTCGACCCATGGCCACGAGGAGAGCCAGACGGCACCACCAGGCCAGACAGACACGATGGTCAGAAGCTTGAGGGGAGAAAGAGTACGGATAGTAGCAACATGATTGACACAAGGCAGCGGTTACAGGATGAGCCACGGCAAGAAAGGGTCAAGTTCAGGCCGTCTGTCTACGCATACAAACACAGACAGACATCGCCTTCCTTCTTACCATGTATAATTATACCTACACTATCCGCACCGTTCCTATCGAGGGACATGGAAGTCCGGTGCGTGCATGTCACGTAAGGCAAGGCGCAGCGAAGCATGACAAGGTCAGGTCGTGAGAGAAAGAAAGAATGCATAGTAAGATGAAGACGGTGGCCGTTTTCATGGAGATGCTATTGTGTAATGTCGTGGGAGTGGACCCGACAAAATGCCATGTCGCCCTGTCGTGCATCCTCAAGGTTGGCTGGGCGTACTTGTGTAAAATGCTGCCAATGCTGCATTGCCGGTACAGAATCTGTGTATTCCGCCGAGTTATGCCACGGCGACGGCGTCTATCACGTCTCCCTTTTCCTCCCCATCAATGAGCTGGTGTTGAGCATCAATCATCACGCGTACAGTATACGTACTGCGTAGAGATTGGACACTGGACAACAGAAAGCAGCCCAAGAACAGCAGCACACGGATGGAAACGCAAGCCAAACATGCTGCGGACACAGAGACCTAAGCAGCCATATTCACCCTGGCCCATCGTCGGGGCTGGGCTTGTCGGGCCTGAGGTGGTCTGGGCTGGTCCGCACTGGGATTTCCTGCAACGTCGACTGGCCTTCTCACTCTCTGTGCATCACGTTTCCTCGGGGCAGGCAAGTCAAGACAAGGCAAGGAAGGGCAGGCATGCCCCAGCAATCGAGGCAAGGAGGCGGACGTATGGGTTCGATCCGACCGCAAACAGGGAAGCTGGTGGACGGGCCTCGGTGAGGGCGGCAGAAGGAGCAGGTAGTTAGTGATACTCGGTACAGATATGATATCGTGATGATGTTGCGGAGGACGTCGGAGCGATGTGCCGCCACCCCAGACAGACCCTTGGCTTCATATGCCGTACCCGAGCCGACTGGAGCATTGAGAAGGATATGAGTCTCGATCTCTTGTAGAGGTCCAGTCAATTATCAGTCACGTTGGCGCCACGGGTTGTGGAAAGTTGCCGTTTCAAGCAAAAAAGCGGAAGAAATGCTCGTAATGCAGTCCGACGATGCAGGACTTGCGTCTACCGCCACCGCTACCAGCTTTCCGACATTCAGTCTCTCTTGTTTGGTGCGGCTGCTGAGTCCCTGTCCCTCTGGGCGAGAGATGGCATTGTCAACCTCCAGCGAGTAGAAAGAGCAGCTGAAACTGCCAGTGAATCTCGGCAAGTACAAGACTCGCTCGTCTGAACAAACTGGCAAGCCCGTACGCCGTGCCGTGACTCCTTCGCGACGCGATGCCTTTCCCAAAGTTTATCAGACCATATATGGTTGGCTGAAGGCGTGGCTTGAGTAGGTATCTCACCTTGCTTGCCCTTGCCTTCTCATACGGTTCTTTACACAGAGAAAGTCCAGAGCAAGGAAGCTTACCCTACGGTAAGGCAACTTGCCATCTTACCAGTCAGTATCTATCTAGGTTACGTTACTCATCCGTTTACTCCATACCTTGCCTCACTCTGTCCGTCTGCCAGGCGCGCCAGGGCTTTGTGATGTAAGGCACATATGTCAAGGTGCCTTAGCCTCTTAACCTCCGACCACCGGCCCCGATCTACCACTCAAGCTGTTTCTTGGGTCGCCTCCTCATCGTCTCCTCCACCTCTCCCCGCCCCTGCAAGCGAAAGCCCCTGTCGTGAGGATCGTCGGACAACATGCCATGTGTAACATGCAGGAGTCCCCGAGCCGTCCAACAAGACCATGCCCGAGGAACGAGGAAATCCAACGACGGCTGTGCGACGGATTCTTCTTCTGCGCCCGGTTTCTGAGGGACTGGACTGCTCCGCTGGTGCCAACCAAGGCACCCACATGGGAACGTACTACGTACGGAGTACGAAGTATTATACACTACAACGTACGGATACTTGGTCGGCAAAACTCCGCGCCTTCAGTACGGACACACTACGAGTGGACTCTCTTAACAAGCCTGCCGGAGGAAAATCGAGTGGAACCTCTCGAAGAAGACCGTCGTCGACGGCAGGCTGCAAGGGTGGCATTCCAGGGTTGATTCGAGCAGGGGGGAGGCCCTGTCTTCACCGTTCGAACTAGCAAGGGGGATGCCTCGCTGCCCGTTCATGACATGTCGAGATGTGCTTGGAAATCGTCAGGGTTGGCACCGGCGCCCAGGGCACCAGCTCTCTCGGACGAGGTGTCATCAACCACTTGCGTCTACCACGTACGGATACGTATCTACTGTGCAGAGGATGCACAAGGCTCTTCATGGGCAGCGAGATACGGGGGGATGCGTCCAAACAAATCGACGGACGGACGACGCCACCTCTGTCTCGTGGGCAGACGCAGAAAGACAAGACACGCTCGTGTTGTAGCCGTCCGTCGTGCGTGCTGATCCATCGTGATCCTCTCCCCACGCTTGCCTCCGCTGGTCCTCGAAGCGTCCAACCCTTGTGGGACAGGTCCCTCTCGTCTCCTTGCCTCCAGCCCACCTTACCGCAACCTCAACGCTACCTGACGTACTGCACTAATAGCGCGACATTCGCGGAGCGCCCCTTGACGAGATTGCATACAATATGGGCTTGGCCTTGCTCTTGTCTCGTTTCGCGCCTCCACTGACGAGAGAGCACCGTCTCGATGGCCGCTCGTTGGTTGTGGGGATGCCCACGAAGACATCGTGATGTTGAACCAGGGCCTGGCAGTATACATGAGAGGTTCTTCAAGCTCCGCAGAGTGCTGTTGCCGAGCGTATGTACTCCGTACACCAATACGCTTTGTTTCCGAGCGAGAAATCGCCTTCGACTCGCTTGTTTCCTCGGCCAAGCTCCATCCTTGACTCCAGAATCGACCAAGAGGATCCCCCGGCAGCAGACGAGACTCGCAGAAATCGGAGCAACAACCGACACGACATCGTCCCCTGAGGGCTGACGGGTTCCATCATGGCTGCTTGTGGCGTCACGACTGCTGAACGACCGACGGGCAGACGCCCTTCATACTCTGGGTGCCGCCGTATGGTTTCTTTTTCTCGCGCTCGCTGCTGCCACCTCGAGCCGCCCAAGTTTCCGTTGCAATTTCGTTGCCTTCTTTTGACCGCTTAGTGCAGCACACCCATTTTCCCACTTGACACCAACGATCCATCGCCTGCCAATGGTCTCGTTAGCTTTCTGTTGGTGTGCTCTGACGCCACTGGAGTGAGGTTCCCACGAGACTGGCTTACTTTGACAGTGCCGAGTACATCAAGGCTGGGTCCAGACACAACCTGTCACGCTTGCTCTGCAAGGAATATGCTTGTTGCCAGCTAACATAGTTTGGCTTGACGGCGGTCGATTCCGCCCGTCAGCTGCAACGAACAGGAGCTTTTCATGAACACCTTGTTGCGCATTGCCAACCCCGCCCATCTTTCTTCCACGTCGGAAAAGAGACGGACAGTTGAGCGAGTCCGGCAAGACCTGCTTGCCTGGAGGCCACGATGCAGTGATCGGCCAGGAGCGGGTATAGAGCCACTCTTTATTGTGACAAGGAGGCCCTCGATTGCCCCTTTGCGACTTGGAGATGCTATACTGCGTAAGCCTCACACACGTAAAGGCCTGCCTTTGGTGAAGATAGGACAAGGGCATCTGAAGAACACAGCAAGACCCATGGGAGAACAATTTGGGAGACCACTCGTCCCCACCGACCGACACAGTCTGCGTGATGCCCGAGTTGTATCCACCGTGTATTCGAGAACCAAGAGCCTTGGCATGGCTTTCCAAGACGTTGAGGCAGAAGAGAACGGGCTACGACATCGACCACATACGCCCCCTTCCAAAGCTACGGAGCAACAAGTCCTGTCCAAGGGGTCCGTTCAGGCGCATGAAGAGGACATAGTACATAGTACACATTACAATGGCATGCCTGCTGCTGTCGATCATCTCGTTGGCCATGTACGCAGTAATACTATCTCTGCCCAGGCCATAGAATCAACCGAGGCGTGGATGATGCAACGTGAAGGACGCCACGAAGTATAACGGCCCGCCCTACCTTGTGATTATCACCACGAGGCGCCACCTCAATAAGCGGCCCGCGTTCTCTCGAGGGCCAGCATGTTTGGTTTTAAACAGCAATGTCCGCCGCACTTCGGGCAATAACACCTACATGGTAGGCACCTACGAGTCGTGAAAGATGGGATCGATGGGACACCTCGCATCCGACGCTCTCGTCGGCCCCGAATACTGGCAGGGCTGCAAAACCATGCTGCCTGATGTGATGAACTTGGCATGAATCGAAGACAGCAGGGGGGCACTGTACCGTCAGGTTCTGCAGGCTGGGCCGCAAACCTTTTGTCTTCACATCCGCACATTATTACTACGGAGCACTTATACGGACTACACTGACACCACTGGTAAACATGCGTGGTAGTGCTCGTGGGCACGACAAGGCCAAGCGTGTGATACGCTGTTCGGCATTGCGTAGATGGATCGCCGCTCTCCAAGTCGTATATCAGAAAGGGACTTTCGCCTCCTTTAGCTCGACTTCAAAGAGACTGGGCCTATGGGACGTCCAGGCTCGGAAACCAATCGGACCCCAAGCCCAGACGTTCTCATTGGTAGCTTTGGCCCATGCCAGGGTTTGTGCATAGCAGCAGTTGAAGCAGACTCGCTCACGACAAGTACCAGCTGGGGTCCTCGCTCGCCATTGCAGGGGTTCAGTCCCGCGCAACCCAAGCAATCCTCCCACCCATTCCATCCAGTCAACATGTCATTTGAGTTCCCGGGATAAGGCCCATCTCAGGCCCTGACACTCTGTAATGCGTCTGGAGACGCAGAACAGTGGCACGGCAAGGTGAGGATTGCGGTGTCGGGGTCAACTTTGCCATGAGACTGGGTGACTGGCTGCTTAGGCCTGGTTCACTCAGTACCTTAAGATGTTGTTTTGACTGCCCAGTTGGATAGACCTACGGACATCCGCGTTGGAGCTGTGTCCAATGCTGATTGCTAATGACTTGAAGACTAATTAGGTCATACGTGTATTTACACACACCAAATCGTCACGATCACCAAGTGCGGAAATGAAGCAAGCAGTTGAGCTGCCTGCCTCCCACCTCACAATTCGGATGATCCGTCTGCTCGCAAGTCCTGCCGATATGGGAACGGATTTCGTACAACTCGGCCGGGGCGAAAAGACAGGGTTCATCCATAGTGTAATAGTATGTGCGGATAGAGCCCCAGAAGGCGCCGAGATGCTCACGACGGAACCCGCAAGCCTATCTCTGAGCGTATGATAGCTGATGGAAAAGATGGAAAAGATGGTCCAAGATGGATGGGAAGCTTGGCACACGACACAACTACGAAACGAATCTTGGTCATCGAGCGACCCTATGTACACGAAGGTGCTCGTCCAAGGGTCCAGGCCCTGGCCTCCCCAGTCCGACAAGCACGTTGATAGTGCCGATTTGGAGATTGTTGTACAAGATGATCCAGGCACACCAATCTTGGGTCAAGTCAAACAAGGGAAAGAAGCCTGCAACCTGCTCAGTCCATCGTCTATCCGTCGCGGATCCCATGCAGCCATGTCCACAGCGGCACGGCTGACGAGACATGGCGCGTTGCCGGCCAGATGACGCCGCGACCCTGGCCCTGGCTTCTTACAAGCAGCAGGTCCTCTTCTCTGCTGCATTTCGACGTTGCGTGACAAGCGTATTCGTACTGCGTATCCGTAAAGCCAGGACGTATCTGGAATTGGAATATCGCAGTACTACGTACAGAGTACCTGGGCGCTTGAAGATGGCAAGACTTCAGCCCGCAGAACAAGCGTCTCCGCTCGAGAAGCGTCAACTAATAAGAACCAGAAGTGGCTGGCGTATGCAGGTGGAAGAAAGACAAGGATATCCAACGGGCCACGTTCTCCTCGAGCTATGGGCGAGAAGAAAGAGGGTAAACGACGCCAAGACAGCGAGAGCATGATGTCTACGGATACTACACTGTACGTACGCCGTTGCCCGAAGCCTTATGCAAAGCCCCTGGTCACTTGGTTACGCTGTCACCGTTCTGCTCCAGGGTAAGATCTGTCGAGGCCTGCAGTTCGCAACGCGGCCATCGTTCCCGATCGTCGTTGGAGTTGCCCAAGTCTCGGCATGAAGAGCACGAGAAAGAGGCATGTGAAGCTGATGTCTGCGCACCAGAACGGAGGAGACCTTGAATGGTGAAGCCCGAGGTTACGGGAATACCAGTCATGCTCTTGTATTAAAAACAAAACAAAAACGAAAAAAGCGCATACAGTCCGTTCCAATTCGAGGGCACTTTGTTCAAGCGGACGAAAGCAAAGCCCTCATGGAGCTGGGAGAGTGTGAGATGACGGCCAAAGCCACAGCGCAACAACACAAACTCACCGACGACGTCGCATCGCCGGTCCCTGGCCGCCCACTTGGACGCCGTCCCGTCCCACGTCCGTAGCATCCCGTCCCCACTGACTGGGCGGAAGACGGCATCCTCGCAACCCTTTTTTTGGATGGTTGTCGCCTCGGACAAGGGAGGAAAGAAAAGGGGAGCTCGAGGCGCAATGGAGACAAACAGCGTCGAGTTCAACGAGGGCCAGTGAGTTTCCTGCCGTCCTCGGGAGTGTCTATCCTGCAGCCACGCTGCTGGAGCTGCACGAAATAGCCCTTTAATCGACTCCAAGAAATGGGCTTCTGAGCAGCTAATGCCCTTGGCGATGTGACAGCTCATCATTCCGGCGTCACAAACCCCTGTTTCCGCATAGGTTGAAGATGATCACGACGGACCCGCGTTTTCGTCTGGGGTGAAATCAAGCAGAAGGCAATCGCCATGTCCTTTGCTTCTCTTACCCCGCGGGTACGCAGTAAGGTGAGAACGAACGACATGTTGGAAACCCGCTCACAGGGTCAGAGAGAGGAAGAGGAAGCCCTGCAATGTCGAGATAGAGATTCAATCTCATCGGTGTGGATCTCGGCCTTGGAAAAAGTCCCGCCGCTGCTTCGTATCCCACTCGCCTGTCTACTACGTCGGTGAGCCAACTTGGGCGAATTAGTCTTCTTCCATTGTAGTGTCGAAAAACAAAACAAAAAAAAAGCAAAGGGAGAGACGACGCTGCTGTGATGTGATGGCGCTCAGCCAAATGCAGCGGAGCGCGGCACAGCACAGCACAGCACAGCACAGCAGTCACTTCACGAAAACGAAGAAGCGTTGACATCAGGCAAGGTGACATGAGCCCGCTCCAGCTCCATGACATGGTAGGGTTCGTGCTGCTGATGGAGAACGTCAGGCATGGGACGGCAACATGCAGAAAAGGCGCCCACGACATGACGCAGCGCCGCGGCCACGGCATGACTGTGGCACCTTGCGCATTCGAGAAGTGCCAGATCTTCCATGACATGCTGCACGACCACGACAGGACACCGATACCTCATACCTACCGTACTGTACCCAAGGTATGGATACTTGATCAGTGTTCATAGGAGTTGAACTGTCCTGTCCCCTTGTCAACGAGAGCCCTGGCCCAGGTTCTGCGTCTCCGTTGTCGAACCATCGTATTCAGCAGCAATGCCAGATCTTCAGCTGCGAGAACCACATGGGAAAACCCCCCAATCGTCTCGCAGCGTCTGTCCCCCCCTTCCTTTTGTTCTCGGACGATGAAGCCCGTAATTGCAGGATGCAAGCAGCCAGCCAGCCCGACACGACACGCGAACAAACATTGCGTCTGGGCCCAAACAAGTGCCAGTGAAACCCTCCTCCTCCTCCTTGGACGTCCATCACCCCCATCTCGTCTCTAGGTAATTACTCCATCCCGCCTCCGTCCACGGGTGCGGACCGCGTCAGGCCGACAGGTTGGTCCGTCGTCTGGCTGCCCGCGTCTCGTGTGCCACGCCACCTACATACAGCTGCTCTCCCAGCTAATCAGCAGGCGAGAGATATTCGGTGCTATTTCTAGCGAATCTCACCACGATGACAGGACGACATGGACTCCAATCTATCTTGCCCAAAGACTGACGTGCCTCTCTGTCTATGTCTCTCTCTCTGGGCACCCACTTCCGCCTATCTGTCCAACTACCCGCGCTCTTAATCGGCCGAGAAATTACAACATGCAGAACATGTGTGCGTGGGTAATATTGCAAGCAAAGATGGTATAAGTAAAACAACCACCGTGCCTTGTCTGCTTTGCCTCGTACAACGGGAGCCCGCAGACGCCACGGCACAATGCAGACCCAAGGTCCTCCGTGAGTGGACGGTCTATTTGCTTTTGCGCCATCGATCGGTTCTTGTCGTTTGTTTTACTCATCTCCCCTCTTCCACTCCTTTACCAGACAGAGGGCGGGGGGTATTAGTGCAAGGTGACACGGCTGTGTGAGGCATGCCCTCTGTGCATATTCTCGGCTCTCTCCCCTCCCGGCAAACCGCTTGGTGCTGTTGCTCCTCTTCTCTATCCCGGACTCTTGTCGACGGTCTGTTTTCGGCAGTAAAGGGAGGCGATTTTGTCACGACGGGCTGCATTGCGTGGCCTCATGTGGTGTGACGTGACAGAGAAAGGCGCGAGAAAGCGCTGTTCTCTGTATGTCCTGTTCTCGGCATACGCTATGTAATTTTCGGTCTTTTGTGAGAAGAAGGAGAGAGTTTGCTGTGGGATGGCAGCAGAGCGTAGGTATGAATTCATCTATACCAGGCTCTTGTGTTGGGGATGGACATGTATAGGTTTTCTTTTCCAAAACCAAAGAAGGCCTTCTTCATGAGAACAACATGCCGGGACGGCGTTTTCAGCATATCAAACAGACGGATCTCGCATAGAACGTTCGGTACGCCACGCAGGTTGAACTTGGGCTGGCTCGCTTTGCAGAATCATACTCTGCCCGTACAGGTTGACGTCGTATCTTTGCAACCGTGGCTGGATGAAGCCGGTGCTTCCCCGGCGCAGAGAAGAAGGTTAAATTCCATCTGCTTGGCTGCCACTACATCTCTGTAACCTCGGCCATCTTAAGCCGGTCCATGCCATCACCGTGTTCTTCTACACACGTTGTAGTGCAACCTCGAAGATGATAGGCGACGGCCCCTTGGGTTCACGCAGAGTACGAGGTGAGGCGGCAGTGCACGTAGCTTCCGACTTGGTTGAACCTTCCCACGAGGGAAACGACCACGTCACATTCCGTATTCCGGTGCGGAAAAGGGGGAAACCAGAAGATCTGTTGGGAGTTCATCAGTTTTCCCGTCTTTCTATCCGATTCCTCGATGGGGAGAACGGCAACGACAAGCGCTGGCCCTTCATACTCGCGGCAATAATACAATACACGTCTAGTCTCTGGGGGAGAACTTCTCCGTGGCCCGCTGTCCTTCGGATATCCCGCAAGGTGGGAACCTCGAGATGGACCGACTCTTGTGCTTCGTGGTGGTTGTCCCACCACCTTCATCCGCCCTTCTCACTCTCCCCAGCCTCCTGCTCATGGTTTCACCAAGACGACGCCGACAGATCGAGCGCCACGCAGCGGGTGGTTGCTTCCCAGCTTCTCGTTGGTTTCCCCATCGCCGCCCCGGCCAAATATGCGTTGCAGTGGTGTGCAGCTTCCCGCGGCGAATCGGAGGGTGCCAGAGATTTAAGTCATATTCGCGTGTCTTTTTGGTATCTTGTTTGCGCTGTACACCTTTCCGTTTGGTTTGCTTCCCGTGTCAATGTCGAAAAACCGAGAAATCATCTAATGTGCAATCGTCACCAGGCACTTGAGGGCCAGAGCCAGAGCATGCCCTCATACCTGTCACGCTTCCTTTCATTTGTGGCCACTTGAGCGTCCTCACGTTCACATGGGCATGGCCATCTTGCCCTTTCGACCAGGTCCACGCGGAGGTCCGCGGGCACTTCTGGTCTGCAAGCCGGACATGATTTCCATGCCATGATCTTCCATCGGGTATTCATTCAGTCTAAGGCCCTCGCCCTCCTTGAACATGTTCGTGTAGAGGCCGGTCACGGACTGGGTGAGCTCGTGCATGGCCTTGGTGCGCTCGCCTTCGGCGTCCGACTGGATGACAAGGGTGCCAGCCTGCTGATCAATCTTCCCGTCAATCTTGCCGTCGACGATGAGGAAGCCAATGATGTCCTGGACCTCGGGCTCCGAGATCTTGAGCTGTTTGGCAACCCAAGACAACTTCATGCGGGTGTAAGGGGCAATGAGCTTAACGATGCCTTTTGTGCGCATGTTGCGCGTCACCTCATCAATGTTCTCTGCGATAAAGGGGTCGGCCAGGATGTCTTGGTTCTTCTGGAGAACGCTCTCGTATGCGTGGACGTCGTCGCGCTGGTAGGCGTCCACAAGCTCCGTCATTGCTAGAATGCGCGGGTCCTGTTTATAGGGCTTCGTTTCCTGCGAGTCGAAGGGGTTGATGGTGGACTTGACCAGCATGGTAGTAAGGAGCAGGTATTTGAGCACCTGGATGCGCTGAAGCGAACCGGCTTCATCGTAGTTGCGGAACGACTCGAAGAAATCGGTCTGGGCCTCGGCCCAGTTCTCCTCGCTCATGTGCATCTTGCCGCCGCACTCGCGGATGATGCCCATGATCTTGGGATGCGGCACGGCGGAGCGGACCTTCAGGGCGCGCTGGTAAAGACGCTTGAGCTGCTTGTTGTTCTTGGTCTCGGCGTGCATCTGGATTTCGAGGGCGTATATCTCCATAGAATAGGTGCCCTTGCTGGGATCGTCACTGCCGTCTTCTTTCTGGCAAGCGCGATGGAGGTCGCGGAGCTTTCTTGATACGGTCGTGTAGTCCTTGCGGTCGAGCAGGAGCTTCGCCAGCTTAATGTTTGTCTTCAGCCAAAGCCGCTCGTTGTTCGTGCTCTGGAAGCTCTCGAGGGTGAGCGCGTAGAACTTTTCGACGCTGGCAACAGCCTTGGGACCATCCGAGCTCTTCTCAATGTAGTCCAACATATTGTTGATGGACTTCTCCGAGTAGTTCCTGGTAACGGCCGACTTGACGTACGCCAGAAGCTCGGCGTAGTGGTCCGTCGCCTTGCCCGGTGTCAGTGTCCATGCCTCCCGCGTGATCAATGCTGATGACTCTCGCTGACCTTCTCGTACTGTCCCAGCTTGAATTCCAGCTTGATTGCCTGCTTCAGACCTTTGAAGCCCCATTCGCCCTTCTCTTCCTCCAACGCCGGGATGCCTAGGAATTCGGCAATCGCATCTTCAGGGTCGGTGACTTTCAGCTGCTTGGCGTTGTAGTACTTGTTCTCGATGCCGACGTCACCGGAATCATCGTCATCGTCTTCCTCGTACTCGAAGTCGTATCTGATGAAGGCGTCAATGACTGCCGTAAGGAATTCGACCTGAGTTGGGTAAAATGGAAGCTACTCACTGCTCCTCGTCCGACTCCTGCATAAAGTCCTCATCGTCAGACATCGTGGCCTCAGTATCGTGTATTGATCTAGTAGTAAAAGTGAAGTCTTCCTGTTGGGACACGAGGGGAAAAAAGAGTATGGCTGTTTTGGTCGCGGTAGGTAATTTGAGGCTGAATTCAGTGGTGGTAGGTAGCTCCAAGCAGGTCCTACCTTGGTGACGGTTGGTCAACGGTGCCTGCCTGGATTGGGTGGAAGGCGGGGGATCTTATCGATTAGAAAGACCCACAAAACTTGTTCTGGCAGGCACATGTACGCCATTACGACGATCGACTTACCTGTGTGGGGTACTGCTATTAGAGCAGATACGACGGCTTGTTGATAATACGTCGAGATTATTGAAGTTAGTATAGACAATGTCCAATGCTACCAACGACGAATCAAATGAGTGAGACCGGATTTGCAGAAGCCCCGAAAGTGTGCTGTTTTCTATGCAAGCCGGGTAGGTGGAGACTAGGTGCACGGACCAGGTATGGGTGGCAACGATACCTAGTGCCAGGTCAAAGTCTGGCCATTTCTTTTCCGTCGTTCATTGTTGAACCACACAACACAACATACGACAGCCAACCCTTGTTGCCAGCCTTTCTCGAACACACAAACCAAGATGGGTGGCGATCTCAACTTGAAGAAGAGTTTTCACCCTTCGCTCCTGAAGAACCAGGCAAAGGTCTGGGAGGAGGAACAGAAAGCGCTCGAGGAACGTAAAAAGACACAGCAGAGGATCAACGAACTCAAGGAAGAGCGCGCGAGGGAAGAAGTCCAGAAGAAGCTCGAGGCTGCTGGACACGCCAAAAAAATCGATCGCGTCGACTTCCTCTACAATGGCCCCACCGATGGAGAGAACGGAACGACCGAGGAGCGCGAGAGCTACCTCCTCGGAAAGCGGCGCATCGACAATCTCATCAAGGGTACCGAACACAAGAATTTGGAGAAGCAGGCTGGGCAAGAGAGTTTCATGGCCTTGCAGAGCGCGAACACGGCGAGAGATACTGCCGCAAAGGTTCGCGAAGACCCACTCCTCGCCATCAAGAGACAGGAACAGGCCGCCTACGAAGCCATGATGAACGATCCCATCAAGCGTAGGCAATTACTGGCGTCCATGGGCATAGAGGGCGAGAAGAAGCACAAGTCAAAGAAGAAGGAAGACCGCCACAATCGCCACGATCGCCACGATCGGCACAAGAAGGGGCACCGCCATCATTCCCGGTCTCGTAGCCCGCGTCGTCGTCGCGCCGACTCCGAGGACGATGATAGGCGCGAGAGACGGAGGAGAAGCGATTCGGTGGACCGAAAAGACACACGCGACAGCCATCGCCGCAGACAGGAATCCAGATCAACGTCACCACGCAGAATAGACTCGCGCCGTGACTACAGAGATCGCGACGACCGTGACGACCGAGAAAGGCGACACGGAGGCTCTCCACATCGCGACGACAGAGCGCCCAGGCGTGACAGGTCTTCCCGAGGACTTGACCGACGAGATGACCGCAGAGATGATCGTAGAGACGACCGGAATGGAGAAGCATCCGTCTCGAGCAGTAGGCGACAGTACGACCACCCGCGCCAAGACCGCGACCGAAGATATTCCAATCGCGCAAACGATAACAAGGCTGGTGACGAAGCTGCTGCTGAGGAGAAGGCGAGGAAGCTGGCAGCCATGCAGGCGGCGGCGACGGAGCTGGACAGCGACCGCGATCGTCGCTTGGCGGCGTTAGAGGCACGGGACAAGGCACTCCGCGAGGCAGACGATCAGGCAAGGGAGCGATCGTCCAAATACGGTGGTGACAGGCAGTTCGCCAACGGCTTGCACCGCAAGGCAGGTAATATGGGCTTGGCTGAAAGGATCGGGCGCGGCAGGCAGGGCTTGCAGAGGGACGAGGACTAGATGCCCGATCACGCGCCGACTGATTCCTCAACCTTTTATGGCCGGCCACTGAGATTGTTCACGAGGGATGTAGGAGGATATTTTCATGTCTTTGTTTGCAGAAGCGTAGAGGTGCTCGGCAGGGCACACATTATTGAGTTTCAGATGGATCGTGGGACATGTTCAGGCAACAGGCCTGGAGCGGAGGAGTGGACGACGCCGAATACAAGGGCGACGAAGACGAGGGAGCAAAGACATCACATGCTCAAGAATAATGATACCCATGTTTCTGCGTCTTAGTGGTTTTTTTTTGTAACCGTGCTGCCATATCACTTTGTTGCTTTTTGAATGAACATGAGGCCGACGGCGCGTCAGTCACTGGTAGCGTCCCGAATTGATGGATGCCATGATGTATGCCACGCAATGTTCGGTCGCTCGTACGGAGCAAACGAAGTGGTAACTGCACGATACAGACACTTCGGTTTCTCGGAATTTGCTGAACATTTAGGCTTACTTGATCCATGGCTAGCTGGACAAGAAGCAAAACAAGATGCATAAACTATGCAAAACACCGAACCACCGATTACATCATTGCAGAGTTTCACATCCGGGGAAAATGGCTCACGAAGCGGACATGGACCGGGCATCGTCATCTCCGCCTGGGCGAGTGACCTATACGTAAACTGCATACCCGAGCAACAGGTGAGGGATTGAGCACTTTGCAGCGGCGAACTATTGGGCACTCCTTGGCGGTGCGAGGATTCTAGGAATCGGGCGCGTTGCGTTGCATTCAGTAGACCTGCGCCTGCCGACTGATGACTGATGACTGATGACTGGTGAACTGGTCTTGGAATGAGGCTGAGCTGAGGGGTTCGAGAGGGGCAAAGGGATGGAGGGTGAGGCGCGGTAGGTGATTGCGGGGAGAGGAGGCGATCACCCGTTCGGCTGGGTGTACGATGACATGGATGGCTGCTGTCATGCTGCTCTCTCTACACACTACAAGAACTCTATGGAAGTTGCCCAGGAACTCCGTGATGCCCAAGATCGACGTCTCGGGAATCTCGGCAGGATCGTCGTTTTGAGAGACACAGCGTACGCTCGACAGGACGCAAGCGCCGCAGGACCGGAGGAGGACAAGGGCCACTGCACGGCCTGGTCGCTCTCCGCCTGCTCTCGGGGCTTCTCTTGGGTTCCGGCGGCAGGATCCAAGGCGGGCGGGTGGGCTTTGGATGCCATGATACCGCTGTTCCAAGTAGCGAAGTCGGTCGGTACAAGTAGGTTGTTGGCTGGGATATGCCTGAATGGGAACCGGACCTCTTGGGGGCCGGCCCGCCGGCCTTGGCTTCGACACAAGCAGGAGTACTGACTGTACTTGTGTTTCGTAGTAGGCTCTGGATAGTGGAGTTTTTATCTTCTCACCTTCTCCTGTTTGCTTTGAAGGTGGAATGTTTCTACAAGTTCCTTGGTCTGGGGGATGACGATAGAGGGGCGAATGAGTCGTGGGCTGTGGCTGCGATTGAGGCCGACGAGATCTTTTTCAGCTGGGTGCCTGCCACGCGGAGTTGGAAGTATCCAAGTCCGAAGTTCAGGTGAAGACGAAACCCATCCGGTCGGCGGGACGCACTGCGCTCGATACGGGATGGAAATAGAAGCGCAAACATAAGCAAACATTGCTTTTGCAGGTGCAGCTGCGAGTGAGTGGGCATGGATGGTTGAGCTCAAGTGTAATTCGAACGTACCTACGGAGTAGGTTGTGACGGAAGAAAGAGTGGGTGGGAGTCAGGAATTTCGGAGACGATGGTCCGAATCCATGATCTGACGAGGTACGACAGCCGGGCAGAGTGGCTCGCGATGGTCATACTCTCAAAGTCGTACAGGTACCAAGAAAGACGAGAATGGCGTCCACAGTCTGATGCAGATGGGAGAGGAGATTCGGAGACTTGTGCGCTAGCGAAGCGCCACGATCCAGGGGGAAACAGGCAGATGGTCCAGGTCGTCGACAAGCTGCAATTACCTTGAACACATATCGGTTTATGCCATTTTTTAACCTTTTGATTGCTTTTCGTTGACATGTTTTCCTTCTCTTCTGTGTTCAATTAGCAATCCCTCATTGTGTTTCTTATTTTCCATCCAACTTGGAAGGTGATGTTGGAATTGGCATTGAAAGTAGCTCAGATCATGTTTCCTTTTTCCCTGATGGATATCATCTGAAGGCTGGGAGCTGACAGGCCAGGATGGAGTGATGTACACTTTTGATTTAGTGTGTGCAGGATGCGTGCAATGCTGTGGCGGGGAAGACAATATATATATATGTTTAGATATTCTCCACCTGCAAGCATATGTGAGTATGGTGTCCAGGGATTTAATGCCATCAGACCAAGATGCCAGCAATGTGTATGTGTTGTGCTCAGTCAGATAATTACTAAGGTGTGGCATAACAGTAATGTATACTCACCAAGGTACCTACCTTAGATATGGAGCAAGGTAAATGAGCACTAGTATTCACAGTGACATTCTGGGAACGGCCTTGAAAATCATTTTCCTCTAATAAAACCATCACAACCAGTAACTCCCAGCAAGAGAACTACCTAGGCTGTCCTTGTTACAGCTACTAGTGCCAGTACTTGGTAGGAGTTTTGCTTGCTGCTCTTTTCTCCTGGTCCCCTCCTGCTGGCTCCATTTTGCGACCCTTCTGACTTTCTCTTGGCCAATTGAAACAAGACTCGGTATTCCACCCAATTTCCCAGTGCTGTATCCACGTTTATACTGGACCCCCATTTGCAAGTCCAATTCAGTTTCCACCCAAGACCTTAAAAGAAAATAAGGAATTCCTCCTTTGAATATCTAGAGAGAGAGGGCACTTATCCTAAGGGGCTGTCTGATTCTTCAGTTCTTGATCAGCTGCAGTTCCCCAGTCCTACAGCACACTCCACACCTGGATGGATACTGTTTAGTGGCTGGCTTGCACCTGACAGTGTAGCACTGCTCCAACTCGGCCTGGGCACCTTCCCTTATTGCCCCCGCTTGTTCCCTCGCCTGTACTGTACACTCGCCTCCCCTGCCATGCCTCCCGCGTTGCCATCTAATTTACAGACAGTATCCGTACTTGAGGTGCCTAGGTACCTGGGTTGCCAGTCAGTAACCTTCCTCCTTACCTCATTTTCACTGTCCCCAAGTCTTCAACCCCGTCACTGTCACCTTCTTATCCTTCCTCTCCAATTCATCTCACCAGCCAGCAAGCCAGCAGCATCAGCAGTCTTTGTTCCTTTTCTTTAGCTGCCACACACCAGCTCACACCCATATCCAGATTCAGGTCCAGGTCCAGGTCCAGGTCCTGATTCATTTTAGCTGCAAACAACAACCACGCCTTCAGCTGGCTCCTTCCCCTGCCGCTCTGCTACCTTGCTATTCCGACCTCTAATTTGCGACCGACGAACTTCATCCTCCATTGCAATCACACCTCACCAACTAACCCATCCTTCCTTCCTTCCTCAAATAACCTTCCGACATTGACCTTGTCGCTCGTCGTCAGCGAGCTCAACTACCTTCCTACCTCACCAACACCACTTTGCAAGTTGCCTTGCGCTGCCACTCCTGCCTGCTCTCGTCAATCGCAATACAGGCCGGTCGATCTGAGCTCTTCCGTCTCTGCCACCTCCCTACCTAACCATCCACCTCACGTCACCTACCATGTCTCTGTGTGGTGGCTCCAAGCAGGTTCAGCGCAAGCTGGTTCTCCTGTGAGACCTACTCCCCTGGCCCCTTGCTGTGTTTTGTAGGTCTGGCTAATTTGATACCTGTAGTGGTGATGGCGCATGTGGAAAGACATCGTTGTTGAATGTCTTTACCAGAGGGTGCGTTGGTCCTTCCCCCTTCTTGTCCCATCCTTCTGCCAAATTATCCCCCATCCGAAAGAGCCAATTTGCTGACTACGAATAGCTACTTCCCGACTGTCTATGAACCCACCGTCTTTGAGAACTACGTCCATGGTATGCGCCGCCATCCTTTCTGCCCTCCCTGATCCCGAGTCGAAACCACCGAGTCCGAGTCCAAGTCCACATTGTCTTTTTGTCGAATCGCTTGCTGACTCGACCTCTGCAGACATCTTTGTCGACAGTGTCCACATTGAGCTGTCCCTTTGGGACACGGCTGGTCAGGAGGAGTTTGACCGTCTCCGCAGCCTGTCTTACGGTAGGATCGCCTGCTGCCAAAAGACCTCTGAGACCGCTCGCTAACTAGATGCGATGCAGACGACACCGATCTCATCATGCTCTGCTACAGCGTCGACAGCAAGGACTCTCTCGAGAACGTCGAGAGCAAGTGGGTTGGCGAGATTGCGGACAACTGCCCCGGTGTCAAGCTCGTCCTGGTCGCCCTGAAGTGCGACCTCCGCGAGGGCGAGAATGAAGAGGAGGAGGGTGCTGCCGAGGGCCAGCAGCGCGAGAAACGCCCCATGATCAACTACGAGCAGGGATTGGAGGTTGCTCGCCGCATCAACGCCTCCCGCTATCTCGAGTGCTCCGCCATGCGCAACCGTGGCGTCAACGAGGCCTTTACCGAGGCCGCTCGCGTCGCCCTCAGCGTCAAGAAGGACCGCGAGGAGTCCAAGTGCGTCGTCATGTAGGCCACCACTCCGCCCGCCGAGACACGACAATACCCCACGGCAGCCACCACATGGCTTTGCCATTTTCTTCACCTCTTGCTCTTCACCTCTTGCGAGCGAACGCGGTTCGGATCGGGTCGGATACCACTTTCTACGTTTCACTATTGCACTCGGAAGGCGTCGGCGTTCGGATCGGACCTCACAACCCCTCATCTTGCTCTCCCTTTAACCTCGTATGTCTTTTTATTGCGGCTCGTTCCTCTTCTCGACGGTGGACAGCTACTCGTTTTGGACGTCCGCCACTTCACGATCTCGTGGCTTAACGTGCCGTTCTCGATACCTCTCGGGCATCGGGTTTGAGCACTTGTAAATACCCCTTCACTTCGCGATGCACATGAGCTCTGGGGTGGATGAGGTATCCTTTTCTTTCAATTTGGCCTCGTATACAGACGGGCCCCGTGGTTAGGGGGACGGCGTGCTCGGCAGAAGGTCGCATGCACAGAATCTGGCTACTAGACTTTTCGGAATAGCAGCATCAGACGGCCAGTCTCGGCTTTTTTCTTTGGTAACTCAAAGCAAAAGTTCTCAGTCTACGGATAGATGATGCGTAATGAAGACACAACCAAATTCAAAGAAAGTGCCGCTATTCCGTTTGTTTTGGTCAATAAACACAATCGGATCAACTCCATCGAAACACCTGTACCCTGCCTCGCGCAAACCTTGTGATGGCGACAACTGACGTTGTAAATCAACGTTTATTAGCAGAGTGCGGACTGCCCGACGGAGCAGGGATCCCTTCGTATCGACGGTCACAGTTTCTCGCATCCGTTCGGTCGGTCAGAGCTCGACGACGTGGGGCCGACGCGAGTGGCTCCTATAGGGCAGTGACACGGAGGGATTGTCACGGTGATTCCAGGAATATCCCCGATCAGCACTAGTTGCCACTACAAGTAGAGCGTCGTCTGCAATCCACGGATTGGGTACTGTGAGGGAGCACCGTCAGCAGCCACTTGTGTAAGCTATGGAGGGATTCACGGACCATGGCGTTGAGTGAGGTGTCTTGCCTCTTTATCTGGGCATGGTTTGGGTTCCGGGATGTAGGAGCGTTTCTCGGGTCCGAGATGGAGGTGTACCAGCTCGGTGAGAGGTGTGGAGTGGTCGGTCGACGTCAGCCTACGGCGACATCTACATATAGTGACAGCCTTTTCGACAGTTCATTTTTCGACAGTGTTTTGGAACAGTCGACAGTCGGAAGGGCACTTTCCCAGCGCAACCCAAGGAAAACTTGAAACAACTCTGTCAAGCAACAGCGCGTCCCTCGTCGTGATAGGAAACACAAGAGGGGTTTCACGACAAATCGCCCACCCACGGGATCATGACAGTTTCCAAAAGAACAGCACAAAACAGCAAAAAATAACATACAACACCAGGTATTCGCTGGTCGTCACCGACCCAACTACTAATCCGGCCCTTACTGGCTTATCTATGGGAGAGCGGACGGGATCCCGAGTT